>JARQOC010000001.1:234109592-234575568 GCA_033576535.1 Allobates femoralis | reverse complement strand
TAAGGCAGCACCCCGAGAAACCCTGAGACCCTTAACCCCTATACAAGGATCTGGAATTACAGCGGAGCCCAGGGGGTAGCTGCCTATTATGAGCAACAGAGCAGGAAGGTCACCAGGAAGGGAAAAATCAGGACCCGAAAAACGTAGTCAGGAGTCCGAGTCAAAACCGAGAGGGCAGCTGACGTACAAAATCAACATGCTGAAGCAGAGTCAAAAATCCAGGCAAAGGTCAGAGTCAAAACTAAACACACACTATTTCATTGGGAACCAATACTATATCTGGCGGCCTGCAAGACAGACTCCAATGTATTTGAAGGGCGCAGTTACCTCCCATAGGCTGGAGCTCACAGCCAGATGATCTCATCTGGACCGCCCCTAGAACCAGGCCAGATGGTGATGCACGACTGGCACCAACCATCCCACTTCTGACAGAAGAATGAAGGCTGCGCCTATCAGACACCTCTGCAGGACCCGCACCTCTGCAACCAACATCACCCAAAGGAGAAACACGGTGGCGTTCAGCGACAGGGGCAGACGTCGAAGGAGCAGGTCCATATGAGGACATGGCCCTCCTATCACCGGCACCATCAGCCGAAGGAATCCGCTGCCTCCCAGCAGCCGAGGCAGGAACACAAGCCACAGAGTCCAATGGCGATGTGACACCAACATCACCCAAAGGAGAAACACAGCGGCGTTCAGCGACAGAGGCAGACGTCGAAGGAGCAGATCCATATGAGGACATGGCCCTCCTATCACCGGCACCATCAGCCGAAGGAATCCGGTGTCTCCCAGCAGCCGAGGCAGGAACACCAGCCACCGAGTCCAATGGCGATGTGACACCGCCTAATCCATCTGTCTCTCAAACTACTCTCCCCTCTGCCAAGCCCTTCACTGGCTCCCTGCTTCCCAGAGATCCCGGTTTAAAACACTAACCATGACATACAAAGTCATCGAAAACCTGTCCCCTCCATACATCTCCGACATGGTCTCCCGATACATACCCTCACGCAACCTGCGATCCTCCCAAGAACTCCTCCTCTACTCCCTCTTTATCTCCTCTTTGCACAACTGCATATAGGACTTCTCCCGTGCATCACCCACACTCTGGAATTCGCTGCTCCACCACTTCTGGCATTCCCCTACCTATGGAACCTTCAAAAGAGGCCAGAAAACCCTCCTCTTCCGCCAAGCCTACAACCTGCAATGAGACCCGGTCCACTGCACCGCCTCACAACCGACACCTCCCCCTCCTACTGTATCCCCACCCGCCCCTCATAAACTGTGAGCCCTCGCGGACAGGATCTTCTCCCCTATTGTATCTGTACGTTAGAATTGTCCACAGGAATTGTTACTTGTATTGTTACTATGTTACTTGTCCTAGTCTGCCTTTTTAATATGTAAAGCGCCATGGAATATTATGGCACTATATAAATGAATAAATAATAATCTACTATATAATCGTCCAAGCATTTCCTGCATCTGTCGCCGAAATCGCGCGCGAGACACAGGCCGCTCATTGGCGCCCACCTCTGGCGGGCGCCAATGAGCGCAGGCTATGCAAATTGGGGCGAGAATTCAAAGTTCGAATTTCGCACCAATTTGCAGCCGGTGACAGTGGTGCGTTAGCGCCGCTGTTTGCCGGGCTATACAGGAAACCCGCCACCCCCACCTTGCCCCTCCCCCCACCTTGCCTCCCCCCTCATCTCCCGCTGTTCTCACTCGTCTGTACACAGGGCGGGCTGTGTGATGTCACATCAGCCCGCCCTGTGTACAGACGGGTGAGAACAGCGGGAAGCGATGGGGATACTGCCCCCCGCCTCCCACCCCACCCGCATCCTTAGTGCCCCCTCTCGGCTCCCGCTGTTTTCACCTGTCACTGCGGTCATGTGACAGGGCGGGAAGATGTGACATCACACAGCTCGCCCTGTCACATGGCAACTAGAGAAGACGACGAGAGAGAACAGTGGGAGGGATCCTGCCCCTTCACTTCATCTGGCCCCGCTTGCTCCCTCCTGCTCCAGGCCCCCACCTCCATCCTGCCCCGCTTGCTCCATCCTGACCCGCTCGCTCCATCCTGCCCCGCTCGCTCCATCCTGCCCCTCTGGCTCCATCCTGCTCGCTCACTCCATCCTGCTCCCCTGGCTCTATCCTGCCCCCTGGCTCCATCCTGCCCCGCTGGCTCCATCGTTCCCTGCTCGCTCCATCATGCCCCGCTCGCTCCATCTTGCCCCCCTGGTTCTATCCTGCCCCGCTTGCTCCATCCTGCCCCGCTCGCACCATCCTGCCCGCTCGCACCATCCTGCCCCACCCGCACCATCCTGCCCCGCCAGCTCTATCCTGCCCCAACAGCTCCATCCTGCCCCCACCTCCGCCACCATCCTGCTCCTCCGGCTCCATCCTGCTCCTCCGGAATCATCCTGCCCCCCCGGCTCCATCCTGCCCCCCTGGCTCCATCATGTTTTCCCCGCTCCATCCTGCCCCGCTCGCTGCATCCTGCCACCCCTCCACCCCCCCCGTCACCATCCTGCTCCCCTGCTCCATCCTGCCCCCTTGGTAGTTAGTGGTCATGTGACCGATCAGCTGATTGGTTTCCCAGGCAACGACGGGTCCTAAAGGCCTGTAGGACCTAGAAGATGGAGGTGGAGCGAGCCGGCGGACAGGTGAGTATCCTCACTGAGGATTTTTTTACTTTTACTGTGGATGAGCGGGGGGAGCGGAGTATCGCCATATACCATAGTGCTGCTATACATGCACTGTAATGAACCTCCATATACTATAGTGCTGCTATACAATTGCTATAAAATACCACCATATACTATAGTGCACCTCTACATATACTGTAATATACTGCCATATACTATAGTGCTGCTATACATGTGCTGTAATGTACCGCCATATACCATAGCGCTGCTATACATGTACTATAATGTTCCTCCATATACTATAGTGCTGCTATACATGTGCTATAAAATACCACCATATACTATAGTGCACCTGTACATATACTGTAATATACTGCCATATACTATAGTGCTGCTATACATGTGCTATACTGTACCGCCATATACTATAGTGTTACTTTACATGTACTGTAATGTACCGCCATATACCATAGTGCTGCTATACATGTAATGTAATGTACCACCATATACCATAGCGCTGCTATACATGTACTGTAATGTACCGCCATATACCATAGTGCTGCTATACATGTACTGTAATATACCGCCATATACTGTAGTGCTGCTATACATGTGCTGTAATGTACCACCATATACCATAGCGCTGCTATATATATATATATATATATATATATATATATGTAGTTCACTCACGTTGACTTAACAAATTCTGTCAGTCACAGTATGTCAACTACATACATATTCTAGAATATCCGATGCGTTAGAATCGGGCCACCATCTTATAATAATAATAATAATAAAAAAAACTTCCATTTATAACATTACAAAAAGAATCCAGTGATATCACATTGAATAGTGTTAATAAATGTGCCATAATCGTGCATGTACAAATAATATAGCTCAAACTGTTAATACAGTAGATTCTGATTAGCAATAAATCATTCATTAGTGACCTCTGTGTGAATATATTAAAAATGATCCTAAAGTGGCTAAATGGAGCTAACCCATAACTATCATGTGTCTAAGGGCAGGGATCCCGGCGTCATCCAGATTCCTTTGCTCATGCGCATTCACGCATAGCGTCATGACCTCACCATGTCTCTGCCATGCCGCTGCCATCTTACTCAATGGAAGGTTGGCGATTTTTGCCCATACTTAATAAAAAGAAAATCCATAATAGTCCTGGGTATTTCAAATTCACATGAGGTTGGAATAAAAACCGTCCTCTGTACCACATCAAGGACTGCTACCTGTTTTTTTTATTTTTTATCTTTGTGGCGGCTGAGCATTGTGTATACAGGAAGTATTGCACCCAAAAAAAAAAATTTTGTAATGTTGTGCTGATTCTGCTTTACTGCTTATATATATAAATAATATATATATATATATAATATATATATATATATATATATATATATATATATATATATATATTTCTGGAGGTGTTTGCTGTGTGCTTGTTTTGGAATTGTCTATTTCTGCTCAGAGTTGTGGTTTTTGTGGATATTTGGTCTGCATGTCTGTCTTAACCTGCTCTCTGTTAGGAAGCTTTTGATTGTGTCATCATAGTTGGATTCACAGGAGTTCCTCAGATTTAGAGGGCGCCGAGTCTTGAGTAGACTCAGGGCTATTTTTGTATTATCTGCTGTGGATATTTTTGAAAGGATTTTTATACTGACTGCAATAGTCTTCTGTCCTGTCTTTATCTATCTAGGTAGAGTGGCCTCATTTGCTAAATTCTGTTTTCTGCCTGAGTGTGTCTTTTCCTCTCTTACTTACAGTCAATATTTGTAGGGGGCTTTCTATGCTTTGGGGGTTCTGCTCTGAGGCAAGATAGAATTCCTGTTTCTATCTTTAGGGGTAGCTAGTTCTCCGGCTGTGTTGAGTTGTCTAGAGTATGGTTAGTCACATCCCACGGCTACTTCTAGTTGCGGTGTTAGGTCAGGAACTGCGGTCAGTATAGGTACCACTTACTCCTGTGAAAGAGATTCATGCAGCTCCAAGGTCACCAGATCATAACAGTAGAACTGGCCCACAATGAGTTAAATGCAACTCAGAAGAAGGGAAGAAAAGTGTTTAGGCATTTTTTTTTCTGCAGTCTGCTTTGTCTTTTCTTCCCTCTTTTTCTCTGGGTGGCTGCGGAGTCTTGTGCTGGCATGGATGTTCAGGAATTAGCTTCTCGTGTAGACCAGCTTGTTGCTAGGGTAAAGGGAATTTCTGATTATATTATTCAGACTCCAGTTTTGGAGCCGAAAATTCCCACTCCTGATTTGTTTTTTGGTGACAGGTCCAAATTTTTGAGTTTTAAAAACAACTGTAAACTGTTTTTTACTCTGAGACCTCAATCCTCTGGTGATTCTATTCAGCAGATTAAAATTGTCATCTCCCTGCTGCGTGGTGATCCACAGGATTGGGCGTTTTCTCTTGAATTTGGGAATCCGGCGTTGCTTAATGTTGACTCCTTTTTTCAGGCTTTAGGACTATTATATGATGAACCTAATTCTGTCGGTCAAGCTGAAAAGACGTTGTTGGTCCTGTCTCAGGGTCAAGAGGCGGTGGAAGTATATTGTCAAAAATTCAGAAAATGGTCTGTGTTAACTAAATGGAATGATGATGCTTTGGTGACAATTTTCAGAAAGGGTCTTTCTGAATCGGTTAAGGATGTGATGGGGTCATTCCATGTCAAGTGAACCAATGATTATTACCTCTATATTTTTAATTCTTTTGAGATTTTGTTATTTGATAATAGCATGTCAGACAATGCAAAATGTGAAGAGAAAATTTTTTTAAAAAATTAATTTTTTTTTTAAATGATTTTCAAAGTTCGGAAAAAGTGCGAATTTCGCTGTTGCCTGCCTTTACGTTTCTCCTCATAACTAAGGCTAGGTATAAGATAGAGAGACAAAATAAACACCATTCTACTCAGAACTATACAGGCTTTCACCAGATATGTCACAAGAGGATCTTTGTTAATATTTTACCCATGTGATCGCAAGCGAGAAACTTTAAAACGCATTTCCGAAAAATCAGCGCGCTTTAAATATTTCAAAAACTGCCCATGTGTCTGCTTTGCTCTTAGCCACATCTGTACCAAATTTCAAGTTGGGATCGCGATGGGATCATATTTTAAAATATTTTACTATTAATAGCGTCAATGGGTCATTCCATATAAAGTGATCTAAATATGAATATTTTTTTTACCTGACGTCTTTAGATTTTTTTTTTTTTTTTTCCTTTATGAAGTACTACTTTAGTTAATTACAAATTAAAAGTTTAGAATTTTTTTCTTTATCAGTTAATTTTTTACAGATTTTTAAAGTTTAAAAAAAGTGTGAATTTTGGCCTGGTATGACTTTACATTTTTTTTTATCTTGGGCTAGAAATAAGATAGAGAGACAAAATAAACACCATTCTACTCAGAACTGTCCAGGCTTTCACCAGATAGGTCACAAGAGTATATTTGTTTATTTAAATTTTTTACCCATGCGAACGCAAACGCAACATTTTGAAATGCATTTCCGAAAAAACGTTTTAATAAAAATTTTCCAAAACTGCCCATGTGTCTTTTATGCTCTTATCCACATCTGTACCAAATTTTGGGATCATATTTTCAAATATTTAACTACTAGCTGGGAGCCCGATGCACATGCATCGGGATTCTAGAAGAGCGAGTCTCTGACTCGCAATGGCCGCTTCGCGGCCAATGCTTTGCGCTGCTAAGGCGACTCGCCATGCCCGCTGCGCGGGCATAGCGAGTCGCCTTAGAACTGCTCGCAATGGCCGCTGCGCGGCCAATGCTTCGGGCGTATCCACATGACCACGCCGACTCGCATTGCGAGTGGACTCAGAAGGGGCAAAAAACCCATTCGCAATTATATAATAGATTATAGTGTCTATTCAAAAATCTTGAATTCAGATCTGTTCAACCTGTGGTCTAAAAGCGTGGGGTCTATATTTATCAAATCCATTATTTTTAGACATTACTGTATTATTTTGATATGTTACAGCTTAGAAGCAGGAGAGGACATATAGGAAAAAGCTTTGTTAGGGCTCAACCTGAGAAAGCACAGGGATAGACAGTGAATGCAGAGCAGATGATAGGCCAGCAGCTCTGTCAATCATGTTAAGTGTCTACCCACTGTATTCAGGAAGTAAGACAGCTCGTTCAGACCTTTCATGTCCTGACATGTCTGGACATCTTCACTCCTGAACAAACAATAGTCTGTACAAAGCCATCAAGGCTGTGTACTAAAATATGGGTGAGTAAATATATTAATAGTTTAATGCTTTTATTATTAAGGGCCAATACACACAGTGCTATTCTTAGGGATGATCATTCAGAAAAACAGCCCCATTGATTTCTATGGGGTTCACCACATGCAGTGTTTTTGGAAACACTCAAGAGTGAGTAAATCACTGCTTGAACTACTTTTTAATCGCTGCAATAAACGCAGCATTTATCATTTATATAAAAAAAGCGGCCATTTTTTTCACTAGCGATTAAAAAAAACTAACGCATATGTGGTAAAAACTTGGTAGAAAAACAAGCTGCCAAAACTGCAGCGTGTATCTGCAGACAGAAAAAACTGTGCGCGCTAGCCCTAAAACTCACTTTATAGTAGTACAGTTCTATCTCAAGTGTACTGTAAATCTTTATTTTAATTACCTATCTTCCTTACTTAATATTAACTGTATTTTTCCCACACAGCAATGGCTGCTACTTCTCAAGAAACAGCATTTTATCATAGACACTGTTGCAATCCTTTTGAAAAAGTATGAATGATTGGCGCTGGTGGCTGGCTACTGTACTCTGCAAAGATTGTGAAAATGAAGAAGTAGAATTGACTTTATTGCATCCTTCTGGTCCAGCGCCATCATTTGTGTATCCAAGAAAGCCAGACATTTTAAAAGTGCACAAAAATCAGATATTAACTCAGGCGGAGCCTAACACCGTGACAGCCCGGACATACTCTTTGACACACAAGGAAATGGCGATTGCTAGTAAGCGTTTATGGACAAGATTACATTTCACCCACTAGAAGGGACAAATTGATAAAATGCCACTTTAAAAACATACTATTAATTGTTTGATTAGTTCATAATTTATAGAACGATGATTTAACTACTGTACTATTCTTATTAAACACTTCATAAATCACATGTTTAGTGATAGAATAGAAAACAAATTTATATGTATAAATAGGGGTTAACATTTTTGGTTCTTTTAATCTTGTATAATCAAACTTGAGGATATGATCACCTTTCTTCTTTTGGTTTGTTCAATACATTCAAGTTGAAAATGCTGAGCGTTGTGTTCTGATGATTAAGATGTATTTATCCTGGCACTTATGAGATTTGTTTTTTTGTGTTTCTTTTTTGTTGCATATAAATGTTTTATTCAATAAGTTGTGATAACTCATACAACCATAAAATAAAAAATATATAAATTTGACAGGTCCCAAGTTGAATCTCTGCACAAATATAACCAAGAACACAATCAGTCATTTTTTCACAATTGCCCGTCAATAGTTTGAATTTGATATAAAGAAACATAGTCTTGTAACATATCAAATGAAAGCTGTTACTGTTCTGAGTAAAATGATGCCTCTCCCACTTCATTATCTTATTTCTAGCCTGAGATAAAAGAATGTAAAGTCATACCAGGCCAAAATTCACCCTTTTTTTAAACTTTAAAAATCTGTAAAAAATTAACTGATGAAGAAAAAAATTCAAAACTTTTAATTTGTAATTAACTAAAGTTGTACTTCATAAAGAAAAAGAATTAAAAAAATCTAAAGACGTCAGGTAAAAAAAAATATTCATATTTAGATCACTTGATATAGAATGACCCATTGATGCTATTAATATTAAAATATTTTAAAATATGATCCCATCGCGATCCCAACTTGAAATTTGGTACAGATGTGGCTAAGAGCATAACAGACACATGGGCAGTTTTTGAAATATTTAAAGCGCGCCGATTTTTCGGAAATGCGTTTTAAATTTTTGCGCTTGCGATCACATGGGTAAAATATTAACAAAGATCCTTTGTGACATATCTGGTGAAAGCCTGCACAGTTCTGAGTAGATTGGTGTTTATTTTGTTTCTCTATCTTATTTCTAGCCCGAGATATGATAGAAAAAGTAAAGCCTTACCAGGCCAAAATTCGCACTTTTTTAAAACTTTAAAAATCTGTAAAAAATTAACTGATAATGAAAAAAATTCAAAACTTTTTTTTTTGTAATTAACTAAAGTTGTTCTTCATATAGAAAAAAAATAAAAAAAATCTGAGGACGTCAGGGAAAACAAATATTCATTTTTGGATCACTTGACATGGAATGACCCGATGGTGGGGTTTCCCACACCTTTCGGTCTGAGTGATTCTATGTTTCTGGCCATTCAGATTGATCGGCGTTTGTGGGAGCGCAAAACTGTGCGCTCTGTGGCATTGTCCTCAGAGCAGAATCCTGAGCCAATGCAGTGTGATAGGATTCTATCCAGAACTGAACAGCAAGGATTTAAACGTCAGAATAGGTTGTGTTATTATTGTGGCGACGCTTCTCATGTCATTTCTGTCTGCCCTAAGCGGACAAAGAGGGTCGTTAGTTCATTTACCATCAGTACTGTACAACTTAAATTTTTATTATCCGTGTCCTTGATTTGTTCATTGTCATCATTTTCTATTATGGCGTTTGTGGATTCAGGCGCCGCCTTGAACTTAATGGATTTTGAGTTTGCCAGACGTTGTGGCTTTCCTTTGCAGCCTTTGCAGAACCCTATTACTTTAAGGGGCATCGATACTACACCCTTGGCTAAAAATAAGCCCCAGTTTTGGACTCAGGTGACCATGCACATGGCGCCAGCTCATGAGGGAGATTGTCGATTTCTGGTCTTGCATAATTTGCATGATACTATCATGCTGGGTTTTCCGTGGTTGCAGGTACATAATCTTGTTTTAGATTGGAAGTCTATGTCTGTGACTAGTTGGGGTTGTCAGGGGGTACATGATGATGTTCCTTTGATGTCTATCTCCTCTTCCTCTTCTGAGATTCTGGAGTTTTGTCTGATTTTCAGGATGTATTCGATGAGCCCAAGTCCAGTTTTCTTCCACCACACAGGGAGTGTGATTGTGCGATTGACTTGATTCCGGACTGTAAGTTTCCTAAGGGTCGCCTTTTCAACTTGTCTGTGCCTGAACATGCTGCCATGCGGAGCTATATTAAGGAGTCTTTGGAGAAAGGGCATATTCGGACATCTTCTTCACCGTTGGGTGCGGGGGTTTTTTTTGTTGCTAAGAAAGATGGCTCCTTGAGACCCTGTATTGATTATTACCTCTTGAATAAGATCGCGGTAAAGTTTCAATACCCTTTACCTTTGATTTCCGACTTGTTTTCTAGGATCAAGGGGACAAGTTGGTTTACTAAGATTGACCTTCGGTGGGCATATAATCTTGTGCGTATTAAGCAGGGTCACGAATGGAAGATGGCGTTCAACACGCCCGAAGGCCATTTTGAATACCTTGTGATGCCGTTTGGGCTCACTAATGCTCCATCCATTTTTCAGTCCTTTATGCAAGATACTGTATCTTTAGGAATTATATTGATAAGTTCTTGATTGTTTATTTAGATGATATTTTGATTTCTTCCGATGATTGGGATTCTCATGTGGAACAGGTCAGGACGGTATTTCAGATCCTTCGTGACAATGCTTTGTATGTTAAGGGGTCTAAGTGTCTCTTTTTTGTTCAGAAGGTTTCTTTTTTGGGCTTCATTTTTTCTCTCTCGTCAATGGAGATGGATCCAGTTAAGGTACAGGCCATTCATGATTGGGTTCGGCCCACGTCTGTGAAGAGCCTTCAGAAATGTTTTGGGTTTTGCAAATTTTTATCGCCGATTCATTGGCAATTTTTTCAGCGTTGTTAAACCGTTAACCGATTTGACGAACAAAGGCGCTGATGTGGAGAACTGGTCCCCTGCGGCTGTTTCTGCCTTTCAGGAGCTTAAATGACGGTTTACTTCTGCTCCTGTGTTGCACCAACCGGGTGTCTCTCTTCCATTTCAGGTTGAGATAGATGCTTCTGAGATTGGGGCAGGGGCCGTTTTGCCTCAGCGGGATCCTGTCAGTTCCTCCATGAAACCGTGTGCCTTCTTTTCCCGTAAATTTTCGCCTGCTGAATGCAATTATGATATCGGCAATTGGGAGTTGTTCGCTATGAAGTGGGCGTTTGAGGAGTGGCAATATTGGCTTGAAGGGGCTGCGCATCATATTGTGGTCTTGACCGATCACAAGAATCTGGTTTACCTCGAGTCTGCCAAGAGACTCAATCCTAGGCAGGCTAGATGGTCCTTGTTTTTTACCCGTTTAGATTTTGTGGTCTCGTACCTTCCTGGCTCCAAGAATGTTAAGGCTAATGCTCTCTCTAGGAGTTTTTGACTGATTCTCCTGAGGTCTCGGAGCCGGTCGGCATTTTGAAGGATGGGGTGTTTCTTTCTGCCATTTCACCCGATTTACGACAGGCTCTTCGGGAATTTCAGGCTGACAGGCCTGAACGATGTCCAGTGGTGAAGTTGTTTGTTCCTGAATCCTGACAGATGGACTAGTAGAGTGATTTCTGAGGTTCACTGTTCTGTGTTGGCCGGTCATCCTGGCATTTTTGGTACCAGGGACTTGGTCAGTAGATCTTTTTGGTGGCCTTCCTTGCCCCGTGATGTGCGTTCTTTTGTGCAGTCCTGTGAGACTTGTGCGTTGGCCAAGCCATGTTGTTCACGTTCTAGTGGGTTGCTTTTGCCCTTGCCAGTACCTGAGAGTCCTTAGACTCATATTTCTATGGATTTTATTATGATTCTTCCGGTCTCCCAGAGGATGTCGGTTACTTGGGTTGTTTGTGACAGGTTCTCTAAGATGGTTCATTTGATGCCTTTGCCTAAATTACCATCCTCTTTGGAATTGGTTCCATTGTTCGTTTGCATGGCATTCCTGAGAATATTGTGTCTGACAGGGGTTCCCAATTTGTTTCTAGGTTTTGGCGGGCCTTTTGTACTAAGCTGGGTATTGATTTGTCCTTTGCGTCTGCATTTCATCCACAGTACAATGGTCAGACCAAGAGGACTAATCAAACTTTGAAGACTTATTTGAGATGCTTTGTGTCTGCTGATCAGGATTATTGTGTGGCTTTCTTACCCTTGGCCGAGTTTGCACTTAACAATAGGGCTAGTTCTGCTACCTTGGTTTAGCCCTTCTTTTGTAATTTTGGTTTTCATCCTCGTTTTTCGTCAGGGCAGGTTGAGCCTTCTGCTTGTCCAGGTGTGGATTCGGTGGTGGAGTGGCTGCAGCAGATTTGGGCTCATGTGGTGGACAATTTGGTGTTGTCTCAGGAGACTGCTCAACGCTTTGCTAACCGTCGTCGGTGTGTTGGTTCCCGACTTCGGGTTAGCGATTTGGTCTTGTTGTCTTCCAGACATGTTCCTATGAAAGTTTCCTCTCCTAAATTCAAGCCTCGGTTTATTGGTCCTTACAGGATTTCTGAGATTATTAATCCTGTGTCTTTTTGATTGGCGCTTCCGGCCTCTTTTGCAATCCATAATGTCTTTCATAGATCTTTATTGCGGAAGTATGTTGAGCCCATGGTTCCCACTGTTGCTCCTGTGTTGGTTGATGAGGAGTATGTGGTTGAGAAGATTTTGGATTTTTGTGTTTCGCGGCGGAGGCTTCAGTACCTTGTCAAATGGAAGAGTTATAGTCAGGAGGATAATTCATGGGTTTTTGACTCTGATGTCCATGCCCCTGATTTGGTTCATGCTTTTCATCTGGCTCATCCTGATAGGCCTGGGGGTTCTGGTGAGGGTTTGGTGTCCCCTCCTCAAGGGGGAAGGTACTGCTGTGATTTCTGCTTGTGGGCTCCCTCCTGTGGTTGTGGCTGGTAATGCAGTTGATCCTGTTTTGCGGTCTTGTTCAGGTGAAGAGGATAATTGGAATTCAGACTGGGGTATTTAGGTTTGCAGGATTTCCTCAGTCCTTGCCAGTTGGCCATTGTTCCTGTAGGTGTTTCACCTCTGCCTGGTCTCTTCCTGCCCTGCTGCAAAACTTCCAAGCTAAGTGAATGGTTTTGTTTTCTTGTGGCACACATGCTGTGTGCTTGTTTTGGAATTGTCTATTTCTGCTCAGAGTTGTAGTTTTTGCGGATATTTGGTCTGCATGTCTGTCTTAACCTGCTCTCTGTTAGGAAGTTTTCTTCCTAGAATTTAAGTGCTATTCATTTGTTGTTGGCTTGTACAGCATTTGATTGTGTCATCATAGTTGGATTCACAGGAGTTCCTCAGATTTAGAGGGCGCCGAGTCTTGAGTAGACTCAGGGGTATTTTTGTACTATCTGCTGTGGATATTTTTGAAAGGATTTTTATACTGACTGCAATAGTATTCTGTCCTGTCTTTTTTTTTTCTTTTTTTTCAGTTTTATCTTTAGGGGTAGCTAGTTCTCCGTCCATGTTGAGGTGTCTAGGGTATGGTTAGTCACATCCCACGGCTACTTCTAGTTGGGGTGTTAGGTCAGGAACTGCGGTCAGTATAGGTACCATTTACTCCTGTGAAAGAGATTCATGCGGCTCCAAGGTCACCAGATCATAACAGGGGCCCTCACACTTCATGCAAATGCTCCAATAAATGTTATGCTCCACTTCAGGTATCACAAATATCATCTTCACTGAATACTACCGGAAGAATTAGTCAGCTAAGTCAGTTATGTGTATGGGCCTGTGTATGAGACAGGAGTCCCTCATAAGTAATACAACCGCTCCAATATATTTATGCTCCACCGCCCTCAAGTGGCACAAATATCTGTTTTATTGAATACTACCAAAAGAATTAGTCAAGTCAGTCACATTTATAGCCCTATTGGGCTGGGGGCATTCATGAGTCATGCAACGCTCCAATAAATGTTATGCTCCTTCACTCTCAGGTGACACAAATGTCAGTTTCACTGAATACTACCAAAAGAACTAGTCAGCAAGGTCAGTCATATTTACAGTATATGTCTATTGGGTAGGGGACCTTCATAATAAATGCAACCGCTCCAATATATTTTATGCTCCACCACCTTCAGGTGGAACAAATATTAGTTTCACAGAGTACTACCAGAAAAATTAGTCAGGTGGGTCAGTCACAGGTATAGGCATGGTGCTCAGAGATCCCTGCTAAATTCACAAAACCACAAAATACACAACAAAGACACCTCAAGGAGAGTCTCCATATTTCCAAAAATTAGGGACAAATATCACCAAAGTGGCATCAGTTTACCCAAAATAAAAATTGCATAAAGGTTCAGCCTTTACAGCCTGGAACAGGACCTGGCCTAGAATTTGAATGTTAAACATTCAATAGTAACAGAGGGATGAGTGACACATGTCGGCATCATGCTTAGTGATGGGCGAATTACTCGGAATCGCTTGACTCTAGCGAGTCCGAGCCCAGGACTCGCTACTCGTTGCGAGTCTAGCGAGTCCAATGTTAATGAATGGGGAAGCGAGTAATAGCGAGTAGTGTGCGATTTACAAATCACAGATGTGTCTCGGAAGCTTCAGCCTGAAGCAATCCTAGTTTTGCCATTGATTTGCATTGGACTCCTTTACTGTGCAAGTAATCGCTGGGAAACTCGCACAGATAAGAGTCCTGTCTGCTCTGTGTGCTGGCTGCCGCAGCTCCAGGGTCCTAGAGCCCGCCTGCTGCCTGATGTAGCAGAGCTGAGATTGTTCTCAGTCTGCTCATTCCCTGTGCATAGACATCTATATCTATGCACTGGGATGAGCAGAGAGGACATCGCGTTTTGGACTGCGTCGGACGGAAGAGGATTTTTTTAATTAAAGATGGAGTCCCTAATGGCTTTTTTTTTTATTTCTAATAAAAATTTTTCTCTGTGTTGTGTTTTTTTTAAAACAATTTAATAGAAATTCATGGCGGTCATGTCTAATATTGGCGTGACCGCCATAAATTTCGGGCTTAGGGCCAGCTGATAATACAAAGCTGGCCCGAACCTCTTTATTACCCAGCGTGCCACCGCCACCAGGGCCGCTGGAAGAGCGGGGTTCAGCGCCAGAGGATGGCGCTTCAATGAACGCGCCATCTTCTGGGGCAACTGCGGGCTGCAATTTGCAGCGGGGGGTGCCCAGAAAGCTTGGGCATCCCTGCACTGAGGATTCCAGCCCCCAGCTGCTTAGCTGTACCTGGCTAGACATAGAAATTGCGCGGAGCCACACGCATTTTTTTTTTAATTATTTCATGAAATTCATGAAATAATAAAAAAAAAGGGCTCCCCTATATTCTTGTGTCTGGCCAGGTACAAATAGGCACCTGGGGTTAGGGGCAGCCCGTCGCTGCCTGCTGGATCCGGCTGGTTCCAGAAATACGGCGAAGCCCATGTAATTTTTTTTCTGAAAAATCAATAAAACAATCCTAAAAAAGGGACTGCATCTTTATTAACCCCTCGCCCATGGTCTTTGGGTTAATAAAGATGCAGTCCCTTTTATTTACCGTATATACTCGGGTATAAGTCGAGTTTTTCAGCCCAAAATTTGGACTGAAAAGTCCCCCCTCAGCTTATACGTGAGTACTGAGGTATACCGGAGGTATACAGGCCCCCCCATCAAGCTCCAGGGCCCCCCCCCTTGCGCGGCAGCCTGTAAAGGAAAATCATACTTATCAGTATTCCTGACGTCATTGCCCGCGACAAAAGGAAGCCGGAAGACGCGGTTTGAAGTCCGGGATCGTGTGTCGGCAGAGTAGCGGGACAGCGCGGGACACTGATAAGTATGATTTTCCTTTACAGGCTGCCGCGCAAGGGGGGGGGGGCCCTGGAGCTTGATGGGGGGGCCTGTATACCTCCGGGGCTGCTGGTGTATACAGCCCTGGGGCTGCTGGTGTATACAGCCCTGGGGCTGCTGCTGTATACAGCCATGGGGCTGCTGGTGTATACAGCCCTGGGGCTGCTGGTGTATACAGCCCTGGGGCTGCTGGTGTATACAGCCCTGGGGCTGCTGGTGTATACAGCCCTGGGGCTGCTGGTGTATACAGCCCTGGGGCTGCTGGTGTATACAGCCCTGGGGCTGCTGGTGTATACAGCCCTGGGGCTGCTGCTGTATACACCCCTGGGGCTGCTGCTGCTGTATACACCACTGGGGCTGCGCTATATACCTCTGGGGCTGCTGTATACTACCTCTGGGGCTGCTGTGTACTACCACTGGGGCTGCTGTATACTACCACTGGGGCTGCTGTATACTACCACTGGGGCTGCTGTATACTACCACTGGGGCTGCTGTATACTACCACTGGGGCTGTATATACCTCTGGGGCTGTATATACCTCTGGGGCTGTATATACCTCTGGGGCTGCTGTATACTACCTCTGGAGCTGCTGTATACTACCACTGGGGCTGCTGTATATTACCACTGGGGCTGCTGTATACTACCACTGGGGCTGCTGTATAGTACCACTGGGGCTGTATATACCTCTGGGGCTGCTGTATACTAATCACTGGGGCTGCTGCTGTATACTACCACTGGGGCTGCTGTATATACCTCTGGGGCTGCTGTATACCACACTGCTGGGGGCTGTATACCTGTGCTGGGGTCCACCCTCGGCTTATACACAAGTCAATAGGTTTTCCCAGGTTTTGGGGGCAAGAGTAGGGGGGTCGGCTTATACACGGGTCGGCTTATACATGAGTATATACGGTACATTGTTTTATGGATTTGTCAGAAAAAAATTTCACGTGGGCTTCGCCGTATTTCTGGAACCAGCCGGATCCAGCAGGCAGCGACGGGCTGCCCCCAACCCCCAGGTGCCTATTTGTACCTGGCCGGACACAAGAATATAGGGGAGCCCTTTTTTTTAAATTATTTCATGAATTTCATGAAATAATAAAAAAAAAATGCGTGAGGCTCCGCGCAATTTCTATGTCTAGCCAGGTACAGCTAAGCAGCTGGGGGCTGGAATCCGCAGCGCAGGGATGCCCAAGCTTTCTGGGCACCTCCCGCTGCAAATTGCAGCCCGCAGCCGCCCCAGAAGATGGCGCGTTCATTGAAGCGCCATCCTCTGGCGCTGAACCCCGCTCTTTCAGCGGCCCTGGTGGCGGTGGCACGCTGGGTAATAAAGGGGTTAGGGCCAGCTTTGTTATACAAGCTGGTATTAAGCCCGAGATTCTTAATGTCAGGCCACGTTTGACCCAGCCACTAAGAATCTCCAATAAAGAGTTAAAAAAACACAACACAGAGAAAATATTTTATTTGAAATAAAAAAAAAAGCCATTAGGGACTCCATCTTTAATTAAAAAAATCCTCTTCTGTCCGACGCAGTCCAAAACGCGATGTCCTCTCTGCTACATCCCCTGTGCATAGATATAGATGTCTATGCACAGGGAATAAGCAGACTGAGAACAATCTCAGCACTGCTACATCATCTCTGTGAGCAGGCGGGCTCTAAGACCCTGGAGGTGCGGCAGCCTGCACAGAGAAGACAGCTGGACTCGGCTCACAAAGTAACAGCAGTTACTTTGCGAGTTTCCCTGCTATCACTGGCACAGTAGCCGAGTCAAATGCAAGACAATGGCAATCCTAGTTTTGTCAGCGTTTGCCATTGATTTGCATTGGACTCGTGCGAGTAAACGCTGGGAAACTCGCAGAGTACCGAGTCCTGCGAGTCCCTTACTACTCGCCGAGTAACGAGTCCTAGCGAGTAGATTCGCCCATCCCTAATCATGCTCTCAAAGTTCTGCTAAATTCAAGAAACAGACAAGAAGAGTCTCTCTATTTCACAATAATTAGTGCCAGAAACCACCAAAGTGGCATCAATTGACCCAGGAAAAAAATTGTATAATGGCAAGATTAATGCAGCACACTGAAAAGTACAAGCCTACTCTCTCCATTCTGCCACTGGGGTGGAAACGTTTTTGGAGATCCATGACTTGTTCATCTTGATGAAAGTTAGGCAGGCTACACTTTCAGGATACAGCCAGATGAGCTCATCTATCAGGACACCACCAGCAGCGCTTAAGACACATTCTGACAGAACTCTGGTTGCAGGCCATGTAAAACCTCCAAGGCCTGACAGGTGAGCTTAGGCCACTCCTCCATTTTGAAGTCCAAAATGCAAAATGTTCCAACCCCTTTTTCCCCGATGGCATGGATATTGAGTTTTAGATACTCCTGCACCATCCTCTACAGTCATTCCCTCTGTGTCAGACTTGTACTCAGTTCTGCCGGTGGTGCACAGTAATTTTCCCAGAGAAAGGCATTGTGCTGACCCATGTGGCGCTTCATACATGTAGTAGTCAAATTGTAGGTTTTTTTTAGCCTACTGGAGCCTTTTTTTACAAACCTTGCAAATAACGTGAGTTTGGTTATCTTTTGTGGTGTCAACAAAGGCCCAAGCTAAGCAACCCTTGCCGCCTCAGCAACTGCAGACCCGTGATTTTTTCTGTCCAGAACCCTCAGTCTCTGTGCGGGAAGATGAAACCTAACCTCCTCGGCTTCCTCCTCTACCTTCTCTGCTGAGCTACTTAGCAGCGTGACTCGGGGTTGATTCCAATTTTGATCTCCAAACTCATCATCATCCTCTATGTTGTCTCACTACTCAACATGAGAGTCACCCTCCTCCTCTTTCTGCTCTGAATGCACAGAAAAGTGTGGATGCTCCTCATCATCATCTTCACCTCTACCCCCGGGGGTTAACATCTGGTGACAAGGGTCTGGATTCTGCTGGGGCCCTACTTTGTCCGTCTTCGGATCCAACTTCAAAAGATTTTGGGTATTGGTGCAGATGCTTTCCTGCTTTGGAGTATGTGAATCTTTGGAGCAGACCTCTGATGCCCATGGAAAACAATGTATGAAAACCTAATTAGAATCGCTCACAATCAGATCTGCGATTGGAGAGTTGTGACACATGGGTAATAGGGGCGCCACCTTTGAGGACTGTACTGTTTGTGATGTTAAGATGGAAGAACAGGAAGAAAGACCACTTGATGCGGGGCTTGCCATGAAATGCACCAAAAGCTCTTTCTGAGCCTCATCCACAACTCATATCGCTCTGCTGCCTGCAAACAAAGAGACTGGAGTAGGCTGTCCACTAACAAAAGTTGTCACTTTGCTTGGGATACGACAACCAAATGTCTGGTTAGTACAGTGCATCTTTTAGTAACATTAGAAGTAGCACCTCCACCACATATACCTCGAACACCAAGCCTACTCCCTTTCTAACAACCTTTTTTCCCTTCCCCCTTCAACCAGGACCTCGGGATTTCTCACTCATGTTTTATGCACACAGATTTGGAAAGCACTTGTTTGAGGCCAAACACAGCCTTTTTAGTACAAAATGAAAAATTTGGCAATCATTGGTTTGAGACCAAACACAGCCTTTTTAGGGGGAACTGAGGGATTTGGCAATCACTGGTTAGAAGCCTCACATAGCATTTTAGTGGAAACTGAAGGATTTTGAAAATACTGCTTTGAGACAAAAATGCCTTTTTAGTACAAGTTGAAGTATTTGACATTCATTAGTTAGGGGCCAAACACAGCCTTTTTAGGGGAAAGTGAAGAAAATGGCAATCACTGCTTTGAGGACAAACATAGGCTTTATATGGGAAACTCAAGGATTTTGCAATTACTGCTTTGAGGCAAAAATTCCTTTTTAGGGGAAACTTAAGAATTTGACAATCATTGGTTTGACGCCAAACGCAGCCTTTTTAGGGGAATCATTAAGATTTGCCAATCACTTGCTGTATGCAAAAAATGCAGTTTTGACAACACACACAGATTTTATAATATGCCTATTCTCAGGAAACAATGCCTATGTCCAGATGTACTCTCTGGCCCTCCTATTCTATCTAAAAAGTAATCGAGTATCTAGCTATTTATTTTGTAACATGGATGGAGCAGAACGGAACGTCAACAGCACTGTTATTACGCCTACAGGGCGTGAAGATGTAGAGTGAACTCACTGGATCACTGGTGGTGCAGTGGTATCTGAATACCCGATACTCAAGAGACAGGAGAGTGACTACAATAAAACCAAGGATATTTATTGAGGAAAATAATAACAAAGAGGAAAGATATCTGAGGGGAGGATCTTCTGGATCATTATACCAAACCCTTGTATTGGAGCAGCGGCAGAGGTAACCCCCATACAGGGATCCGCCTGTTACAACACCAGGAGGTCTAAATGCCATGAATCCCGGACCAGAGGGGTGACCCTTACAGACCGGGCAGTCGAGATGGAGATACTGTGGAACACAGGCTCTGTCGGTGAGATAAATCCCGTGAGCTCCGTATAATCCCGGTGATACAGATCCAGCCGGTACAGGAATCCGGACGGTTCTCAGCACGTCAGGAGAGGCCTGGCCAGCCCATGGATTCTGTGGAGACAGAGGTATTAGAATAATGTGAAAATAAAGCAGCAGTCTTCCTAGCTCAGAGCTCAGCAGATTGTGGCCTAGACAGAAGCAAAGATCCAATAGAATGAACAAGTTGCCCAGGCACCTCCAATAGGGGGAGGATGCCTTTTGTGCACAGAGCATCACTGCACACAAAGCCCTAATAGAGAACCGGTGCACTGCTCCTTTAAGTATGTGCAGGAAGCGGGGCACGCATCCTAAGAGCATTCCCAGGAAACCTACCAAGCGAGCACAGGTTTCCAACAGAGAAGGAAGCCGCTGACTGCATGAAGTCACGGACAGGGTGAGCAGTATGAGTGGAGCTGCATGGTGGGCGACGGTCTCCTTGTCCATGAGAGACCGGCCCGGCAGCCAAGAGCATGACAACTGTCACAAATTAGTAACACTCTGAAAATGGCAACGTTGTCAAATGGCCACTTATATCCCAAGGGACATGTGTCTTTGGCAGCCAATGAAAAAAGCTAGCCAGTGACACAAGCCATTATGTCTTCAACTTGTGGATGTTTTATGCACCCTGATTGGCTGCTGACCAGAAACATCCACACAGAAAATGCAGGGAAAAAAAATTGAGTTCAACGTTCCTCTGACCTCTCCCAACCCCACCTCATCAAACATGTCACGCTCTCTATCTTACATTGCAGAATGCGGAAGAAAAGCGTGACATACAATGTAATGCATTTTTTATGAGTTAATGAACAAAGCTGAGTTCGCTGATTTTTTGTTAAATTGCTCGACTTTCCAATCACGAACCAAACCTGCAATGTTCGTGCCAAATTTGAAATTGGTGAACATGTTCTGGGAAAGTTCGCTCAACTCCACTCTTATGCCCAGCCCAAAATCCAAGACAGAGAGAGGCCGTGATAGATCTGTGGGTGACTACTTGTGTGTTTGTTATTTTCTATCTCTGCAGGCCTATGGGTAAATACAACTTAATTCCAGACAACACCTTTACAATTTAATAGTAAGACTTCAAAAAAATGAATATCTAATGCATTCTAACTTCTCATTGCTATCTTTGTATTTGCTTTGTTATTTTATTATCTGTAAATGAGAAGAGTACATACTGTGTTCAAGCTAAAAATAGACTTCCATTTGTTTCAATTTTATATATGAACAGATTCTAATGAATGTATTGGCTTTACATATAGTTTGTCTGCTCAATATTTATGCAAAATAAAATATCACCTTTACTATGAAAGTCTCTTTTTCACAACAACATCTCTAGTGCTACCTATGGGAGGTAAAAAGTCCTAAAAGTCAATATGGATCCAATAAACGGCCTTGCCATATGATTTTGGATAGGAAGTTGAACTGGAAACTCCATTTCTAGACATGTGTTTCTGGGATTTTGTCCCTAATCCGTGAAAAGCAGGTTAAGTCCTTGGATGGGTGAAAGGCATTTGACAGTTTAAATTGGAACATGCAATGCTGCCCTGGTAATTTAAGTTTGCTTAAAGCCTCTTCATTGAGAAAGAGGACAGAAACTCTGTCTCATTTCTTTTAATTCCTGAAGAGTCTATTTGCATATTTAAATCTCCAGAGGAGCATTGTATGGACTATATGTCTCCCTATACCTACCACAACAAGAAACTTTTCCAATTGTACTCACATTTATTAGTTTTGCGCCAGCCAGCAACTAAATTTCCTTTGGATTTCAGACAAACGTAAGGTACCGTTACACGCTTCAATGTTGTAACGATATCACTAACGATCTCATGGGTACACGGTCGTTAGGACATATTGTTTACATCGTTGGTGAGATGTCACACGTCTAGATATTGTGGACGACACACCAATGATGTGGCGAGCAGCTATTGTTCGCACAACCCAGCGAACGATACTTGTTCACTGTTGTGAATAGGCGAAGTCGCTAACGACATTGTTATCGCGGTATCACACACAACGAAGCAGCAGGTTGGCTGATCAAGGATCGTTTAATTTGAGAACATGTTCTCAAACCTGCGATCAACGATCCAACAATTTATCGTAGTCGTACCTCGGTGTCACATGAAACAACGTACTAACGATGATGTTTCAATTACTCCAAACCCTCGACGTTACAGTGATATTGTTCATGATATCGTACCATGTAACAGGGCCTTAACACATATAAAAGAAATTCTTAGATTTTTCCAGATATTGATTTTTGAAATAAGTTTTATGATTTTATGATATAGCAAGTCAATGCTGAATTATTAGGGAGAAGGACCTTAATCTTAACCCCTTAGTGCTGGAGCCAATTTTCACCTTAATGACCAGACCAAATTTAACAATTTTGACCTTTATGATTTTATGAAGTTATAATTCTGGAATGCTTCATCAGATTCCAGTGATTCCAATGTTGTGTTTTCATGACATATTGGACTTCATATTAGTGGTAAATTCAGATATTTTTTGCGTTCATTTGTGAAAAAAATGGAATTTTGGCAAAAAATATTGAAAATGTTGCAATTTTCAATTTTGAATTTGTATATGGCTAAACCGGAGAGTTATATCACACAAAACAATTAATAAATACAATTTCTCACTCCTACTTTAAATCAGCTCAATTTTGGAAACAAGCTAAAAGGGTTCAGAGTTTGTTAGAAATTTCTATTTATTAGGGACCACATAACATTTGAAGTCACTTTGAGGGGCCTATATGACATTAGGTACCCAAAAGTGAAACCATTCTAAAAACTGCACCCCTCAGACTGCTAAAAACCACACTTAGAAAGTTTATTAACCCCTCAGGTGCTTCACAGGAATTAATGCAAAGTGGAATGAAAAAATATATTTACATTTTGCCTAAAAATGTTACTTTAGCCTCAATTTATTCACTTTTACAAGAGATAGTTTAACAAATTGAACTAAATCCCCCACAAGTGACCCTATTTTGGAAATTAGACCCCTCAAGGATATTATATATGGTTATAGTGACAATTTTGAACCCTCAGGTACTTCACAGAATTGGATAACAATAGGTCATAATATTGAAAATTTTCTTTTTATACAAGTGTTGCTTTAGCACCAAATTTTTCATTTTCAGAAGAGGTAACACCAAAAGTGGACCACGCACTTTATTACCCACTTTCTTATGAGCATAGCGAAAACCCATATGTAGACAAAAAGTTATTTTTGGAGAAATGTGAGGGCTCAGAAGGGAAGGAGCAATATTTGAATTTTAGAAAAGCAGGGTCACTAGGGTGCCTAAAAAGCAGAAACCCCCCACAAATGACCCCATTTTGGTAACAAGACCCATCAAAGATTTTATCCAGGGATATAGTGAGCATTTTGAACCCACAGGTACTTCACAGAATTTGATAACAATAGGTTGTCATATTGAAAAGTTTCCTTTTATTGCGCTAAATTTCTCACTTTTAGGGTATGTGACGACAATATGGAGACACTGTGTCCTGGAAACAGTGCCTCCTCTCCTGCAGGGATGCCAGGGGTCTCCATGTGTAAACGCAGCCACTTGTGCCCACCTGTGCCCTACGTATGGGGCATGGAGGCTTTCCCCTGTATTCACATACCGAGATTGCCTCTGACTCCTCAGAGCTAAATTGACATGCTGTGGACAAGCATTGGCACGGAAAACCACCCCACAGGTAAGTTAATGCCGCAGAGAAAACAAACACAATGGGCATGGTATTTCTGTAAATCCCATCCACTGTGCCTGTACTGTAAAATCCAGCAGTTTGGACACAGTGATAATATGCTGTGTCCAAACTGCTCCAAACACTGTTTGCGTGGACATACCCTTAGGGTTCACTCACATCTGCATATAAAATCTGTGAGTGCAATGTAAGAAAACATTGCTTTGCACTCGCACCAATAGGTCAGAGCATATCTGCTACTTTTTTCTGTTCCACATTTGGCGTGCAGGGCAAATCGCATAAGCTGCAAGTGGCTTCGAATCTCTCCAATGCAAGTCAGACTGCACACAGACCATACATGCCATGGTTTTTTACATCTTCTTTTACATACTTTAAAAAGCAAGGATATCTATATAAATGGATAATGTCAAACAGCTATAACATGTTGCATCCCAATATATATTGTCAGCTTGCTCCCTGAAGTGCTTTTCATGTTGCACTAAGGGGTGTTTAGTCTTTTACTTAGCCCCCCCCAAAAAAATTATGAACAAAAACGATGCGGTTTCCTCACCCCCATTTATGATCGACAGCTAGGATAAAGCTGATGGCTGAAGCCTGCTGACTACAGCTGACAGCTTTACCTTGTCTTGTAATTAAGGATGAGCGAGCACCGAAATATTCATAATCGTTACATTCGTAATGACTAGTTTGTAATACTCGCATATTTGTTCGAATAGCGATTACAATGTAAGTCAATGGGAAATGTAATTAATTTTCTGCTGGACCCAACAATGAGGTCTGGCAGGGCTGTAAAAAGGCAGAGTTAGCTGGTAACGTATTTATCTTAGCGCCATTTCAAGGTACTTTACCAGGCTCTTCCGGCAGCCATGGTGGCAGTGGCATTCTGGGTAATAAGGGGTTAACACCAGCTTTGTATTGTCAGCTGGTATTTAGCCCTAAGATTCTTAATGTCAGGCCGAGTTAGACCCGGCCATTAAGAATCTCAAATAAATAGTAAAAAAGACACAAAACAGAGAAAAATTATTTAATTAAAAAAAAACACAGAGACACTTAGTGACTCCATCTTTGTTTATACCGTCCCCACTCTCATACCCCTCCATGATCCTCATCTTCTCTTTACCTGGACAGACTCAGCTCTGCTACATCAGAGACCAAGGGGAGGAAAAACACATCCACTCCCCATAGTCTCTGATCACTGAATGACAGCGCTGAGACCTGCGGTATAGTAAGCAGTTAGGTCACCGTTCTAATAGCAGTAGCGGTTACTATGGCAACGGTGACCTCACCGCTTACTATATGACAGCGCTGAGACCTGTGCAATAGTAAATCTGTAAAGCGCAGGTCTCAGCACTGTCATAAAGTAAACAGTAAGGTCACCGTTGCCATAGCTATTAGCGGTTGCTATAGCAACAGTGACCTCACCGCTTGCTATATGACAGCGCTGAGACCTGCACTTTACTGCTTTACTATAGCGCAGATCTGAGCGTTGTCATATAGTAAGTGGTGAAGTCACCTTTGCCATAGTAACCGCTTTTTCTATGGACAGTGCTGACACCTGCACTATAGTAAAGTGGTAAAGCACAGGTCCCAGTGCTGTCATATAGTAAGTGGTGAGGTCATCATTGCCATAGCAACAGCAGTTACTATGGCAACGGTGACCTCATCGCTTACTATTTGGCTACATTCACACAGCATTTTGGCTGCATTTTGTGAGGATCCATTTTTGGTGCAGAAATTGCACCAAGAACAGATCCTCACAAAACTCAGCCTTGTGTGTGTGAATTCTGCTGCGCTATTTACTCACCTTCCCCATGCTCCCATGGTGATAATCAGCAATGTTCATGTGATGTCACTCGCTCATATGGTGCAGTGTCAGGTCCTCTCACAGGTCCTGCAGCCTCCCGGTATGAGAACATCACTGGAGTTCACCGGGGGAGCGCGGGGAGGTGAGTAAATAGCACAGCAGTCTTTACTCACTTCTCCATGCTCCCCCGGTGATCTCCAGCAATGTTCTCATACCGAGAGGCATGGACCAGTGGCAGGATCTGGCACTGCATCATGTGATCGAGTGACATCACTCGGTCACATGCGCAGGGTCCTAGAGGCACCGACACTGCAGCCTCTTGAATGAGAACATCACTGGAGACCACCGTGTGAGTGCAAGGAGGTGAATAATTAGCACAGTAGCATTCACACACACAAGGCTGTGTTTTGTGAGGATCCGTTCTTGATCCGTTCTTGGAGCAGATTCTCACCGCTTACTATATGACAGCGCTGAGATGTGCACTTTACCGTTTTACAATAGCGCATGTCTCAGCTCTGTCCTATAGTAAGCTGTGAGGTCACCATTGCCATAGTAACCATTGTTGCAATGGCAACGATGACATCACCACTTACTATATGACAGCCCTGAGATCTGCATTATAGTAAGTGGTAAAGTGCAGGTCTCAGCACTGTCATATAGTTAGCAGTGAGCTCACTGTTGCCATAGTAAGCGCTGTTGCTATGAACAGTGCTGAGACCTGTGCTATGGTAAAGCGGTAAAGCACACGTCTCAGTGCTGTTATATAGTAATCCATGAAGTCACCTTTGCCATAGTAACCGCTAATAGCTACTGCAACAATGACCTCACCACTTACTATTTGACAGTGCTGAGACCTGCGCTATAGTAAATGCTAAAGCACTGTCATAAGGTAAGCAGTGAGCTTACTGTTACCATAGTAACCGCTGTTGCTATGGACAGCGCTGAGACTTGCGCAATAGTAAAGCAGTAAAGCGCAGGTTTCAGCACCTTCACATAGTAAGCCATGAGCCTGGTAAGCTTAATCTACCTGTAGTACCATCTATCTATCTTCACTAGGTCCTGCCACTCAGAGCAGACAGCTGTATGGCAGAACAGTGTTCAGACAGCCTACATCAGAGGTCTCAAACTCCAGGCCTCGAGGGCTGCACACAGTGCAGGTTTTCAGGATTTCCTTATCATTTGACATTTGATTACCAATTGTCAAATGCTAAGGAAATCCTAAAAACCTGCACTATGTGCGGCCCTCGTGGCCTGAAGTTTAAGATCCCTGGTCTACATAATGTCGGCATTCTGTTTCCATGCAGTTTGAGCATGTTCTCATCCATCTCTGCCTTTTTACAACCACCCCAGACCTCATCCCTTATTCAGTTAGAGCGTCTTTTTTTTCTTTGGATATACTGCACCTGCTAATCACAGTAATGCCATTATCAAAGATGAATATGGCATTAATATGACTGGCAAGGAATCTCATGTTTATTGGCTGAAAATCAGTCAGCAAACATGCTAGGCAGCTCACTTGAATATTACAAGTAAAATCCAAAACACTCACAGAGTACCGACTATCCCCAATACCTTACTATCCATGCGAGTAGCAAATAGTAACAAGTATAGTCGCTCATCACTACTGGTAATCCAAAAGAGAGGCCGCCCCATGCTATTTTTTCAAATTATTTACAGTTGAAGCCAGAAGTTTACATATGTTATATAAAAAGGCACATATGCATGTTTTCTCACTATCTGAAATGAAATCAGAATAAAGATTTCCCGTTTTAGGTCAATTAGGATTACCAATGCTATTAATAATTGCCAAATTCCAGAATAATAAGAAAAATAATGTTTTTACACATTTTTATTACTTTCTGCAAAGTCATAAGTTTTCATTCATTTCATAAGCATTTGGTACCATTGACTTTAAAATATATGAGTTGGGTTAAACGTTTTGAATATCCCTCCACAAGCTTCTAACAATAGTTGGTAGAAATTTGGGCCCATTCCTCCTGACAGAACTGGTCTAACTGAGCCATGTTTGTAGGTCACCTTGCTCGAACTTGCCGTTTCAGCATTGCCTATAAATTTTCAATAGGATTAAGATCAGGGCTTTGTGTTCACCCCCCTAAAACATTGACTTTGCTATTCTGAAGTAGAGATGAGCAAACTTTGCTTGAACATGTTCGCCTACTTCAAATCCAGACCGAATGTGTCAAGGTTCGTTTGGCCACTCGAACTCGAACATATTGCTGAAAGGTCAGAAATTCGGGTTTTGTTTGGTAATTGTTCAGATATGTCTGTAGCTTAACTAGGACGGCAGCATTAGTGTTTTTGTTCTACGTAGTGCTACACACACATACACACAGACAGACACACACAGTTCCTCTGACACTTCTGGTCCCGGCCATTAACCTTTCTGCATATGCACTTCACTGACTCCACAAAAGCAAATCACAGACACTTATGCTATGTGAGTGTGTTTGTGATTGGCTGTTACAGTTAGACTGCATTTTCACAATCTGGAGGGGGTCTGTGCTTGGTTGTAATACATATTAGTGTATGGCAACCAACCTGATGTCATATGGTGTAAAATAAATAAATAATGGGAACAAAAATGCGTAGAACTGTATTTTTCAGTCTCATCACAGATAAAGCGGACAGCTACAAGTTGCCTCCCTCAACTGCCTATTTTTACCTTGGCTAGCAAAAAAAATGGATAGAGCTCTACCCTATTTTTAATTGCCAGCCAAGGTAAAACTAGGCAGCTGAGGGCTTGTATTCTTAGTGTGGTGAGGGCCCATTATTTTAGGCACCCTATGCTAAGGAATTACAGATGTGAGATAGTGCTCACTGAGGGTATTAGAGGATATACTTTTGGCAGCATAAGTAAAGCACATAGGAACAGTCTCACATTTAAATCAGTTCAGCTGGTTTATTAAGACCTCATAAACCGCTATAGCATAGTTCATAAAAATCAACAGGAAATATTATGACCACTTGGTCTATTCCAAGGGCAGGTATGCTCCCATGGCATATCACACTTAGTCCATTACAGTGTCTACTGACCTCTTAGTCCATGTTCAAGAAGCTGTCTCTCTGGGATCATAGGTTCTTGATTGTTTCAGACTTTCAGTGGACTGTAGCCTCCTAAACTCAGAGAGCCATCTCAGGTTCTCTAGTTGGCATCTCAGGCTCTCGTGCCTTCCAGGGAAACCTGCTCCCAAGTACCGAGAGACACAGTCTCCTGACCATGTGTCTCTAGGAAAATGGCGTCTCCAGCCACTTCCAAACACACAGAGACCTTGCTTGCATCACAGTCCGACTAATCCCATTCACACAGAGATTATGTTACCTCAGACCCCAGGTGTGTGAGGAATCATCTTTAGCCAGACACGCCCATGGCTTTTAGCTCACCTGCAGTCTAGCACTTGTAATGCATTACCTGAATTTGTGGAACCTCAAGTCCCAGTATACACATTGGCAATGCAGCAAGCTGCTGCATCACACAGCCCACAGCTGCCCCTGAAAATAGCACATTCATTGTAGCGCCATTTCCATGTGATTTACCCGACTCATCCAGCCGCACTGGTGAGGGTGGCATGCTTAGTAATAAGGGGTTAATACCAGCTTTGTATTATCAGCTGGCATTAAGCCCAAAATTCTTAATGGCAGGCCAAGATAGACCTGGCCATTAAGAATTTCAAGTAAATTCTAATCCAGCTACATGGACAATAAAATAAAGGTACGTTCACTACTCCAGCGTATTTGTTTTCAGCTCTGAGGTGGTGCTTTAAATCTAAGTCTTCTGCCTGCTGTCTTACACTCACCCACTGGCTCTTTAACCCTTTTGCAATGCCACTCCAGCCCCACAGCCTCATCTTGTGCTTGCAACTTTTGACTGGCCAGAAGTCAGAAGATACTAGTGCATCTCAATGAATTAGAATATTATCAAAAATCAATGCAACATTTCTGGAGCCCTGAAACATGTTGACTAATAAATCAATATTTTTTTCATTCTTTAATGTCTCATGGAATACGGCAGTGTCGTTTTTAACCCTTCATCCTCCCTACTTTAATTTTCTGAAATAATGACCTTTGGGTTTTCATTGGCTGTAAGCCATAATCATCAACATTTTCAGCCCTTGACATAGATTACTCTGCAACCACTCTATATAACATATGAATTTCACTTCTTGTATTGAATTACTGAAAAAAATTAACTTTTTGATGACATTCATAGGGTACTTTCACACTAGCGTTTTTTTGAAATCGTGGCAGATGCAGTGAAAAAACCGCATCTGCCGCGATTACCGCATACCGGCTGCACTTGCGGCACGGTTGCGGCACAGTTGGGGCAAGTCCCATACAATGTATATGCGGGCTTGCGGCAGGTGCGGCAAGTGCGGTTTTGGCACTTGCGGCAGGTGCGGCCGCGAAAAAAACGTGGCTGACCGTTTTTTTCACCGCATCTGCCGCGATTTAAAAAAAACGCTGATGTGAAAGCAGCCTAATTCATTGAGAAGCACTAGTACATCACAAGCACTCTACAACCCAGTGAGTTCCATAATGAGGCTCTCAAATCTGCATTGAGCTGTGACCTCCAGCGTGCTCAATGAAATACTGGAGCAGCCAGCACATCACAAATCATTGGTGACTGATGGGAGCATCAGTGAAAACAGATAAAGATGCCAGAGGGTAAGTATAAGACAGGGTCAGGGACCTTCATTTAGATTTAAAGCACCACTATAGCAGTGAAATTAAAAAAAAAACTAATGGTGCTTTAAGTATTTAATGCACACATTTTTGCACCAAAACATATCTCATATCAGGAAAATACAGCATAAAATGCATGTTTTTGGTTTTTTCTACATTTTTTTCTGCATTTCTAACTTGCATTTTTTGCCATGCATTGGCATGAGTAAAAAATGCTGCAAAAATGCTGAAGGAATTAACAAGTGGCAGATATGAAACTGCTTTAAAGCTGCAATAAAAAAATAAGCAACTTGCGAATGAGACAGATGTTCAAGTTGACATAGATTACTCTGCAACCACTCTATATAACATATGAATTTCACTTCTTGTATTGAATTACTGAAAAAAATTAACTTTTTGATGTCATTCATAGGGTACTTTCACACTAGCGTTTTTTTGAAATCGTGGCAGATGCAGTGAAAAAACCGCATCTGCCGCGATTACCGCATACCGGCTGCACTTGCGGCACGGTTGCGGCACAGTTGGGGCAAGCCCCATACAATGTATATGCGGGCTTGCGGCAGGTGCAGCAAGTGCGGTTTTGGCACTTGCGGCAGGTGCGGCCGCGAAAAAAACGTGGCTGACCGTTTTTTTCACCGCATCTGCCGCGATTTAAAAAAAACGCTGATGTGAAAGCAGCCTAATTCATTGAGAAGCACTAGTACATCACAAGCACTCTACAACCCAGTGAGTTCCATAATGAGGCTCTCAAATCTGCATTGAGCTGTGACCTCCAGCGTGCTCAATGAAATACTGGAGCAGCCAGCACATCACAAATCATTGGTGACTGATGGGAGCATCAGTGAAAACAGATAAAGATGCCAGAGGGTGAGTATAAGACAGGGTCAGGGACCTTCATTTAGATTTAAAGCACCACTATAGCAGTGAAATTAAAAAAAAAACTAATGGTGCTTTAAGTATTTAATGCACACATTTTTGCACCAAAACATATCTCATATCAGGAAAATACAGCATAAAATGCATGTTTTTGGTTTTTTCTACATTTTTTTCTGCATTTCTAACTTGCATTTTTTGCCATGCATTGGCATGAGTAAAAAATGCTGCAAAAATGCTGAAGGAATTAACAAGTGGCAGATATGAAACTGCTTTAAAGCTGCAATAAAAAAATAAGCAACTTGCGAATGAGACAGATGTTCAAGTTTGGCAATTTTTTCCGGTATTATGTGCGTACGCTCTCATGTGCCAGGCCAACAGCGAAGCGACACAAGCATCCATGATGGAAGTAGTGGACCCACTGAACCACAGGGGAACCCAGACCAACCCAGACTAGGAAAGGGCAGTCACCAGGCTCTGTGGCAGCTGAGCAAATGGACAAGGTGGTAAACATCAGGACTTCAAGACACCACACAACTTCAGGTATAAGACAAGGACAAAGAACAAGGACGCCGAGAATAGTGCTGTACACGGAAGACCACAAGTGATCCCGGAGAGCTCACGGAGCGAACCGGTGGAGGAACCCGGCCAGGGAAAGAACTTTTGTGGTCGTGATAGAATGGCAGAAGGCGGCAGAGAGCGCCTACAGATCCAAGACACCCGGCGAGGTGTGCTGCGACTGCTACCCCAGCAGATGACACGGGCCCAGGAGGAGCATCGGACCCGGATCCAGATTGATATTGATCACCGCCAAAGCTATGAGACTCTGTCCATACAGATATTATGGCTATTATTATACAGATAAAGGAGCAAACTCTCCATCACGCCACAACGCATTTTGAAAGCCGTCGCTGTCTTCCTCAGGTGGGATAGAGAGCCATCTATATGGCTCTCTATCCCACCTGAGGAAGACAGCGATGGCTGTCAAAACACATTGTGACGTGATAGAGAGTTTGCTCCTTTATCTGTATAATAAATTAGGTTGGTATATCAAATTTCAATTGTCCCAGTCCTGTTCATATCCCTCTAGCGCTCCATAACACCGCACTTTCTATTCCTATCCATATTGCTCAGGCGTGGCAGCCTCAAAATAGAATTTAAAGAATCAATGCCATTTTCAGAGATCTGATTTGGAAGGGCAAGCATGCATGAAGCTGGAGTATTTGCAGTGGGCCAAGGAAGATGAAGGTTTGGCGGTCCCCAACCCATGGGTCTACTGCATTGCATCCCAAGGACAATATCTGGCGGGATGGGGAGACCCAAATTTTGACAGTTCGGTGGGTAAGATCCTTAGGCACATGGTGAGAAAAGGCCCATTACTGGCTAGCATGGAGGCGAGTAGATTCCGGCTGAACTCTTAGAAATTCCCAACGGTAGTTATGTTATAGCAAGTGTGGCAAAAAATCAAAGAGTGAAGGGGAGTGATAGCTTTCACTAGATATACTTCAATTTGGCATGATCCCAGACTGCCTGAAATGCTCCATTCGTGGAATTTTGCTCAGTGGAGGAGGATAGGAATATGGTACATGTCGCAGTTTTTGAATGGTGAAACATTTAAATCATTTGAAAAACTGGGGACGGAGTTTCCCTTAGACCGTACCATGTACTACCAGTATCTCCAGCTGCAACATGCATTCTTTCAACAAAACAGACGGTCTCAGACACGGGTTCAGGCAGATAGTGTATTGGCCATTCTTGGGTCACAGCATGGCACAAGAGGACTCATCACATTGCTGTATCGGGGCCTGTGAGAGACTCTCCTGGAAACACACCAAGACAGCAAGACTAAAATGGTCTGAAGACCTAGGGCCTATTTCAGATGCACAATGGGAGGATATTTTGCAATACATTCCCAAGATATCCATGAGTGCGTTTTGACGAATGTTGCAAATATTTACAGTACATAGATAGTATAGGACTCTGGTCTGGATGTACAGAGCTGGATTAAGGGATGACTCTGGATGCCCTTGGTGTAGGACCGAGGAAGCAGACACTATCCATATGCTTTGGTCTTGTCCATGACTGCAAGCATTTTGGATAATAGTCTTAAACCTCATACAAGGGGTGTTGGGGTATGAATATGACCCGAGATCCATTAACGTGCATCCTAGGACATATGGGAGATGTGCCGACGGATGAGTGGGGAAAGGCAATTGAGAGGATGCTACAATGCTAAATGTTGCGCAAAAGACAATCACCCTGTACTGGCTTGATGGGAATCCCCCAACTAGAAAAGAGTTTGATCATAAAGTAAATTATATATTTTGAATGGAATGTAACATTTACATCAAACAGGATAAATTGAGTATATATGAAAACATCTCAGGAAACTGGCTGGAATACCCAGGGCTGGCATCCTTGGAGTTATTAAGGGAAAGAATATTAGGTCTGTAATTTGTAAGGAGTGATTTATATATACGGAAACAAAGGTGGTTCGGTTAGCTTGGATCCGCAAATCCTGGAGTTAGAGCGTGGGGTTGCGAGGGGGGGGGGAGCGAGGGGGGTGCTTTACGTGTTGGGGTAGTAATGGAAAATGTGAATGTCTTGTATTGAATACTTTTGTTCATGTCTGTTTTGTGGCAAATAAAAAATACTTGATTAAAAAAAACAAAACATGGTGGTGGCAGCATCATGCTATGGTAGTGTTTTTAGCTGCAGGGACAGGATGACTGGTTGCAATTGAAGAAAACATTAATGCAGCCAAGTACAGAGATATCCTGAATGAAAACCTCTTCCAGACTTGGCTGAAGGTTCACCGTCCAACAAGACAATGATACTAAGCACAGAGCTAAAATAACAAAGGAGTGGCTTCAGAACAACTGTGACCATTCTTGACTGGCCCAGCCAGAGCCCTGACCTAATCCCAATTGAGCATCTCTGGAGAGACCTGAAAATGGCTGTCCACCAACGTTCACCATCCAACCTGACGGCATTGGAATGGATCTGCAAAGAAGAATGGCAGAGTATCCCCAAATCCAGGGGTGGAAAAACTTGTTTCATCATTCCCAAGAAGACTCATGACTGTACTAGATCAAAAGGGTGATTCCACTCAATACTGAGCAAAGGGTCTGAATGCTTATGACCATGTCATATTTCAGTTTTTCTTTTTTAATAAATTTGCACAAATATCTACATTTCTGGATTTTTTCAGGAATGATGGGGTGCAGAGTGTACCTGAAGGCTATGTGCCCACATAGTGGTTTAGTGACGTTCAAATCGTCAGTAAACCGCTGGAAATTATCAGTTCTGAGCTTTGAAGTCTCCAGCTGTTTTCCGGCGGTTTTCCGGCGGTTTTTTTCAGCGTGTGCACAGCGGTTTTCAGTTGTTTTTTCCAGCGGTTTTTCCGGCGGTTTTCTATGGAGGATTTTTTTCATGGAACCGATCAAAAACCGCTGAAAAGAATTGACATGCTGTATGCTGCTAAACCGCTGGAAAACCGCTCAACCGCGGGCGGATCCACTCACATAAACCCACTATGTGTGCACAGCGTTTTCTAAATTACATAGGGTTACTTGTAAGTCCTAAAGCTGCTAAGGATTTACATAAATTTAAATAAAACCTATGCTAAACCGCCGGCGGTTTTCGCTGCTAAACCGACGTAAAACCACTATGTGGGCACACACCCTAATGGGAAAAAATAAACTTTTTTGAATGTACCAAATGGCTGCAATGAAACAAAGAGTGAAACATTTAAAGGGGTCTGAATACTTTCCATACCGACTGTATAAGAACATGTGCGGGAAGCATATAATGGCCACATGCTATTTTTACATGAATTGGAATCACATAACTGTAGAAAAGATGGCCTCACACAGTGGAATAATAAATGAATAATAAATGTTTGCTCTCCCAAAGCCCCCTCAAAAAAAAAATACTAATAATAATGAGAAAAGATAATAAAATAGAAAAAATATTTAAAAAAAAATCCCCAATACATATTAAGCTCTGATAAATGCATTTTTTAAAGAGGACCTGTCACCCCCCTGGTGCTATGCTAACTGAATGCAGTACTGAATGCAGCGTGTCTGCTGCATTCAGGGAAGGGGTCCTCCATATCTCTAGCCCCCCTGTAAGTTATAAAGAAGACTTTATAAAGTTTATGGTCCCAGAGGGACTTACTCATTAATGGGTCATCGCTGTTGTATAGTGTCCTCCCCGCCTCCAACCCTCTCTTGTTCAGCTTCCTATACGTGTCATCGCTGCTGACTGCTGCTGCTGAAACGCCTCCTGCTGGTGACGCCAGCATCGGAGCCTGCCCTGCTCCAGATTATGTATGTACAGCAGGGTGGGCTCTGGCGCTGACGTCACCGGCCGGAGGCGTTTCAGCTGCTGAGACTGTTCCCGCCATTGCTTGCTCTGTGGAGGGAAGACACATAAAGGAAGCTGAACAAGAGAGGGCTGCAGGTGGACCAGAAAGGGCTGGAGGCGGGGAGGACACCTGCAGCAGCGATGACACATACAGGAAGCAGAATAAGAGAGGGCTGGAGGTGGGGAGGACACCATATAACAGTGATGACTCATTACAGAGTAAGTCCCCCTGGACTCCTTATCTATAAACTTTATAAAGTCTTTTTTACAACTTATAGGGGGCTAAAGATATGGGGGACCCCTTTACTGAATGCAGCAGACAGGCTGCATTCAGTACTACATTCAGTTAGCATTGCACCAGGTCCTCTTTAAGGACATTGTAAGCTTCCTGGACTTAACAGCTAGTGCCACACCTGGCATTGTTTCCAAAATACACCCCCTGCAGGTTTTAAAACACCTGCACACTCTAGAAAGCTTAAAAAAATTCAGTCAAAGCTTAAAAAAAATTTACAGCTTGATACAAGGGAATAGACCCAATAGCAGGAACACTCCTAACCTTAAGGTTAGGTGTTGTTCCTGGTTAACGGGTCTTCCAGTGAGAGTTTTAGTCCCAAACAAACAGGGAGAGTTTTAGGGCCATTTTATATTTCAAACTTCTTACTGAACAAAACTGCGTTCGGCAATTTTTTTTGAAAAAAGCTTGAGTTTCAGATTGCGAACTGAATCTGCAATGTTTGTGCTGAATTTTAAATTGGCAAACATGTATGGGGGAAAGTTCGTTCATCTCTATCTCTCTGCCTTTCAGCACAGTGTCCAGACCATGAAAGGAGAAAGGCCAGTACACCAGAAGACATGGATGAGGCCGTAAGAGTGCAACAACTAAGCAGCAGGACTGCTACTACCTCCTTTGTACAAGAAGAAACAGGAGAAGCAGCGCCAAAATGACATCCAGCAGACGAGTAATATCCATGTTTCTGCTCAAACTGTCAGAAACAGACTCCTTGAGGGTGGTAGCATGGCCTGACTGCCACTAGTCGGTGTTGTGCCTACAGCCCAGCACTGTGCAGGGTGATTGGCATTTGCCGGAGAACATCAAGATTGGCAGATTTGACATTGGCACTCTGTGCTCTTCATGGATGAGAGTAGGTTTACTCTGAGCACATGTGATAGACGTGACAGAGTCTGGAAATTCACACTTTCCCTCCCCCGGTAAAACTTCCTAGTATATTCGGCACCACTGAAGCCCCTAACGTAATGCCATCTTCTATGTTACTGTGGCGCATCAATGACATCACCAGTGTTATCAGGTGACCTTATTACACTGATAAACTTTTCCTTCATCCCAAAAGTGTCAGCTGTAAGAGCTTCAATTGTACTCACATCTTAAAGAATGACTATAATTAACAGCAGTGTACTGACCTTTACATGTTCACCAAGCTGGATGGCAGTTTAACACCTGTCACAGCATTTTGACGACCCCACTTCCGAGGTGTGGAGGCAAAATGCTACCTCCTGAAAGACAACTCGTTCTGCAGCATGAGATGGCCCAACAGCGCCCCTCCTGCTGCTATGCAGGCACTCACCCTGGTGTTGCCTTCTTTATAACTTGAATTTTAAAGCAGGCAACAAACTGCAAATTTTATTGCAGTAGGATGAATGGAATTCTTAGCTGACTTTTTTAAGTATTTTATTATTATTTATTATTATTATAAGGCCTTTATTTCATGGCGCTTTACATGTTAAAAGGGGGTATACATATACAAGTACTATAGTTATAGTAACATAGTAACATAGTTTTTAAGGTTGAAGGAAGACTTTAAGTCCATCTAGTTCAACCCATAGCTTAAGGGCTCGGACACACTTTCCTAGTTACATCCGAGCCCGACCGAGGAGACCCTGAAAGGGCCGGAGCAGCGACCCCGTTATGAACAATACACAGGTACAGGTGTTTTAGAAATATATGTTTTAATGTTACAGAGGTTACAAATCTTTCCTACACTTTTAGCATCAGTATTTATTACCTAGTATATAGGCTATAATCTACTGAATTAAACTACCCCGGTTGTAACTTGTAAATTATGATGCCAGCCTATTATTTGTACAGCCTCTTTAAAAACATTTACCATTTTCAATTGAAAGTGGACAAGTTGTCGAGTTCCCATGTAATTAATACAAATAGCATTGTTTGCCAGTATTTATCTTTTTCTGCTTTGTGAATATATGGATGTTGTCACACATATAACAGTTTATTATTTCCTGCAGGTCTAGAATAAAACAACAGTTCTCAGTGTAAACAGCCCAGCACTTAAGACCGAATGTAATCTCTGGGCTATTAAATATGATGTCTAACAGAAACAGTAGTTGTCTGGGACTGACCCATTGCTAGTCGTGGAAGTCTCTGATTACATCTACAATGCTCTGGTCTTTGTAAATGCCTCCCATAAATAATTCTAGTCAACTTTACACCTTAAAGATAAAGAAGGAATAATTAATGAATAAATCTGTTTGGACAACTAATGTGTCCTATTCTATTGCATGAGGAATCAAAATTCTAAATAGGAGAAACGTTAGGAACCAATTAAAGATGTGTTCTTGGAATCGCAACTCATCACATAACTATATTTCTTGTCAATACTTGCTAGCAGTTGTTTGAAGTATACAGATGGCAATTTTAAAGTTTTTATCATTTACATGCACATAGATCACTAAACCTATAGGGAGCAATTCATCAAACAATTTACACCAGAAAGCTGGGGTCAGAAGGTGGCCAACTTCTGTTCTAGTAGCCCTCAAATTATCAAAGGATTTGCACCAGAGATCTGGCAAAAAATCTTTCATACCTTGCATAATTTTTTGCACAACTTGAGGTTGTGCACAAATGTAGGTACTTTCAGTGTTCGATGCCCGTTCTGGGTAGGCAAAATGAGGACATGACGCTTCATCTCATCTAATTCATGACAACCTCTATCACACCTTACTCCGTAATTCTTACTCCAGTTGCTGGGTGCACAGATGTGCATGTCACTTTTCAAGTACAGGCTTTTCTCCTTGTAGAGATTGACACAGCAATCCTGCCCGTCATCAGTGAGGAGACTTAAGGTGGGGTCACACGTGGCGATTCTGACCTGCGATGTCGGAAGCGATGTGCAGGTGCACGCTCGCTTCCGACATCGCAGGCCAGCTGTCACACGGCACGACGTTGCCGGTGACGCGGCGGCGATGTGGGCTGAGCCGTCGCTCGCTGGGCTGGGCTCAGCCCAGCGAGCGATCCTCAGCAACATTGCGATATAGGCTGGATCGCGCCGCCAACAGTGTCAGACGGCGCGATCCAGCCTAATCGCTGGTCACAGGTTGACAGGTTTATGAACATGTTCATAAACCTGTCAACCTGCGACCAGCGATAATTTGCAGTTGCGTCGTGCTGTCACACAGCGCGACGCACTTGCATTATCGCCCGCGACATTGCTGTGACGTCACTTTTCGGTGATGTCGCGGGCGAAATCGTCACCTGTGACCCCACCTTTATAGCCACAATGCTCCTCCTGGAAAGGCAAATTGTCTCTTCAGGGAGGAAGTATATGGGCTCTAGTGCCACCTATTGTACATAGATCATGCAGGATGGAAAGGGCAAAACATCGCTCTCCCGGGATAAGAGGAGAAGAAAGTATTAACTAATGAAAGTGATTTATTGCTACGCATTTCAAAGTCAATGACTTCTACTTCAGTCAAATCACCAATGTCAACAGCAGGAGTGGATCTTTATTATGACGAGTGTGTGTAGTTGTTGAGGCTTAACACAACCACTAAAGGTGAGAACCCTACACTCATTTACTGGAAATTGTCACAGAGAAACCCTATATGTGCCTTTTGTCTATTTTACTTTTCTAAATATTGAAAGTAGCAATCCTAAAAGTCAACTTAGACTCTTTAATGAGCCTTGCAATATGACTTGGGATTTGTACTCCAGTCTTCAGATGCTGCATTTTAGGGATTGTGAGATCCAATGGGACAGTGTTGCAAATGTATGTAAGGTGTTCTAGAATTAATAGCGCTAAATAAATGAATAAATATTATTATTATTATTATTATCATTAGTACAAAGTAAGGGATCTGATCTGGATGTATGAGAGGCAAAGATGGGGTTCATGGGAAAGGGATCTCTTTGCAGCTCCAGTCCTCACCAAGTTATCTGCACTGTCCAAGAATTATGTCTTTTGCTTTGCAGTGGTGGGTGTTTTACAGTGAAACTATCTTCATCCCTTTAATTAAAAATTGTAACTTACACATCTGCCAGGTAAAGCCTAGATTTAGTGTACTTGTTCTTGTCTCCCTCATCCTCATGTAAAGCGCCATGGAACCTAATGGCGCTATATAAATAAATAATAATAATAATAATAATTGTGAGAGAGGCATTTTGCTTAAGGCTCTGAATAGAATGTCTAATAGGAGCAGAGAACAGATGTAAAAATATCTACGACTTAAAACTAGAAATATTTTGGGAATTTATAATTTCTCATGACAGTTTTTCAGGACACTTCCCTCTATAAGAGGTGGCACAGGAGATGGTTACCAACCATCTCCCATGCCCGCCTCAGGACACCCCCTTCTCAGATCGCAGAGTACCATTTCGGTTCTGGACTTTGAAATGGGCGTTTTCACCAAGTCACTCAGCACTTCAAGACTGATATCTACTGGGAGTGCAGTCCAAAACTCATGGCTAGAATTTGCCAGAAGCAATGCTAAGACCCCAACTTCAAAGGAACCCTTTCAGATCTGTTCTTGGTCAGCAACTGGTTATGTTATTTCTCTGCAAGCTAATGGTCCAAAAGTCAGTGCATTGCCTGAATTCCCGTTACTCAGTCTGTGGGTGACAGCAACTAAGGCCAGGTTCACAATTGCATTTGTGTCTGCATGCGGAGGGCATGCAGATGCAAACGCTAGGCAAACGCTGTCATACTGATGTGAACACAGCGGAGATTCTCTGCATGCGTTTACATCAGTATGGTGCCCGTCTAGCCAATCAGTGATCTCGGCGGCGGCCGGGAGGCGGAGAACAGCGGCAGAGATCTCCTCCTTCTGGCCGCTGCCGAGATCGCTGATTGGCCACTGGGAGAGATTTCAATGTGATCCACAGCATTCTCCTGCGCTGTCATGTGGAGGACACTGTGGATCTATTGAGATCCATGCATTGTTTGTGCGCTTGCGGGCGCTTGCTGATAAAAAAAAAAGGAACACACTGCGTTCGGAAGGGCGGAGGAGGGCGCACAAATTAGGGTGCTTTCACATCTGCGTTTTTCGTAATTCGCGGCAGATGCGGTGAAAAAAACGCATCTGCCGCGATTACCGCATACCGGCTGCACTTGCGGCGCGGTTGCGGTTTTTTCTATGCAATGTATAGGCATACTTGCGGCAGGTGCGGCAAGTGCGGTTTTGCACTTGCGGCAGGTGCGGCCGCGAAAAAAACCGCAGTAAGCCGCGGTTTTTTTCGCGGCCGCACCTGCCGCAAGTGCAAAACCGCACTTGCCGCACCTGCCGCAAGTCCCCCTATACATTGCATAGAAAAAACCGCAACCGCGCCGCAAGTGCAGCCGGTATGCGGTAATCGCGGCAGATGCGGTTTTTTCACCGCATCTGCCACGAATTACGAAAAACGCAGATGTGAAAGCACCCTTATGCGTATCCAAACGCAACCGCAACTGAATGCAGCCAAACACAGGCACCATGCGTTCCCATGTTAAACATAGGAACGCAGTGCGCATGCGTTTGGCTGCGTTCTGTTACGCTGCATTCCGAACGCTAATGTGAACCCGGCCTAAGTAAGCCATCTCCAAGGGGGTTAACAACACTTTTCTATTGGTCTGACTGGCTGGGGATGACATTTGCCTGTCATCTTGACAGTCTGTGGATACCGCTTTGCCATCATCCTGACATGCTGTGGGTAATACCTGTCACTCATCTTGACAAGCTGTGGGAATGCTTTGCAGCCATGCTAAATGGTGATGGGTACCATTTTCCCATCCAGACAAGTTATGGGTACAACTTTTCCATCGTCCTGCCCTGCTGGTGGTACCGCTTTCCAATCATCTGGACAGGTTATGGGCATGACTTTCCCATCACCCTAACTTGCTGGGGGAAACCCTTTCCCACTACCATTAAAGAATATGGGGACTGCTTCCCCATCACCCTGACAAGCAGTGAGCACAATTTTCCCAGCATTTGGACTGGCAGTGGGTACAAGTTTCCCATGATGTGGACTGGATATGAGTACAGCTTTCCCATCATCCTGACCAGTTGTGGGAAACACTCTCCTCCTCATGTAAACCCTTATGATTAATGCTAATCATGGAACAGATACCACCGGCCATGTCACAGCCCATCATGACAATGGCAAGCTGCACTAATCCACCTCTCTTGTTACCGTGCCTGCCTTCCTCTCTCTTAGCAATGATTTTTACACTTTTAAGGGGATCCTCAGCAAACTCACCCCGCAGTATGACATGTCTAAGTTTGTCAGTACAATGAATAACGGACAAAGAGAGAAAGTGTGCACAAAATTTAATATGATATAACGGACCAAAAACACAGGTACAGGTCCTAAAAGGACAAGATGGGACAACAGGTACTGGACAAAAAAGCACTACATGTAATGTGGTTACAAGATGTTACAAAAGCAAACACCACTAAGAACATCAAATCGACTACACAGGATCACACTGGACATAATAAAGTAAACCTGGTCATGTTCAGTATATACATAGAAATGCATAACTCTAACAGTAAAGTGCCTAGTGCAATATTAGAACACTGTCCAAATTTAAGAAGTAAACAAGACCAGCAGAAATAGCATGTTAAAGTCAGATGTCTTCTGGTGACATAATTCTTAACCCTCTGTGGCCAAGAGAGGGTTAAGTCAGATTACAATCAGTTTACATGAGAGCTCAATTACCCAGCAGTGAAAATGAGGACCCCCAGATCTGGACCCCGACGTACGTTTCCTCTTGTTTACGTTGTTACAAGCTTTATCAGGGGGGTAATGTGTCCCCTGGTTAAACCGCTATATATACCCCAGTAATCAGCGGTAATTACCGCCATGCAGCCGCACAATCTATGGCACTCGTGTGCTTCCGGTCCTGTGTTTGAGACTCCTAACCGAGGCTCCACAGACTCTATTTGCAAAACCTAACAGGTAGGCTGGCAGGGAAATTGGTGGTAGTTGTCATTTACCCCCTTTCCAGCTGGCGACTATTGTTTTCCACACCTCAGGTTTTCGATTGGCCTCAATCTGCGCTGCTTTAGCCACTTTCATTGGCTCCCAGACCATTACAAACTCTTGCAACTCTGCAGGATAAAGCTAGAAATTGGACCTTCACCATCAGGTCTTTTAGGTCCTCAATGGTGGTAACTGACAGTCCTTTGACCCACTGCTCAAAGTTGGTTCTGAGCACGTCCACCGCGTCACTGTAGCTATCATGTGGTCCATGTTGGAGGATCTGGAAATTTTTGCAGTACAACTCTGGGGTTAAATGGCATTCTTGTATTAGGGCCTGCTTTCTGGCCTCATAGTCTCCATCTAGGTCTAAGGGGAGAGTAACGAAAACTTCCAGGGCCTTCCCTCGCAGTCGTGAGGTTAAGTATCGTTCCCAATGGTCTCTGGGCAACTGATACTGTTGGCAAGTCTTTTCAAACCCCCTTAGAAATTTGTCCAAGTCCCCATTATTTTACATCACTGGAAAGTGCTCAGGGTGGGGATTATCCGACTCATAGTTCAGTGGGGAACATGGCTGTCTCCTGAGTTGGCCATCTGCAGTGTGTGGTCTCTGAGCTTTTCGCGCAGCTCTCTCAGCATCATGTTCAGCCATCATTCTGCAGTCATGTAGTATTGCTGAATGAGCTTCTTCCATCCCTCATAATCATCTGCACTGTAGTGCTATAGGGTCATTTGCTGATGCGGCTTGCATAAACCAGTGAGACCTCGGCAGCAACAATATCCAAACCCTGGCTTGCCTCCACAGATGGAAGCTTTGAAGCAGCATCATCTAGGCATAAAGGGACTTATTTTTTTGCATTGTGAGCATTGGTACTGATGTGGGGTATGTAAGCTCTTTATTGTATTTTTTTTTAGAAAGATAAGGTAACAATGCAATTCTGGTATTTTGACTTTACTTTTTTCTTCTTTATAATTTATGGATTCATTAATTTAATATTTTGATCATTTTGGTGGACCAGACTTTTTGAGATGTGATGATACAAAATATGTTTATTAAGGGGAGAAGGGAATGATTAGAATTTTATATATCTTTTATGTTTTTTTAAACTTTTTGGTTTACTTTTTATTTATTTTTAGTCTCCTTAGGGAAATTAAACTTGCAATTATCTAATGTTATTACAATATACAGAAGAAATCTTTGTCTTCTGTGATGTTGTGATGCTGAGCCTTTAGCACGAATGAGCCAAAATGGAAGTGGTGAGAGCCTTCAACAGGCCTCTGACTTCCATGGCATATCTACGATATTGTAGCGCCCCACCAAGCAGGCGTCACAGAGGGGTACTGCACCCGTAAAAGAGGTGCAGTTGCTCCAGCTGCAGGTGGACTCTAGGATGGTAGGTGGGACCCAGAACCAGCACTTCCACACTAGTTTACATGGTGGGAGGTTACCTGGGAGGGAATAAAACCACCACTAGGGGGAACAAGGAGGTCTTTTGTCCTTGGTCTTTGCCTCTAAGTTGTTGAGCTTAGGGTCTCTCAGCTGAGGGACCAGGAGAGATTGAAGAAGAAGAAAGGGCTTAATGAAGAAAGTTTTCCAGGCGCAGACAGCCTAAGGGATTGAGGAACATGAGGACGTTTATCTCAGACAGCTTACCAGGCACCGGAGCCCGCACCTTTAGAACCACAGAGAATCCGGAGTCCTGTGGAGTCTACAATTCTCCTGGGCACCTGAGCAGACCGAAAGAGGGTACCAGGCACCACCAAAGGAACGAGCGGCCAGCCAGCAGATGGTTACCCGACGAGAGCAAGGGTGAGAGAAGGAAGGAGGTCAGACAGATTTCAAGTTGTCAGGCTTCACAATTTTACTGGAAAGAAGGAAGGAACAGATGGAGTTTGAGCATGAAGGCACACACTGAGGGTTCCACAATACCACCTAGGGTCTGCCTGCAACCACCCGTTAAGCTACCTGTCCTCATACCATCAGGAGTGATGAACTGTTATTTTTGTATGCGACTAATGCAAATGACAGTAAAGTACCCAGAGAAAAAGTGAAACTGTGGCTGCTGCATCCTCTCTAGCATGAACTTGCTCCCATACAGGAATGCTGCCCCGGAGGTCCAGTCCTGCCTGTGGAGGACTTTACCAACTCGGCCGCGATACCATCTACCTCCGGCAGACTGTGGTGACGCTGGTGAATCATCACCAGAAACTACAGGTGGCGTCACGACAAAACTGTATATAATCCCCTGTAGATATTACCCCTTTTTGGAAGATAGGCCCAGGACACGGGGTCAGGCGCGGCCACCACTCCCCGTGACAACAGGAGCGTTAACCCTTGCAGCCTGACACCCAAGTACCCCAAAGCCTAGGCGCAACAATATGCCAAAATCACATTTCAGGGGACTGACTGATGGTACTTGGTGCACAGACACAATAATGACCACTTGTTTTAAAGCAAACCTGCCAGCTAGTTTATTACTTTCCCCCAGCTATCACTGTCTGCACCTGCAGCTACATGGTACTATTCTAATCATCCCTGTCTGCACTAATACTGTAATGTTAAAGTTGAAAACAAAGCATTTATACACTTACGTTTTCTTATGTAAATGAGGGAGTGACTAGACACCTTGGGCGACATAAATGATCTGACAGGTTAATAGTTGACAGTTCAGCTCAATTTCAGAAAATACTGCAGGGCCTATGTGATGTCACAACCATGTGACTATAATAGGCAGAGCTAAGTCTACATAAACCTTAATTATTTTGTTTGCTTAGTACTGCTCACTATTGTCACAGGGTTGTGACATCACAAAGGTTCTTTATACTGAGCAGTTGGCATTGACTTAGAGGGAACCTGTCAGATCGTTTATAGTGATAGCTTGAGGGGCATATATGAATTTACTGGTTCCATTTATATGCCACTTTCAAAAATGAATTGCGGCATTTAAATGTTTAACAAATGAGTTCAAAGCTTAGCTCCAACTATTCCTAATAGAGGTAGCTGCATCTCCAACATGTAGAACGGACTGAACTCCTGAGCCTGCTCCACACACTCATTCTGGTGCATTGCAGAGGCCATGTTTTCAGCAGGAATCTCAAGGGATTGCAGTGGTGGGATTAAAATATGTTAAACCTGCTTTCTTCTTTTTGTGAGGAAGCTGCGCTCTTTTTCAGGGTATGCCATTTTCTGCAGTTCACATTTGTTTCCTGACCCATAAAATAAAAATAATTTTTATTCAGACATAGACAAACCACAAATAACACACAGTGATACTTCTTTGAGTACTGATAAAGTAATGAACGTTATACAAGTATTTCACAAAATACAAAATTTACCAGATTACAGCGCATGCTGAGGTAGAACTACCATTTTATCACATACCTACCAAATATAAAGGTTTAATGCTTCTAACATAACTACAGATGTAGTAATCCTACAATAGGTTATTGGGCCTTTGCTTATTTTTTGCTATGGAGCCAAAAACTTTCAGGCAGATAATTGCGAACTACCTTTATGTTCTGCCCAGGGCTGATTTCTGCCAGCTAAGAGCAGTCAAGGACCCCTTCTACCAGCAATTCTGCAGCTTCTGGAGACATGAGATCAAAAGAGCAGCTTCTTATTTATTGCTCTTTTCTATTGATGAGGCATATCTGACAATGTCCTGCTGATTGACATCTAAAATAACTGCTGGAAGCAAACTGTCAATCAGCATAGCGTTAGCAATATCATCCCGTTAACAGTATTTAACCACAACCACCATCAGTACATACATACAGGAAAAGCATATAATTACATGAATACATCACCAAAACCATCATCAGTATAGGATTACATCACCAAAACTACCATGAGCACAACAGCAGATCTACTATAAGTGTACAAATACAAATACTAAAACTATCATCAGCACATAATTACAGCACTCAAACCAACATTAATACATTAAAAATGTAAGTACCAGAAACCATATAAGTGCATGAAAAGATCACCAAGCTTAGTACAGCAATTAGGGATGAGCAAGTATGCTTGTAACTATTTGGTCTTCGCCGAATAGTATGGTATTCGGGCTACTCGCTACTCCGCGAGTTTCCTTGCGATTACTCATTAGGAGTAGTGAGTAGTACATTCACTTTCACAGTCTATCTATATACACTGCGAAAGTGAAATAAAAGTTAATAAAAGGTGTTAAAAATAAAAAAAATACCATACTCAGCTATCCGACGACTGTCTCGGGAACCGAAAAGAACACATCTGATGGCCTGCCAGGACCTTACGTCTGATGGCCAATCAGATGGCTGATAGTGATAAGGTGGTGTGTGACGTCTCTATTAACTGTCCCTCTTATGTTATATTGCCTTCAGACTGTCCGCTTTAATACAATATTTCCCAAACACCATCCCCTTTATGAAATACAATCACCACATCATCCCTCTTTATGAACCTTTTTAACTATGACCTTCATACTGTCCCCACTTTGAACTGTCCCCTCTCAACACCGCTCTTCCATGCTCTACCTATTTAAGCTTTAAAGCCAAGCTGTCATTATGTTTTGTGATATTAAACCGCCACCAATGTGTTTTAAATGACGCAATGTGCATCACTAACATGGTTTTCTAAAAACAAAATTCCACATATTTATCTTGAAAGAAGACTTTATATGCTGGAGTGACTGCACACACATACCTGACTTCAGTCATAGGTAAGGCACCTTTGCTTACTAACACTCAAGTTCATTCATGACATTTTTTCTAACTTTGTCACACTCCCTGCATTGTGATATATTGCGATCACTGCAGGTATTCAGTATAGCAGAATTGGGATAAGGACCTGTGGTGATGTCATGACCATGTGACCATAATGGGGGGTGCATAGCAGTCCTGAAGTGAATGATCTATTTTCATTAGGTCCGAGATTTACGGTCACAAATTCATCACATCATCACAGGTCCTTTTTCAGTTTTGCTATACTGAGCTCTGCTCATTAAGTTAACATGGTTGTTACATCACCTAAAGTCCTGCAGTGATGTTAATATATTACAATGCAGGGTGCATGGTGAAGTTCAAAAATATCATAAATGAACTTTAGTGACAGTAAGCAAAAGTGCTTCCCCTATGACTGAAGCCAAGTATGTGAGTGCAGTCACCTCAGCATATAAAGTATTTTTTAAAGATATATAGGTGGAGTTTTGTTTTTGTAAACCATGTTAGTGATGCACTTTGCATCATATAAAACACATTGGGGGTCTGTTAATTTCACAAAATGGCATTACAGGTTCCCTCTATCATGGAGAAATACCTACAAAAATGCTCTGCAAGATGTTTTCACAGAATGGCAGATGATGTCATGTATACAGTTGTGGCCAAAATTTTTGACACCCCAGCAATTCTGTCAGATAATACTCAGTTTCTTCCTAAATATGATTGCAATCACAAATTCTTTGGTATTATTATCTTCATTTAATTTGTCTTAAATGAAAAAACACAAAAGAGAATGAAGCAAAAAGCAAAACATTGATCATTTCACACAACTCCAAAAATGGGCCAGACAGAAGTATTGGCACCCTCAGCCTAATACTTGGTTGCACAACCTTTAGCCAAAATAACTGCGATCAACCGCTTCCGGTAACCATCATTGAGTTTCTTACAATGCTCTACTGGAATTTTAGACCATTCTTCTTTGGCAAACTGCTCCAGATCCCTGATATTTGAAGGGTGCCTTCTCCAAACTGCCATTTTTAAATCTCTCCACAGGTGTTCTATGGGATTCAGGTCTGGACTCATTGCTGGCCACCTTAGAAGTCTCCAGTGCTTTCTCTCAAACCATTTTCTAGTGCTTTTTGAAATGTGTTTTGGGTCATTATCCTGCTGGAAGACCCATGACCTCTGAGGGAGACCCAGCTTTCTCACACTGGGCCCTACATTATGCTGCAAAATTTGTTGGTGGTCTTCAGACTTCATAATGCCATGAACACGGTCAATCAGTCTAGTGCCAGAAGCAGCAAAGCAGCCCCAAAACATCAGGGAACCTCTGCCATGTTTGACTGTAGGGACCGTGTTCTTTTCTTTGAATGCCTCTTTTTTTTCTCCAGTAAATTCTATGTTGATGCCTTTGCCCAAAAAGCTCTACTTTTGTCTCATCTGACCAGAGAACATTCTTCCATAACGTTGTAGGCTTTCTCAGGTAAGTTTTGGCAAACTCCACCCTGGCTTTTTTATGTCTCAGGGTAAGAAGTGGGGTTTTCCTGGGTATCCTACTATACAGTCCCTTTTCATTCAGACGCTGACGGATAGTATGGGTTGACACTGTTGTACCCTTGGACTGCAGGGCAGCTTGAACTTGTTTGGATGTTAGTCGAGGTTCTTTATCCACCATCCACACAATCTTGTGTTGAAATCACTTGTCAATTTTTCTTTTCCATCCTCATCTAGGGAGGTTAGCCACAGTGCCATGGGCTTTAAACTTCTTGATGACACTGCGCACGGTAGACACAGGAACATTCAGGTCTTTGGCGATGGACTTGTAGCCTTGAGATTGCTCATGCTTCCTCACAATTTGGTTTCTCAAGTCCTCAGACAGTTCTTTGGTCTTCTTTCTTTTCTCCATGCTCAATGTGGTACACACAAAGACACAGGACAGAGGATGAGTCAACTTTAATCCATGTCAACTGGCTGCAAGTGTGATTTAGTTATTGCCAACACCTGTTAGGTGCCACAGGTAAGTTACAGGTGCTGTTAATTACACAAATTAGAGAAGCATCACATGATTTTTCTAACAGTGCCAATATTTTTGTCCACCCTCTTTTTTATATTTGGTGTGGAATTATATCCAATTTGGCTTTAGGACAATTCTTTTTGTGTTTTTTTCATTGAAGACAAATTAAATGAAGATAATAATACCAAAGAATTTGTGATTGCAATCATTTTCAGGAAGAAACTGAGTATTATGTGACAGAATTGCAGGGGTGTCAATACTTTTGGCCACAACTGTAAATCAATGTAAAAAAGCTATTTTTTGTCTACACTTCCAAATATTGTACCAGTTGAAATGTGGTGCATGAAGTATAGAACAATGAAATGTAGTTACAACTTTTTTGGGAAAAATTAAAAATTACATTTCCTAACTTTTGATCACTACATCATTTTAATGTAGATTTAGAACAATTCATATTCATGATTTCCTCCATAATATGTAAAGAAATCTTTGAGTTGTTTGAAAAGGTCTCTGAAACTATAATTGAATATATAGTCGAATCATGTGTCCCTATAGTTCTGGGGATTAAAGTCAGTAAAATGAATCCCAAATCCTTCTTTAAAGAACAAACATCAATGAAAGAGTCTTAGCATAGTCCTAAATATTACATTACATGCGCTCTTCAAGTCACCTGTGATCAAGGCTTAGGCAGCACATTCTCCCTGAGGAAAACACCTGAGAAAGACCGCAGCCAGAGGTCCGGGAAGTCCGTCACATAAACACTGTGATCTGCTTACATACAATACACACGGCTACTGCATATCATTATTCAACTAATGTGGATGGATTGACGTACATCAGAAAAGATTGTGAAAAATAGACTGTGCTAGGGCCATTATGTAAGTCCTATCTAAAGTCCACAGTAAGGGAAGAAGTATATGATAAAAATGTATGGGATGTGTAAAGTGTACCATGTATATGAATAAATAAATAAAAGGAAAAATGACATGATAGGTTTTTGAAGTAAGCCAGTAAATATAACTGAATCCAGAGAAACTCTGCTACTAAAGGTAAAGTTACACCACCCAACTTGTGGCACTTACCACCACTGATCAGCTACTTGATTGCTGATAGGCGGTAAGGGCCCTTTACACACTACGATATCGCTAATGAAATCGTTTGTATGTCACAGCTTTTTGGGTGGAGCAACGACGTGGGACAAGTAGAAACAACCTGCAGCATTGGTGTGTTTGACACCTTGATAATGATGTCGCTAACGACTTCGCCTATTCAGAACTGAAGGACGTAGGCGATCAAACAACCGCAAGTATTGTTCGCTAGTCGCGGAATCGTTGCTGCATCATTCTCGATATCAGTACGTGTGACACCTCCCTAGCGATCATTGAACGATGTTCAAGTGATCTAGGTCAAGTCGGATCGTTGGTTGGCTCGTTCGACCATTGAAGCGTGTAACGAGGCCTGTAGCATGGTAGCCTGGTTAGACAGGCAAATCTCATTTTATTGAGCACAAAGTGATAAGTAAATGATCGTTAGTGCACATAGTCTGCCATTGATTATGGTAGCATATATTCTGTTTACACTGGATGACGTAATAAAGAGAAAGATGATCTTGAAAAGAACCTAAAAGATCATTCCAACCAGATAATGAGCAGTATGCTCATTTGTAGGGTGATACACAGCCTTCTTACACTGCCAAATTATTAGTAAAAGAGCATTCCTAAAAATCTACTATATAATTGTCTAAGGACTTTTTGTGTGTGTCTGTAACCGAAATCGCGCGCCACACAGAGGCAGCCTTCAGCGGCGGCCAGTGAGCTCAGACTATGCAAATAGGCGCGAGAATTCAAAGTTTGAATTTCGCGCCTATTTGCAGCCTGGTGAGAGCGGCGCTAACAAGGTGGCCGCAGCGGCGGCACTCGTCACAGCCCCCCCCCCGCGGCACCCCCGCTCCTCCTGCCCCCCACTCCTCCTATCCCCTCGGCCCCCCGCTACTTCTGTCCCTGCGGCCCCCCGCTGCTTCTGTCCCTGCGGCCCCCCGCTCCTCCTGCCCCCCCGTGGCTCCTCCTGCACCCCCACGGCTCCCCCGCTCCTTTTGCCCCCCCGCAGCTCCCCGGTCCTCTTGCCCCCCCGCTGCACCTCTTGCCCCCCAGCGGCTCCCCCTGCCCCCCGCAGCTCCTCCTGACCCCCGCGGCTCCCCCGCTCCTCCTGGCCCCCCGCGGCTCCTCCTGCCCCCCCACAGCTCCCCCGCTCCTCCTGCCCCCCCCGCACCCCCCACGCTGCTTGGTGATACTAAAAATAAAAAAACCCTCATAGAGGATACTCACCCGTCCGCCGGCGCGCTCCACCTGCGTCTTCTAGCTCCTCCATGGCTTGAGGACCTGTGGTTGCCTGGGAAACCGATCAGCTGATCGGTTTCTGAGGCAACGACAGGTCCTGCGAGCCAGCGGATGGGTGAGTATCCTCGCATCCATCCTGCCCCTCCCCTTGCCACCACCATCCTGGCCCACCCTGGGGCTCCATCCTGCCACCCCCCCACACCAGCTCCATCTTGCCCCTCCCTGGCTCAATCCTGCCCCCCCTGCCGGCTCCATCCTGCCTCCCCCACTGCCAGCTCCATCCTGCCCCCCCCCCGCCGGCTCCATCCTGCACCCCCTTGCCAGCTCCATCATGCCCCACTCCATCCTGCCCCGCTCGCTCCATCCTGCCCCGCTCGCCACCATCCTGCTCCTCTGGCTCCATCCTGCTCCTCAGGCTCCATCGTGCCCCACTCGCTCCATCCTGCCCCGCTTGCCACCATCCTGCCCCCTGCCACCATCCTGCTCCTCTGGCTCCATCCTGCTCCGCTCCCACTATCCTGCCCCGCCGTCACCATCCTGCCCTCCGCCACCATCCAGCCCCCCCCCCCCCCCCGCGACCATCCTGCACTTCCGGCTCCATCCTGCCCCGCTCCCTCCATCCTGCCCCCGCCTCCAATCAGCCCCCTGCTGTTCTTGCTCCCCCGCCTCCATTCTTCCCCCCCTCTGCCTCTATCCTGCCCCCCTCCGCCTCCATCCTGTCCCCTCTCCACCTCTATCCTGCACCCCTCCACCCTGCCCCCCTCCGCCTTTATCCTGCCCTGTCTCTATCTTTACCACCTGCCTCCATCCTGCCCCCCCGGCTCCATCCTGCCCCCCAACCCCCCCCCAGCTCCATCCTGCCTCGCTCGCTCCATCCTGCCCCCCCGACACAATCCTGCCCCCCCCCCTCTCCGTCACCATCCCTGCCCCCCTGCTCCATCCTGCCCCCCCGGCAGTTAGCTGATCGGTTTCCCAGGCAACGACAGGTCCTAAGGCCTGTAGGACCTACAAGATGGAGGTCGAGCGAGACGGCGGACAGGTGAGTATCCTCACTGAGGATTTTTTTTACTTTTTACTGTGGAGGAGCAGGGGGCCGTGGGGAGCGGAGTATCGCCATATACCATAGTGCTGCTATACATGTACTGTAATGTACCGCCATATACTATAGTACTGCTATACATGTACTGTAATGTATCGACATATACCATAGCGCTGCTAAACATGTACTGTAATGTACCGCCATATGCTTTAGTGCTGCTATACATGTGCTGTAATGTACCGCCATATACCATAGTGCTGCTATACATGTGCTGTAATGTACCACCATATACTATAGGGCTGCTATACATGTACTATAATGTACCGCAATATACTATAGCGTTGCTATACATGTACTGCAATGTACCGCCATATACCATAGCGCTGCCACACATGTACTGCCATATACTATAGCGCTGCTATACATGTGCTGTAATGTACCTCCATATACCATAGCGCTGCTATACATGTACTGTAATGTACCGCCATATACAATAGCGCTGCTATACATGTAAGGTACTGCCATAAACCATAGCACTGCTATACATGTAATGTAATGCACCGCCATATACTATAGTGCTGCTATATATGTGCTGTAATGTAGCACCATATACCATAGTGCTGATATATATATATATATATTAATTAGTTCACTCACGTTGACTGAACAAGTTCTGTCAGTCACAGCATGTCAACTACATACATATTCTAGAATACCTGATGCGTTAGAATCGGGCCACCATCTAGTGTTTAATAATAATCATGCATTGTAAATGCACATGAAAGGCATATCCACCTGGTTTTTGCCATCTCATCTAAGAGCAGGATGGTGTAGGGACATCGACCTTGCGAAAATGCGCGCTCCCGCGCCGTTGTATAGCGATATCGCCCCGATATCGGGATGTGTAAACCCACCATAAGTCTCTTGTAAGCTATTATAATCACCTGGATCCTCTCTCTTTCCCTCTCTCCTTCTACCTCTACCAGTCTCTCTCCATCTCTCCCTCTTTCTTTCTCTTTTTCCCTCTCTCATATCATGTTTGAGCTCTTATGATCAATGTTCTCTTCAATCTTTTTCTATTCTCTATAAATAAAGTGGCTGCCTGCACCACAACACCCAGGGGCAAATTGTGCAAAGCAGTAGACCATGAGGCTGCTATGTAGTCTGTGATTTGGGGGCACTGTGCAGCATGGCAATGGTGCCTTCCCCTCTGCCCCTCATCACAATTTCAGGTGTACCTTCATCCTCAGGATGCAGATATCATTGGATAAAGTGGGGGATCAGGGACTAAAAGGCTTCATGATGCACCACTTAGCCTGCACATGTGTTTATGAGTTTCAGCACTTTAAGTGCACAATGACTTTACTACCTTGTGCCTGCTGTGTAATGTCCTCATAAGCAGCATTACATATAAACAAAGGCAAAGAAGTAGTTTTTTTTTTTTTTTTTTTACATGCTAGTACTTGTGGGTAGTGATGGACAAATCTGCTGATGTTCAGGTTCGGCGGACCCGGCTAGACTATTTCTTAAAGTCCCGGTTCAAGACCAAACTTAAAATTATGAAATGTGGGCTGTAAAAAGAAATGAAACTGTGATTAAACAGCAGTCCATACTTACCGGGTCGGTGTGATTGTACTTCTGAGGCCACTCATTAACTTCCTGGTTATTCACTGCATGGTAGATGACAGACTATATGACCTGTTTCCAGGTTACTGCGCTGGATCCAACAGTCAATAACAGAACCCCACTCTCTGTGACAGCATCTGTGATTGGCTGTTGCATCCCTCACTTATTGTGACGGCATCTGTAATTGGCTGCCATAGGCAACAAACCTGACATCTTTGTAGTGTAAAAATAAATAACTAATTGTAAAAAATTACATAGGACTTTGCTGTATTTTTAATTCTCAGCGCAGATAAAGCAGACAGCTCTGGGCTGCCACCCCGAGCTGCCTGGCTTTACCCTGTCTGAAAATAAAAATACGGGGAAGCCCATTGCTTTTAAAAAATTATTTAAATAAATAGTTAGAAAAATAATGTGTGGGCTTCGTCCTATTTTTGATTGCCAACCAGGGTAAAACCCAGGGTGCTGGGGAATGATATTTTCAGTGTAGTGAGACCCATAGTTATTGGGCTCCCACAGGCTAAAGAATAGCAGCCAGCAGCCGCCTCAGAAATTGGTGCATTCATTAGAAGCGCCATCATCCTGAGTGAGGGATTTTGAGAACATCATACTAAGGGGGAGGCTCTGGAATGCATCAAAATGAGTGAGGGTTTATAGGGGTTTCCATACTAATTGTGGATCTGTGTAAGCATCACCCTTTTTTTACATACACTTTTTTACATAAAAATGTTTACATAAAATTGAATTACATAAAAAACACACAAATTATTACGTAAAAAGTGAGGGGGCTGTAGGGGCCATCATACAAAGTAAGTGTCTGTGTTGAGCCATCATACTGAGTGAATGGCTGTGGACACTAGCATGCTGAGTAGGGATGGGCGAATCTACTCGCTAGGACTCGTTACTCGGCGAGTAGTAAGGGACTCGCAGGACTCGGTACTCTGCATGTTTCCCAGTGATTACTCGCACAGTAAACGAGTCCAATGCAAATCAATATCAATCCTAGTTTTGTCAGAGACGCTGACAAAACTAGGATTGCCTTTGACTTGCATTAGACTCGGCTACTGTGCCAGTGATAGCAGGGAAACTCGCCAAGTAACTGCTGTTACTTTGCGAGCTGAGTCCGGCTGTCTGCTCTGTGCAGGCTGCCGCAGCTCCAGGGTCCTAGAGCCGATGTAGCAGAGAGGACATCGCGTTTTGGACTACATCGGATGGAAGAGGATTTTTTAAATTAAAGATGGAGTCCCTAATGGCTTTTTTTTTTATTTCTAATAAAACATTTTCTCTGTGTTGTGTTTTTTTAACCCTTTATTGGAGAATCTTAGTGGCTGGGTCAAACGTGGCCTGACATTAAGAATCTCGGGCTTAATACCAGCTTGTATAACAAAGCAGGTATTAACCCCTTTATTACCCAGCGTCCCACCGCCACCAGGGCCGCTGGAAGAGCGGGGTTCAGCGCCAGAGGATGGCGCTTCAATGAACGCACCATCTTCTGGGGCGGCTGCGGGCTGCAATTTGCAGCGGGGGGTGCCCAGAAAGCTTGGGCATCCCTGCGCTGCGGATTCCAGCCCCCAGCTGCTTAGCTGTACCTGGCTAGACATAGAAATTGCGCGGAGCCCTACGCATTTTTTTTTTATTATTTCATGAAATTCATGAAATAATTAAAAAAAAGGGCTCCCCTATATTCTTGTGTCCTGCCAGGTACAAATAGGCACCTGGGGGTTGGGGGCAGCCCGTCGCTGCTTGCTGGATCCAGCTGGTTCCAGAAATACGGCGAAGACCACGTGAAATTTTTTTCTGACAAATCCATAAAACAATGTAAATAAAAGGGACTGCATCTTTATTAACCCCTCGACCATGGGCGAGGAGTTAATAAAGAATCAGTCCCTTTTTTAGGATTGTTTTATTGATTTTTCAGAAAAATAATTACATGGTCTTCGCCGTATTTCTGGAACCAGCCGGATCCAGCAGGCAGCGACGGGCTGCCCCCAATCCCCAGGTGCCTATTTGTACCTGGCCGGACACAAGAATATAGGGGAGCCCTTTTTCTAAATTATTTCATGAAGCTTTCTGGGCACCCCCCGCTGCAAATTGCAGCCCGCAGCTGCCCCAGAAGATGGCGCGTTCATTGAAGCGCCATCCTCTGGCGCTGAACCCCGCTGTTCCAGCGGCCCTGATGGCTGTGGCACGCTGGGTAATAAAGAGGTTAGGGCCAGCTTTGTATTATCAGCTGGCCCTAAGCCCGAAATTTATGGCGGTCACGCCAATATTAGACATGACCGCCATGAATTTTTATTAAATTGTTTTAAAAAAAAAACACAACACAGAGAAAATTTTTTATTAGAAATAAAAAAAAAAGCCATTAGGGACTCCATCTTTAATTAAAAAAATCCTCTTCCGTCCGACGCAGTCCAAAACGCGATGTCCTCTCTGCTACATCCCCTGTGCATAGATATAGATGTCTATGCACAGGGAATGAGCAGACTGAGAACAATCGCAGCTCTGCTACATCAGGCAGCAGGCGGGCTCTAGGACCCTGGAGCTGCGGCAGCCAGCACACAGAGGAGACAGCCGGACTCTTATCTGTGCGAGTTTCCCAGCGATTACTTGCACAGTAAACGAGTCCAATGCAAATCAATGGCAAAACTAGGATTGCTTCAGGCCGAAGCTTCCGAGACACATCTGTGATTTGTAAATCGCACACTACTCGCTATTACTCGCTTCCCCATTCATTAACATTGGACTCGCTAGACTCGCAACGAGTAGCGAGTCCCGGGCTCGGACTCGCTAGAGTCAAGCGATTCCGAGTAATTTAGGATTCGCCCATCACTAATGCTGAGTGAAACTGTTTAAGCCATCATACTGAGTGGATAGTGAGATGTATGGGCATCATACTGAGTAGATAGTGAGATGTATGGGCATCATGCTGAGTGGCGGGAAGAGTATTACAGTTATGGAGGGGCAATCACACAGAGTAAGGGCTGTGGGTGCATCATACTGAGGGTTCATCATGCTGTGTGGAGGGCAGTAGGGGCTCATAGAGAGAGGAAATCGAGTGTATTTGATCCGGTTGACAGGGTAGGGGGTACTCGAATATCGGGACAGGTGGTTACTTCGGTGGGGAATCACAGTTGGTCAGTTCCCATTTCTGTGCCCTGGACCCTCAGTGGCGGGGTGGGGGTTGATGATGATGGGGGAATTGGTATCGTGACGCCACCTGTGGTACCTGGTAATAGGGTTACCAGCACTGCGGCCGGCCGCTGAGGTGATGGAAATGCAGCTTTGGTAGTACAGCTCCCCACAGGTGAAGCTTTACCTCAGGGCAGCAGGGTGGATGAGGGGAGTAGTAGTAGCGATTCTACTGTGAACTCTGCAGGCGGCGGCGGGGAACCAGGCACACACACACAATAGTCTCCATTTCGGTACCTTTTTACTGATATCCGGTAACAGGCACAGTCCACGAGGGTAACCAGTTTTCGGTGCAGCTTGGGACGTTCACCTTGGAGAGTTGTGAAGTATTGTCTATTAGTGTGTGGTGTTTGGGGTAAGCTCTGCCTGTAACTGAGCCTGCTACTTTTTCTCCCGCTCAGGGTGCTGTTCCACAACCGACAATGAGGACCTTTCTGTGGGATTCCTATTCTCTGCTTAGGTCCCTGGTCCTATGCTTGGTCAGGTTTGGAGTCTTCTATTCTTTACTTCAGGGGAAATAGATCCTCCTGGTCCTTCCGGGCTTTTCCTGCTACAATAGATTATTAGCAGTTTCAGACTCCGGTGTCCGGGTAGCTAAAGGATTCTCAGACTTGTTCCCTTCTTCCTTCTTCCTATTTCTCATACTGACCTCCATCCCTCTCCCTAGGGTGCTGCACAGCTGGGTCAGGTTTCCTAGTTCTGGGCCTGTTTTGGTCCCAGCAACCAGCTCCTTCACTAACTGCTCTCTCCTCTGCAGTGTCTCTGGAACTATCTTCAGTACTAACTGACTCCTCCCCTCAGGCATGGATCTTTATAGGGGATCTGGCTTAAGGACAGCCAGTGGGGCTCCCCCCCCAGGTCTGGGGTGGAAGGTGTTGTGTGCTGTGCGTGCCAAGGTGTATATCCCTCCCTGCACCGGTGGGTCCTGTGGCAATCCCCCACATGGGTGCCACATTCCCCCCTAGTTAACTTCAGTCCTCCGGGACTGAAAGATTTTTCAACAAACATAACATAACTACCGTATATACTCGTGTATAAGCCGACCCGTGTATAAGCCGACCCCCCTACTTTTGCCCCCAAAAACTGGGAAAACTGATTGACTCGCGTATAAGCCGAGGGTGGACCCCAGCACAGGTATACAGCCCGCAGCAGTGTGGTATACAGGCCCTCCCAGTGGTATACAGCCCCCAGAGGTATATACACCAGGCCCCCAGAGGTATATACAGCAGGCCCCCAGAGGTATATACAGCAGGCCCCCAGATGTATATACAGCAGGCCCCCAGAGGTATATACAGCAGGCCCCCAGAGGTATATACAGCAGGCCCCCAGGGGTATATACAGCAGGCCCCCAGGGGTATATACAGCAGGCCCCCAGAGGTATACAGCAGGCCCCCAGAGGTATACAGCAGGCCCCCAGAGGTATATAGCAGGCCCCCAGAGGTATATAGCAGGCCCCCAGAGGTATATAGCAGGCCCCCAGAGGTATATAGCAGGCCCCCAGAGGTATATAGCAGGCCCCCAGAGGTATATAGCAGGCCCCCAGAGGTATATAGCAGGCCCTCAGAGGTATATAGCAGGCCCCCAGAGGTATATAGCAGGCCCCCATAGGTATATACCAGGCCCCCAGAGGTATATAGCAGGCCCCCAGAGGTATATAGCAGGCCCCCATAGGTATATAGCAGGCCCCCAGAGGTATATAGCAGGCCCCCATAGGTATACAGCAGGCCCCCAGTGGCACTCATTCCCCACACTGTGCAGAGCCCCCCCGCTGAATTATCTTACCATCCAGCGTCTTCATCACTGGAGGTCCTGCAGTCCGTCCTCGCGCGCTGCGTTCCCGGTCTCATGTGACCCGGCGGTCGCAGTGGGATGATGTCATCGCGCCGGGTCACGTGAGACCGGAACGTGCAATGATGACTGCAGGACCGGCGGTGATGAAGACGCTAGATGGTAAGATAATTCAGCGGGGGGGCTCTGCACAGTGTGGGGAACGAGTGCCACTGGGGGCCTGCTGTATACCTATGGGGGCTTGCTGTATACCTCTGGGGGCCTGCTATATACCTATGGGGGCCTGCTATATACCTCTGGGGGCTGTATGCACGGCTACCCCTGCCGCTGTGATGGGCGGGGGGAGCCGTGCATATCTAATGAGCGGCCCCACGTGACGGGCCGCTCAGTCACCAGCCTCCCCCCCGCCTCCTCCAGCCTCCCCAGCACCCGGACACAGCCCCCACCAAAGTGAAACACATATTACCGTATTGACCCGTGTATAAGCCGAGGGGGGGGACTTTTCAGCCCAATTTTTGGGCTGAAAAACTCGGCTTATACACGAGTATATACGGTATTTACATTTGAAAGTGGAACAGAGTCTCAAAATAAAATTTACAAAAACCAGAGAAAATGGGAAAAACGGGTAACCTGTCCATACAGCGCTAGTCCATCCGCTGCAGGCGGACAGTATTTTTACCACCACCTTTCCTGTGGCTATGGTCCATTTTTAAAAATTAGAAAAAGTTCAAAAGTCCACACAGGTAAAGTCTCTGTAGGCTTAAAAGTTCAAAACACAACAAACAAACACTCTGGGTGCTTTGGCGTAGGAGTCCTAGGTACTGCAGGGGTCTCTAACGGGTCATAAGCACTGTAGGCCTCCTGGCCCTGGGGTCACCTATTGGCCAAGATTTTGCTCTCCCTAGACAGCTCCTTATGCCAAATCCACTCACCCCTTTTTCTGATGTTGTGTACTTGGTTTGGGTTGTTTTGGCCTACTCTTCACCCTTCTGTACACTGACATTGGTTACATATTTACATTTTAAAGATTCATTTACATTTTTCTATGTTTTGTACTCTATTGTCTTTACCTTAGTGGTGTTTGACCCAAGTTACTACGTGTAGATCTATGTAAAACCGTTGTAACAGGCGAGATTAACCCCCCGACCAGAATATACCCGGGGTTAAAGTGGCCTAGCCCAGTTTATACCCCGGGTATATTCTGGCCTAGCCCAGTTTATACCCCGGGGTATAAACTGGGCTAGCCTAGAATATACCCCCTGGGCCAGAATATACCCCGGTTATATTCTGGCCTAGCCCAAACTATACCCCGGGGTATAAACAGGCCTAGGCCAGATTATACCCCTCCGTATACCACAGCAGCTGTAGATCAAGGGCCCAAGCCGTGCACAGGGCCCCAAGCAACGCATGGGGGCCCGAGGCTGCACAAAGTGGCCCCAGGCAGCAGAAAGTGGCCCTACGCAACATACAGGCGCCCCAGGCAGTGCTAGGGCACCAGGCAGCGCATGGGGGCCGAGGCAGCACACAGGGGCCCCAGGCTACACACAGGATCCCAGGCTACACACAGGGGCCCCAGCCAGCATACAAGGGCCCCAGGCAGTGCACGGGGCCCAAGGCGGTGCACAAGGCCCCAGGCAGCACAAAGTGGCCCCAGGCAGCACAAAGTGGCCCCAGGCAACATACAGGGGCCCCAGGCAGTACTATGGGCCCCAGGCTACACACAGGATCCCAGGCTATACACAGGGGCCCCATGCAGCATACAAGGGCCCCAGGTAGCACAAAGGGGCCCCAGGCAACATGCAGGGGCCCCAGGCAGTACTAGGGGCCCCAGGCTACACACAGGATCCCAGGCTACACACAGGGGTCCCAGGCAGCACACAGTGGCCCCAGGCAGCTCAAACTGGCCCCATGCAGCATACAAGGGCCACAGGCAGCACAAAGGGGCCCCAGGCAGTACTTGGGGCCCCAGGCTACACACAGGATGCCAGGCTACACACAAGGGCCACATGCAGCATACAGGGGCCCCAGGCAGCACAAAGGGGCCCCAGGCAACATACAGGGGCCCCAGGCAGTACTAGGGGCCCCAGGCTACACACAGGATCCCAGGCAACACACAGGGGCCCCATGCAGCATACAAGGGCCCCAGGCAGCACAAATTGGCCCCAGGCAGCACACAGTGGCCCCAGGCAACATACAAGGGCCCCAGGCAGTGCTAGGGGCCCCAGGCTACACACAGGATCCCAGGCTACACACAGGGGCCCCATGCTGCATACAAGGGCCCCAGGCAGCACAAAGGGGCCCCAGGCAGTGCATGGGGGCCCCAGGCAGCACACAGGGGCCCCAGGCTACACACAGGATCCCAGGCTACACACAGGATTTCAGGCTACACACAGGGGCCCCAGGCAGCATACAAGAGGCCCAAGCAGTGCACGGGGCCCTAGCCAGTACAAAGTGTCCCCAGGCAACATACAGGGGCCCCAGACAGCACACTGGGGCCCCAGGAAGCAGACGGGGTCAGAGACAGCACAAGGGTGGGGGAGAGACAGCACGCAAGGGGGCAAGAGACAGCGTTAAGGGCCCCTTTATGCTGCCTGTGATCCTGTGTGTAGCTTGGGGCCCCTGCGTGCTGCCTGGGGAACCTTTGTGCTGCCTGGGGCCCCTAGTACTGCTTGGGGCCCCTGTATGTTGCCTGGGGCCACATTGTGCTGCCTGGGGCCCTTGTATGCAGCATGGGGCCCCTGTGTGTAGCCTGGGATCCTGTGTGTAGCGTGAGACCCCTAACACTGCCTGGGGCCCCTGTATGTTGCCTGGGGCCCCTTTGTGCTGTCTGGGCCCTTGTATGCTGCATGGGGCCCCTGTGTGTAGCCTGGGATCCTGTGTGTAGCGTGGGGCCCCTAGGACTGCCTGGGACCCCTGTATGTTGCCTGGGACCCCTTTGTGCTGTCTGGGGCCCTTGTATGCTGCATGGGGCCCCTGTGTGTAGCCTGGGATCCTGTGTGTAGCGTGGGGCCCCTAGCACTGCCTGGGGCCCCTGTATGTTGCCTGGGGCCCCTTTGTGCTGCCTGGGGCCCTTGTATGCTGCATGGGACCCCTGTGTGTAGCCTTGGATCCTGTGTGTAGCGTGGGGCCCCTAGCACTGCCTGGGGCCCCTGTATGTTGCCTGGGGCCACATTGTGCTGCCTGGGGCCATTTTGTGCTGCCTGGGGCCCCTGTATGCTGCATGTGGCCCCTGTGTGTAGCCTGGGATCCTGTGTGTAGCCTGGGGCCCCTAGTACTGCTTGGTGCCCCTGTATGTTGCCTGGGGCCACATTGTGCTGCCTGGGGCTCCTTTGTGCTGCCTGGGGCCCCTGTGTGTATCCTGGGATCCTGTGTGTAGCCTGGGGCCCCTAGTACTGCCTGGGGACCCTCTATGTTGCCTGGGGCCACATTGTGCTACATGGGGCCCCTGTGTGTAGCCTGGGATCCTGTGTATAGCGTGGGGCCCCTAGGACTGCCTGGGACCCCTGTATGTTGCCTGGGATCTCTTTGTGCTGTCTGGGGCCCTTGTATGCTGCATGGGGCCCCTGTGTGTAGCCTGAGATCCTGTGGGTAGCGTGGGGCCCCTAGCACTGCCTGGGGCCCCTGTATGTTGCCTGGGGCCCCTTTGTGCTGCCTGGGGCCCTTGTATGCTGCACGGGACCCCTGTGTGTAGCCTGGGATCCTGTGTGTAGCGTGGGGCCCCTAGCACTGCCTGGGGCCCCTGTATGTTGCCTTGGGCCACTTTGTGCTGCCTGGGGCCCTTTTATGCTGCCTGGGGCCCTTGTATGCTGCATGGGGCCCCTATGTGTAGCCTGGGATTCTGTGTGTAGCCTGGGGCCCCTAGTACTGCCTGGGGCCCCTGTATGTTGACTGGTGCCACATTGTGCTGCCTGGGACCACTTTGTGCTGCCTGGGGCCCCTGTATGCTGCATGTGGCCCCTGTGTGTAGCCTGGGATCCTGTGTGTAGCCTGGGGCCCCTAGTACTGTCTGGGGCCCCTGTATGTTGCCTGGGGCCCCTTTGTACTGCCTGGGGCTCTTGCATGCTGCATGGTGCCCTGTGTGTAGCCTGGGATCCTGTGTGTAGCCTGGGGCCCCTAGTACTGCCTGGGGCCCCTGTATGTTGCCTGGGGCCACATTGTGCTGCATGGGGCCCCTTTGTGTAGCCTGGGTTCCTGTGTGTAGCGCAGTGCCCCTAGCACTGCCTGGGGCCCCTGCATGTTGCCTGGGGCCCTTGTATGCTGCATGGGACCCCTGTGTGTTGCCTGGGATCCTGTGTGTAGCGTGGTGCCCCTAGTACTGCCTGGGGCCCCTGTATGTTGCCTGGGGCCACTTTGTGCTGCCTGGGGCCCCTTTGTGCTGCCTGGGGCCCCTGTATGCTGCATGTGGCCCCTGTGTGTAGCCTGGGATCCTGTGTGTAGCTTGGGGCCCCTAGTACAGCCTGGTGCCCCTGTATGTTGCCTGGGGCCACATTGTGCTGCCTGGGGCTCCTTTGTGCTGCCTGGGGCCCCTGTGTGTAGCCTTGGATCCTGTGTGTAGCCTGGGGCCCCTAGTACTGTCTGGGGCCCCTGTATGTTGCCTGGGACCACATTGTGCTGCATGGGGCCCCTGTGTGTAGCCTGGGTTCCTGTGTGTAGCGTAGGGCCCCTAGCACTACCTGGGGCCCCTATATGTTACCAGGGTCCACTTTGTGCTGCCTGGGGCCCCTGTATGCTGCATGTGGCCCCTGTGTGTAGCCTGGGATCCAGTGTGTAGCCTGGGGCCCCTAGTACTGCCTGGGGCCCCTGTATGTTGCCTGGGGCCCTTGTATGCTGCATGGGGCCCCTGTGTGTTGCCTGGGATCCTGTGTGTAGCCTGGTGCCCATAGTACTGCCTGGGGCCAGTGTATGTTGCCTGGGGCCACATTGTGCTGCCTGGGGCCACTTTGTGCTGCCTGGGGCCCCTGTATGCTGCATGTGGCCCCTGTGTGTAGCCTGGGATCCTGTGTGTAGCCTGGGGCCCCTAGTACTGCCTGGGGCCCCTGTATGTTGCCTGGGACCACATTGTGCTGCATGGGGCCCCTGTGTGTAGCCTGGGTTCCTGTGCATAGCGTAGGGCCCCTAGCACTACCTGGGGCCCCTGTATGTTGCCTGGGGCCCCTTTGTGCTGCCTGGGGCCCTTGCATGCTGCATGGGGCCCCTGTGTGTAGCCTGGGATCCTGTGTGTAGCCTGGTGCCCATAGTACTTTCTGGGGCCCCTGTATGTTGCCTGAGGCCCCTTTGTACTGCCTGGGGCTCTTGTATGCTGCATGGGGCCCTTGTGTGTAGCCTGGGATCCTGTGTGTAGCCTGGGGCCCCTATATGTTGCCTGGGGCCACATTGTGCTGCATGGGGCCCCTGTGTGTAGCCTGGGTTCCTGTGTGTAGCGTAGGGCCCCTAGCACTGCCTTGGGCCCCTGTATGTTGCCTGGGGCCCCTTTGTGCTGCCTGGGGCCCTTGTATGCTGCATGGGGCCCCTGTGTGTAGCCTGGGATTCTGTGTGCACCGTGGGGCCACTTTGTTCTGCCTGGGGCCACTTTGTGCTGCCTGGGGCCTTGTGCACCAACTGGGGCCCCGTGCACTGCCTGGGGCCCTTGTATGCTGGCTGGGGCCCCTGTGTGTAACCTGGGATCCTGTGTGTAGCCTCGGGCCCCTGTGTGCTGCCTCGGGCCCCTTGCACTGCCTGGGGCCCTAGCACTGCCTGAGGCCCCTGTATGTTGCCTGGGGCCACTTTCTGCTGCCTGGGGACACTTTGTGCAGCCTCGGGCCCCCATGCGTTGCTTGGGGCCCTGTGCACGGCTTGGGCCCCTGATCTACAGCTGCTGTGGTATACAGAGGGGTATAATCTGGCCTAGGCCTGTTTATACCCCGGGGTATAGTTTGGGCTAGCCAGAATATACCCGGGGTACATTCTGGCCCAGGGGGTATATTCTGGGCTAGCCCAGTTTATACCCCGGGGTATAAACTGGGCTAGGCCAGAATATACCCAGGGTATAAACTGGGCTAGGCCACTTTAACCCCGGGTCAGTAGCGTAGCTAGCAGGGGGGCAGGGGGGGCGATCGCCCCGGGCCCCCCCGGCTTGAGGGGCCCACTGGCCGCCCCTGGGGGGCCCCGCACTCCCTGGGGGGGCCCCGCACTCCCTGGGGGGCCCCGTGCTGGCAGTCGGCAGCCGCGCGGCCGGAGAGGAGGGAGGACGGGACTTTCTGCTGTGTGCAGATCTGCCCGCCCCTCCTCCCCCTCCTACAGCAGACGCACGCAGGCGGCCAGCCGCAGTGAGTGCTGGTCCCCCGGTCCGGTCCTCCTCACACCTCTCCACCATGCACCAAATGGGCCAAGCGCTTCCGAGTTCAGGGGTGAGTCGGGTGACAGTAACGTCACTGCAGGTCTTTCAGGTGCAGGTCCTGGAGTTTACAACCCTGGTAATTTTCTCCACTGCAGCTCCGTGCACATTCTCCCTCAGTGAGGGACAGATAATGAGGCAATTAATAGTAGATTCTTAAATGAGGAATTCTCTCTTTTTATATTCCTTCTTATATTCCTGAATTACGGTATATTTGTTTCATTTGAATCCAATGCATTAAGCATAGGCTATTACTCACTGTTATCAGTCATATACTAGAAATACACTAAGGGGTTAATCTTGTTAAACAGCTCTAACTCTCCTATAAGAAACCCCGACTTGTAACAGTCTGTATCACCGGGTGAAGGCGGACTTTACCACGGGGGTCTCCTACAGTAGAGGCACCCAGGCGGCCGGCCGCAGTGAGTGCTGGTCCCCCGGTCCGGTCCTCCTCACACCTCTCCACCATCACCCCCCCCCCCCCCCCCCGTCCTCACATGGGGGGCCGGGTGGTGATGTCGCCCCGGGCCCGAAGGTGGCCAGCTACGCCACTGCCCCGGGTATATTCTGGTCGGGGGGTTAATCTGGCCTGTTACACCGGTAATCCACTAGTGTGTAAGCCTGGTGTAGTGCGAACACTGTCTACTGACCCATGTGTTTATCTGCGTAACACAGGTATGCCCGAGTGTCTTCTGATTCACACCGTGGGAACAGCAGGTGCACCGATTGCAGGGTTCTCTGCTCTTGGTTCTTCTACTGGTTGTGGGAATGTCAACATTGGTATTAGGTATGCACCTTCTATTTGGGGCCAGTCTGCGAATACTTCTCCTATGAGTGTCTGGACTGTTTTTGGCTTCTCTTTTTCGGGTTCTGGACAAGGTACATATTCCTTTGGTTGTGGTGGTTAAAGGCACTTCTTTAAATGATCTCTGGAAACTGTTGCTGTTGTTTCTCCATTGTCTTTGCTGATCAGACAGGTCTTCTGGTTATCAAAGTTGGATGGTAATACAGTGTATGGTTCTGCTTCCAGTTGATCATCTAATTTGTGGAGTCTCCTTTTCCTTTTCAAAACCAATTCCCCTGGTGTTAAGGGTCTGGATTTTGCCAGAGACAACACATTCCTGTATTTTCTTGTACTGCTCTGTTCTTCTGGTATCCCAATCTGCATCTGAGGTATTTTTTTCAGGAACTACAATGCCCATTTCAAAGTCTACTGGCAATTTTCCTGGTCTTGCTCTCATGAGGTTTGCAGTGGTACAATTTGTTGAGCTTACTGGGATGTTGTTGTAGATGTCAACAAGGTCTGGTAACTTCTTTGGCCATCTATTTCGCTCTTCTAAGGGCAGAGTTTTGAGCAATTCTATTACCACGTGATTTATCTTTTTGCACATTCCGTTGATTTGGGGATGATAAGGCGTGGTACGAATTTTCTTGCATCCGTTTAGGTTACAGAACTCTTGAAATACTTAAGCTTCAAAGGCAGGACCTTGATCTGTCAATACTTGTTCTGGATACCCGTGTGGACTGCAGAAATAGGCTTGAAAGGTTCTTGCTGCTATCTGAGATGTTAAGTCTTTTACCGGAGCTACTACAAGGAATCTGGAGTAGTGGTCTATCATGGTAAGAGCATAGGTATAGCCCGATCTGCTGGGTGTGAGTTTGACGTTATCTAAGGCTACCAGTTCTAATGGCTGTTAAGTAATGATTGGCTGTAGTGGTGCTTTCAGGCTGTTATGGTCTTTTCTTCTCAATGAGCATGGTCCACAATATTTACACCATTTCTCTTTGGTATACCTCAGGCCAATCCAATAGAATCTGTTACGCAACAATATTTCCAGTTTTCTCCATCCAAATTATCCTGCTCCATTATGGTATGCTTCTAACACCATTTGGACGTCTCTCTTTGGAACCACAATTTGCCATACCATGTCATGTGTTCTGGGATTAATATACCATCTGCACCATTGACCTTGATAGATGAATAACCTGCTTCGTTCTTTCAACAGGTATTGGGCCTCTGGTGAAGCATTCTTTTCAAGTCGGGAATCCAGTTGGGTTACCAGCCTCTTCACTAGGCTCACTGTCGGATCACTGTCTTGTGTCTCTTTCCATCCATAGTGAGGTAATGGGTTTAGGGCAACACTCTGACGGTTCTGGTAGATATGGACTTCTGTCATCTTCCATTTTCTACTTTTACGGAAAGCTGGGAGTTCTACTTACTCCAAGCCATCTACCTCTTCTTCAAGTCCTTGCAAACGTACTTGAGGGTTTCTGGAGAGGGCATCAGCATTTGCATTGTTACAGCCTGCCCGGTACTTGATGGTAAAGTCATAGTTCGATAGTCGGGCCATCCAGCATTGCTCCAATGTACCAAGCTTTGCGGTATCAAAGTGTGTTAATGGGTTATTGTCCGTGAAGACGGTATATTTTGAAGCTTCCAGGTAATGCTTGAACCGCCCTGTTATAGCCCATACCAAGGCCAGGAACTCCAACTTAAAGGAACTGTAGTTTTCCGCGTTCCTCTCAGTGGGTCGAAGTTTTCTGCTGGTGTAGGCAATTACTCTTTCCTTGCTATCTTGTATCTGGGATAGTACTGCTCCAAGGCCCACATTGCTTGCGTCGGTGTAGAGGACGAATGGTAGGTTATAATCAGGCTAAGCCAGGATGTCCTCACCGGTCACAGCCTGCTTCATCTGTTGGGAGGAGTCCTCTTTTTCCTTTCCCAATTCCAATAGTGTCTCTGAAGCCCTTCTCTTCTTAGTTTGGAATACCAGAAGATCTTGTAGGAGCGCTGCCATCTTTGTGTAGCCCTTAATGAATCTTCGGTAGTACCCAACCAAATCTAAGAATTGACGTACCTCGCTGACGGTGGTTGGCCTCTGCCAGTCACTTTTTCTGGGTCTGGTGCTACTCCATCTGCACTGACCACATGCCTGAGGTATTGGACTTTTGGTTTCAGTAGGTGACATTTAGATGGTTTGAGCTTCATTCCGTACTTTGCCAGAGCTGTAAATACCTCCACCAGGTGTTCCAGATGTTCTTCATAGGTTTTGGAATACACGATGACGTCGTCCTGGTATAAGAGCCCTGTCTCGAAGTTCCGGTGTCCCAGGCAACATTCCATGAGTCTTTGAAACGTTTCCGGTGCATTGCATAACCCGAATGGCATGCTGTTGAATTCGCATAGGCTCATTGGTGTTGTGAATGCAGTTTTCTCCTGGAGTTCTTCTGCAACGGAGACCTGCCAATACCCACTAATGAGATCTAATGTAGAGAAATAATTAGCAGTCTTTAATGCAGCAAGAGACTCCTCTATCCGGGGTAACGGGTAAGCATCTTTGTGAGTGATCTTATTGATTTCCCTTTAATCCACACACATCCTCATATTGCCATTCTGCTTTCTGACTAGGACTAAGGGGGCTGTCCAGGAACTACAGCTATCTTATAACACTGGCTTCCTTCATGTCCTGCAGCATCTCTTTGGCACACTGGTAGTGGTTTGGCGAAATGGGTCTATGTCTCACTTTAATTGGGGGATGATTTCCTGTGGGTATGTGATGGTGTACCCCTTTAATCTTCCCAAAATCTAAAGGTTGCTTACTGAATATCTGTTCGAACTCTTGTGCTACCCGGTAGACTCCGTGCTTTTGGTGGGTAGGGGTGGCATCAGTTCCTACGTGCAACTGCTGACACCACTCCTCTAGCTGTCACTTGCAGTTGTTATCCTCCGTCTGGTCAGGCGGGGAAAAGGGCTCTACTGTCTGTATGTTGTTGTTACAGACAGTATACAGCTTTGCTACAGTAGCATACCGGGGTAGTTTGGCTTCTTCTTCCCCACAATTTAATACATGGATTGGTACTCTTCCCTTACATACATCCACCACCCCTCTGGCTGTCAGTAGTGTAGGTCTATGCTCTGAATATACCGGTTCTACCACTGCCTGGTATTCCTTTCCTCTGAGACCTATAGCTGCTTGACACCATATCATCATTTCACTTTTCGGTGGTATCACAATGGGAAACGGGTCTGCTACCCATACACTGCCAATCTCTCCCCCAGACAGATTTACCTGTTGCTTGTGTATAAGGGCTCGGATTTCTTTTTGGATGACTCTCGTCCGCCCATAACCAGCAGTCACAGCAATCTGTTAGAGTAAAAACAACACTTCTCCAAGGCAGTTTTCAATCACATTAGTACCAATTACCATGTAGGGTATTTTTCATCAGGATTATCTTCTACCACACATAACCCTTGGTCTTATAACTCCACCCTTCCCAGCTTTGTTGTCACTTCTCTGAACCTCACCTGATTCTGTGGTTATGCATTAGCTGCAAGAATGACAAATTTAGGGTCTGGAGGTCTAAGATCAGTATCAGACCAAAATTGTTTGTAAAGGATATATGGGATGGTCGTAACCTGTGACCCAGTGTCCAGTAGGGCCGATGTAGGGATTCCATCTAGCGTAATGTTGAGGTATGGACGGCTTCCCACGTACCGATTATGACAGTCATATGGGCCCGGTCATCCTACTCCTGGAGGTTGGCCCTCGGACCCAGGAATCTCGGGTTTAAAGTACCATCCTCTTGCGAAGTGGTCTGGTTTATTGCAGCATAGGCAGATGGATTGTCCTGAAGAATCCATGAGGTCGCTGGTTCTATTTTGGGATAGTGCATCGGTCCCCTGAATGGGCGGCTTGTTGGTCCCCACAACGGACAACTTGTTGGTCCCCTCCATGGTCGACTTGGGCTTCCTCCCCCTCCATGGGACATCCTCAGGGCAATCAGCTAGCTGGATACTGCTTGGTGGTTGTGCCCCTGGCCTGGCTTGCAAGAGCTTTATCACATAGTCCATATTTTTGTTTAGCTGCAGCACCTGGTTACGTAGGTCATCATCAGGGTTGTTTGCTACAGCTTGCCCTGCTGCTTTTGCAGGGTTTTTGAGAGTAGGTTCAAAGTCTATGGGAGAGGTGTTAACCTGCCAGGGTTGGGATGCAGGTTCTGCAGGCAATGGGTCTAGTATGGAAATGTTCACTGCCTATTTAATTTTAAATGATGGAGTAATTAAATAATTGTTATATCATTTATTTGCATCTCGAGATTTTTCTCTCTTTTATAAAAAAAAGCAATGAGAGAAAACTTAAAGGAAAGAGATACAGATTAGACATTAGTAAAAACTTTCTGACAGTGTGGGCAGTCAGAGAGTGGAACAGGCTGCCACGGGAGGTTGTGAGCTATCCACCAAAAGAAATCTTCAAGCAGAATAAACAATAGTTGGGATGATTTTGGAAAACCTGCACTAACATGAGCCTGGGAGTTGGACCCACTGGCCATTGAGGTCCCTTCTAACTCTAGATTCTATGAATCTATGATACTACTATAGGGGGTGTGGGGAAATCTTACTGAGTGGAGGCCATCATACTTGGTGGGGGCCATCATACTGACAATGTCTCACTAAAAGAGAAGAGCAGCTTTTTTTGAAAATCGAATAATTTTGTGGGAAGCTTATAATTGCTTGAAGGAGTGAAGAAGGACTTACACTCTATAGGAAAAAGAAAGACAGGACCCGCTGACTATAAACTTTACATGCTTGAAGGCGATATGACTCAGCTGACCATGCAAAGAAAAAGAAGAAAGAAAGGGGCACTGTGTAGGATCTATAACACTGTCTTAGCGCTGCTGTTAGGTGCAGTGTGCACTAACCTGGTAGGGTTGTGCCAGCCCTGCACAACCCTGGTTACAAGCCTGGATGAAGATCTCGGGTCAGGCTGACGGCGCCTGCGATGCCCTCGCTCCACTGCTGAGTTCTCTTCCTGGAGAGACATGTGATCGAATGCGGTCCTGTAATTCACTAGGATCAATGTAGATTTAACTGCAGGTTCTTAACTTGAATTAAGTTTAGGTTTAAATTGATGCTATCCATGGTGGTTTTGTCTTCCAGACACACTGTCAATTCCCAAAGCTGCTCCAGCTTCTACTCCCTAAGCGAGGGAAAGAATATTGAAGGGAAAAAAATGTAGAAGTCTGCTCATGAGCACTAAGGAAGACAGTATAAAATATATTGAGGAAAAAGGTATCAAACCTTTATTATTAATCCCCTGCAAGCTCCACAACGCGTTTCGACAGTACATAGGACCGTCTTCATCAGGTGGTTGTAGGAGGTGTATAGGGCAAAATACATTTATAGGGATCAATATAATCTGATTGGTGGGAGTTACAAACCATTAACCCTATCTTTACCAAATTCACATTCCCATTGCATTTCTCCCTTACAATGGTATAGTAATACACTTACTCTTGCAAAATCTAAAACTACACTTGAAATTAATAGTAATCTAATATATAAAGCTGAATGTGTGTGTGTATGTATGTGTGTATGTATGTCCGGGATTGGCATCTACACCGTCGCAACTACAGCCACAAAATTTTGCACAGTCACACGCCTGGACCCCGAGAGCGTCATAGGCTATGTTGTGAGGTGAAATTTTAACCCCGGCGTTCCAGTTCACCAAACAATTTTGTCCTATCTACATAATGGGGAAAAAGTGAATGGAAAAGTGTTGGAGGAAAATCGACAGCTGTCAGCTATAGCCACAAAATTTTGCACAATCACACGTCTGAACCCCGGGAGCGTCATAGGCTATGTTGTGAGGCCAAATTTTAACCCCGCGCATTCCAATTCACCAAACAATTTTGCCCCTATCTACATAATGGGGAAAAAGGGAAAGGAAAAGTGTTGGAGGAAAATCAATAGCTGTCAGCTATAGCCGCAAAATTTTGCACAGTCACACGTCTGGACCCCGAGAGCGTCATAGGCTATGTTGTGAGGTGACATTTTAACCCTGAGCGTTCCAGTTCACCAAACAATTTTAGCCCTATCTACATAATGGGAAAAAAGGGAAAGGAAATGTGTTGTAGGCAAATTGACAGCTACCAGATGTGAACAAGGGGGACATAAAGAATGAGAGCGATGCCGCCAAAGAGTATATACCATACAGTTGCTAAGGTGGGGCCCCGACATAGGATACTCACCACACACGGGAATATGAACACACACACAAAATGCGCCTCACACTACCACGTGCTTGAACACATATACCACCCTCAGCACACATTTCACCACACATACACCAACCTCGCCACATAATTGCCCTAAAACACACACAAGTCTGGTATTATCCTTCAACAATAAAAATCTGATTAATAAGCAGCAAAACTACAAGAGAAACAAATGTACCATATAGGAAATACGGCAGCTGTCATTCACATGACCTGTCTATTATGTGTATGTGTGAGATAATATATACTGTCAGAGGGGAGGGTTTCCTGTTGCCTGGGGATTTATCAGGCTGCCAATAGCAACCAATCACAGCTCTGCTTCTATGTTGCTACTGTTAATCTGAGCTCTGATTGGTTAATATAGACAACAAAGGACATTCTCAGTAAAGCTTCTGTGAGGTAATAGGATGTCAGTTAGATATTTTAGAGGTATATTGCAGCATATTCAGCAAATGTCTTTTATACTTGTTTTATTTTGTATTACTATTAATTTCAAGTGTAGTTTTAGATTTTGCAAGAGTAAGTGTATTACCATACCATTGTAAGGGAGAAATGCAATGGAAATGGGAATTTGGTAAAGAGAGGGTTAATGGTTTGTAACTCCCACCAATCAAGTTATACTGATCCCTATAAATGTATTCTGCTCTATACACCTCCTACAACAACCTGATGAAGACGGTCCTATGTACTGTCGAAAAGCATTGTGGAGCTTGCAGGAGGACTAATAATAAAGGTTTGATAACTTTTTCCTCAATATATTTTATACTGTCTTCCTTAGCGCTCCTGAGCAGACTTCTACATTTTTTTCCCTTCACTCAGCTGACTATAAGAGTTTACACAATACAGAAGAGAGAAAAAGTGAGAAAATCCCCTGACCGTAACTATAAAAGAGGGAGACTTATGTGGCGCCCCGCAACGAGTGCGTCACAGGAGGGTACTGCACCCCTGACTGAAGGTGCAGTATTCTCCGTCTCAGTGATAAACAAGTTAACCCAAGGCTCCATACACCACATGCAACATCTAGAGGCAGAGGACCAATCAGGTCCTGGTGGGAGGAGAATGAGATGCATAACAGTGGGGAAAGAGGGAAAGAGTTAGAAAGTGGGAGAGACAAGATCAAGAATAGATGTCATGACAGTACAGCTAACAGAGAGGGCACCAAAGAGCGGTGACCCGGAAATGAACGGGTTAAGTAAAGAAGTAATGGGTAAAAAGACGACCCGAGCCCAGTCCAACCGGAGTACCGGCTCCGAGGTAGTGCAGACGTCCATCGCTGCTCTACAGAACCGGGGTGATAGACGGCTTCATGGAAGCGCATCACAAAAACCACCATCACCGCAGCTGTACCGGGATGGGTACCCACCACTGAGGTTCAGGGACCCTTCGGGAGCCGTCCGGCAACGGCCTGGGTGCCCAATAGAAGTTCCTCTGTATCCTGACCTGGTGCATGAAGGCAGCGAAGAGTAACAAGGGCAGTAAGTTTAAGAGTGACACTGTGGAGCCTTGGAGGGACACTGTTCATCACAGGGACCACCCGGTCCGTTACCTGAAAGTGAAACCGTTATCCAGTGTATCGTGTGTGAACTAAGTAAAGACTCGTGCAGAGGAGCATCGTGTCCGAGCCTTCTTTTCAGAACTGTTATTAACCAATTCATCTACAGAATCAAATGAGCTGCCGTATTCCATCACTACAACTCCTGACCCCGGGGACTCCCGCTCGTCCTGTAGGGAGCAGATCCATCTAGCTGCCGCCCATCCCCCGGAGGTCCAAGCAGCGCCGGTGCCATCACCAGAACCCCTACAGGTTGCGTCACGAATAACAAACTTTATTCTTATTAACCTTATAATACCCTTCATTGACCACTGGGCCTCTACAGCCTCAGGCACCGAACCGTGACCACAGCCAGCACCTGAGACCTGAGAACCCGGCTTACGGTGAGTCACTTACCCAATGATTCTGGAGAACGAAAACAACATTGCAGTACAAACTGTGCTGCATTAGGAAATGCCAATATCAGATTTCCCAGGTACTTACCAATAGTGTACATGGTATGATAACTAGAGATCAGCAGATTGCAGTGATCTTTTACCATAGGCAGGACCTGTGTACTATTCCTGACCTTCTGGGTGCAATGCTGGTTTTTATTCCCTGTCCTGAGGTGGCGTCATCTCTACATCATGCAGCACACTAGTGACAACGTGTGAACAAAGCAAATCATAGGACAAGCCCAGAATCACATAAGGTCAGTCAGTTTCTTTCCACAGCCAGAAAGCACTGACCTGGACCATTGACCGGGGCTGCACAAATCATCTCTAATGATAACTCACAAGATGTAATAGCTGCAGAAATTTTTTTGTAACCTGCCTGGCAATAAAAAAATGATGTTAGCCTACTCTATAATGCTTCAATAGTGTGGGAGATGGCGTCAGGCAAGTTTTTCTTTTTGTAAACTGAGAATTTAATCTCAATTTTAAAATTGCCTGAAATAGTAATTTCACTCAAATTTAATTATTGTTGGATCTATCCATTCATCTCCATTATCCTATGTTGCCAGGGTCACAATTTGTGGCCTCATATATTATTACTAGATGGTGGCCCAATTATAATGCATCGGGTATTCTAGAATATGTGGGTGTGCGGGTGTGCGGCGGTGCAGGTGTGCAGCGGTGGCCCCCTCAGTTCTCACCCGCTCTAGGCTTCTGTCCAGCCGCCTCTCACCCTAGCATGTCTTCTTCTTCTTCTTCCAGCATAGATGTCAACAATTCCAAGGCCTCGGGGGGCGGAGTTAACAGGGAGCTTTATAATAGATGTGTCCAAGCACATAGCCCTGATGTGGTGGGCATGCCCTTGTTCACGGCCATTACAATGCCCCCTATGGTAGCTCCACCCCCACCCCCGCGGCCTTTGAATTTCTGGAGTCTATGCCACGAAAAGAATGGCGGGTTGAGCGGCGGGCAGATGGAGCAAGGAGCGGCGGCCGGGAGGGAGCGGGCAGTAGACCGAGCGGAGGGGGGCCGGGAGACCGGGCGGACTGTGCCTGTTTCTTTGTAACAGAAATCCCACATAGCTGATTAGTTGCGCCCAGCCAGCCGCGAACAATCAGTGACGCGGGTTTTGCGTTAGAGACACAGTGTGACGTGAGTGCAAGGTGAGTGTAGGGCTAAGTGTGAGGTGAGTGTAAGGTGAGTGTGACCAGAGTGCAGGGCTAAGTGTGACATGAGTGCAGGACAGAGTGTGACGAGAGTGCAGGACAGAGTGTGACGTGAGTGCAGGGCAGAGTGTGACGTGAGTGCAGGGCAGAGTGTGACGTGAGTGCAGGGTGAGTGTGACATGAGTGCAGGATAAGTTTAGTGCTAAGTGTGAGATGAGTGCAGGGTGAGTGTGAGGTGAGTGCAGGATGAATGTGAAGGGAGTGCAGGGTAAGTGTGACATGAGTGCAGGACGAGTGTGACGTGAGTGCAGAGTGAGTGTAATCTGAGTGCAGGGCAAGTGTGATTTGAGTGCAGGGCGAGTGTGATCTGAGTGCAGAGTGAGTGTGATCTGAGTGCAGGGTGAGTGTAGGGTGTGTGGATGTAAATGGTCTGCAGTACCTGGCACCTGGTGCTGTGTGCGTTTAGCTTAAGGACCTCTGGTGATGTCACAGTTATGTGAACTTGCTCCGGCCATGATTGTGACATCATCACAGGTCCTGTATGTATGCAATAGGCTGCTTTCACATTGTTTTTTTTTTTTAAAATGCGGCAGTTGCGGTAAAAAAAACGCATCTGCCGCATTTTCCGCCTAACGGACGCTCTTTCAGCGCACTTGCGGCAAGGCCCATGCATTGTCTAGGGGCTTACGGTAAGTGTGCGGCAGGTGCGGCAATTGCGGTTTTGGTAATTGCGGCAGTTGCAGCAGCGAAAAAAAACGCGGTCAGCGGCAGTTTTTTTTCGTGGCCGCAACTACCGGAATGGCAATTGCCGCATCTGCCGCATACTTACTGCATGCCCCATAGACAATGCATGGGGCTTGCCGCAAGTGCACCACAAGTGCGCCTCAAGAGCAGGCGTTAGACGGAAAATGCAGCAGATGCGTTTTTTTGACCGCAACTGCCACATTTTTCAAAAAAACCAATGTGAAAGCAGCCTTAGGCTACATTCACACATTACGTATTTTTGTGCGCTTTTATGCGCACGCTTTTCAAAAATACGCAATGTACCTTGTGTCTGCTAGCAAAGTGAATGGGAAATTCAGTTTGCCGTTCAGACACTGCGTAAAAATATGCAACGCTTTCATGGGAGAAAACGCTGCTGCGTAAAAAATTGACATGTTAATTCTTTACGCAGCAGCGCCTGCATTTTCTCCCATAGGGGCGGCGCTGCTGGATCTGATGTCACAGAGGGGAGGAAGAATCCTGGCTCCTCCTCCCTCTGTGACATGCATGACTGCCCCCATTTGATTTCGCAGTGTATTAATATACACTGCGAAATGAGAGTTAACTAAAGGTAAATGTATGAAAAATAATAAAGAATAAATGCTTACCCTTCGACGGGTGTTCGGGTGTCCGGGAGCCCAAGAATTGACCTGCTAGGACCTGTCGTGATGTCCCGGACACCCGTCGGAGGGTAAGTATTTATTCTTTATTATTTTGAATACATTTGCCTTTAGCTAACTGATTTCACAGCTTGTATTAATGCACTGCGAAATCAAATGGGGGCAGTCACGCATGTCACAGAGGGAGGAGGAACCAGGATTCTTCCTCCCCTCTGTGACATCACGGGGCGGGAAAGCCGACAGTGAAGTCGGCTTTCCCGCCCGCTATGTGACTGTAGCTCTGTCACGGCAATCCCGCGTCGCTAATGCGCGCGGCTGTTTTGCATGCGCTGCGCTCATTGGTTGCCGCGGCTGGCGGCGACCAATGAGCGCTGGCACGCGATTTCCGTGACAGAGAACCTTAGACGATTATATAGTAGATTACTATTGTTATTATTACTACTATTATTATTATTAATAATAATAATTTTGGGTTCAACAATTTGGGATGTTTCAATTGTATTGCAGTTTGCACGTTCTCTACAATGGCACGTATGTGTCTGATTTTCCTCTGATTTTGGCTTCTTCAATAGGCACTTGATTTTCTCCTGACTAAAGATGAGTGAACTTTGCTCGAACATGTTCACGATTTTCAAATCCCGACCTAATTTGACAATATTTGTTCAGTTCCGCGAACTCAAGCGTTTTACTGAAAAGTTGGAAATTCAGTTTTTATTTGGTAATTGTTAGGATGTGTGTGTAGATTAACTAGAACAGAAGTATTAGTGCAGACCACTTGATCTGGTCACCATAGCAATGCGTCTTAATTTGTATGATGACCAGATCAGGTGACCATGCACATCACTCTCTACGACCTCCGGCTGATCTGCTCACCATAAGAATGCGTCATGTGACCAGATTGTGTCAGCTGATCATGATGCGTTGTTATGGTGACCAGATCAGGTGACCATGCACATCACTTTCTGTGGCCACTGGGTGATCTGATCGCCAAAGCAATCCATCACAATTAGCTGACATGTTTTGGTCACATGATGTGTTGCTAGGGTGACCAGATCAAGTGACCATTCACATCACTCTCTACGAGTCTTGATGTCTGATGACTCGTTGGGGTTTTCTGAAGTCACAGTCCAGGTAAGCATGGAGCTGCTAAATAACATCATCTGAGCTGTCCTCAGGTGACCTCACGAGTCACCGTACACCAGGTTGCAGCTGGTTCATTCAGTGACTGGAGGCTGTGATGAAGATGCTAGATTCTTCATAGCAGCTTCCATTCAACAAGGCATTGCAGGGGATCCGAGGAGGGGTTTGAGAATTGAGGGGTTAATAAAGGTGGTGTTCGTCAATGTCTCTGTTTTTATTTCTAATAAAAAATGTTTCTATGTACAATGTCTTCTTTACTCCTTATTACCCAGCATGCCACCGCCACTAGGGTTATTGGAAGAGCCTGGTAAAGAACCTGGATATGGCGCTATGATGCCTGCTCCATTTTCAGGGGCGACTGCAGGCTACAATTTTTTTGTTGTAGGCACCCTAAAATAATGGGTCCTCACCCTGCTGAGAATACCTGCCCTCAGCTGCCTAGTTTTACTTTGGCTGGTAATTAAAAATAGTGGGAAGCCCTATGCATTTTTTTTGCCAGCAAAGGTTAAAATAGGCAGCTGAGGGTGGCACCTCGCAGCTGTCTGGTTTATTAGTGCTGAGACAGAAAAATACAGTGTAGCCCTATGCTTTTTTTCCCATTGTTAATTTATTTTACACCCTATGGTGTCAGGTTGGTTGCCATACACTAATGTGTATTACTGCTGTATTTGGGCATAAAGACGAGTATTAAATTGACACAAAGGGGAACTTTATTATTGTATGATAGCCATGATGGCAATAGGGAATATTTGCATTAAAATACATGAGTGACATATCTAATGTGAAAGTGCCACAAAGGGGGACATTGCTCCCGAAATATTTTCTATTTTGAGTACACTGTTAATATGGGGAAAGGATGTACTGTTTCTGTGCAAGGTGAGGGTAAAATTCTGTGTTGGAATATGTTTAGTGCAACAACTACACTCCTGTATATGTAAGTGTTCTATTGCTAGGTTTGTGCATTGTCTATAAAGTTGGATAAAAAAATAAACACTCTCAGAGGCTCACACACAGGAAAGATCATGTGACTGTCACCAGTTTCCTGTGTCTGTGCATGAAAGGAGAAGCAGCCTGCTGATGCTGCACAGAGACCCTTAAGTTATGTATATTCCTGATTCCACAAAGCCTATCAAATCTGTACCTATTTATAGCTAATTAAAGCTCTGTTCTGTTGTCAACACGCTTTAAAGTATCCTAAATGATCCTCTGCCAACATTCTGGAACTTTTCTTCTTCATTTGACATAGTGTATAAGTGTCAGGAAATGAGGGAATTGTTATGTCCTCTGGCACCGCTCCACCTTTCCTGGGTCTGCATCCTCTCCTCCTCTACTAATTGGGCATCCTGCATCCAGGCGTCCTGTGTTTCGGAGCCATCGCTGGGTCCCCTTCCTGTCTGCTGGCTCACACATCAGCACAGTCATAAATCTAATCAGCGGTGCACTAGGCGTGGCCGTGCTCCTCCCCTATGAATCTAAGGGCCGTCACTGCTCAACCAGACACTCCCCTTGACCAATAGCTGTCCGTCCTCCAGTATATCAGGCCACCTCCACTGTAGGAGGTGCCTGATTATTGAGTTAGTTAAGCTTCTGCTTTGCTGGCTGTTGGTCAGGTCCTCTTCGTGCCCTCCTCCGATAGAACCATTCCTGCTCTCCGGTAGTATAGGCTAACCCTGCGAGCCGCCCCCTGGTTCTAGCAACTGTGGTATTCAGACCCCCTGGGCTTGCCCCTGACAATCCCTGTATAGGGGTTGGTTAAACTAGAACCAAACTAGGACCAGCTCACCCAGGGGAGTTTGGTACCACGGCCCAGTGGGTCCACTCTAGGGCGCCTTTCCCCGGAAGCATGACAGGGATCATGTTCTAATGATGTTTAAGAAGTGCACCTGTAGCATGGGCCCTTACAGTCAGGGCCACACTGTCCAACCGCTCCTCAGTTATGGCTGCAGGGTGGTGGCGATGCCGGCAATCAACAGCACCCCCGGCTCCTCACTTTCTTACAGATCTTCTTTAGAGCTCGCTGGGTGATTGTCCCGGGGAAATACGGGGTTAATTACCAACTCCAGAGAAAGAGACACCCAATCTGTCCCTCAACAATGAGACTCTGAGCTGTGCCTTATCTCAGCGGTATGCGAGAAGTTGGCATGGTCTGAGCTGCGAGCATAACCCCATTTTCTGAGATACCCTAGAATAACACCCCCGCCGAAAGGAACAGGGAATTCCTAAAAGATACACAACTTAAATTTGCTGCCTAACTCCAAACAGCAGCAGGGGATTATGGCATGGATTGGCTAATCTATACAGCAGTAGCTCAAACTCATCCACTCTCCAGGCTAGTCGAGGTAAGAAGGAGCTATCACAGACAACAGCTGAAGGAACATATGACTACTTAAGAAGATGTGGGAGTGGTTATACACTACAGTAAGTCTTCCTAGCACTACCAGCAAAGACACAACATTAACCCTCGCTGATACTGAAGTAATAAAAACCTAAAGTAAAACAAAAAGCTGCCAGAGGCTCATGATAGCACCCCCTCCTCTACGAGGGGAATCTGGACCCTCATAAACAGACTTATCCAGACAACACCTAAAGCCAAACAGTGAGCTATAGTAGTTCAGCATAAAAAACTAACCCTCTAAGGTATTTAAAAATAGCAACTAGCTGTTCACAGTAGAACAGTCGGCTCACTGACCACGGCACATATTGTGAGCACCGACCTGTGAAATAAGTTGGAAAAATCAAGTACTGGGGGTAGCTTCAACCGATATTACATAGGGTTAATACTGCCCATCATCCTAAACAGACTAATAACTCTCGAAATAAGAGCCCCAGACAGACCCCTCCACTTGATATTTTTTAGAGGACACCCAAACATACTCATTCACACTTAGGTCCAGACATGCACATTTAGTACCACTCAAGCATTTAGAAAGCAATGGCAAACACCTTAAAAGACTTACACCAGCTGAGACATCATCCCGGCACTTGCAATTTCCACTCTCAGGGACAGGAGGTTCAGAGGAGATGGTCACCCTTCCACCAACACTCCTGAGCACTTAAGAGGACACCACCCAACTACATTGATTCCTCAGTTGATAATTTTAGGACCACCTCCATGGAGACAACAACAGGGGCAGAGGCTGGTGGATCTTTTCAGAGGCATCGATCTACCCTGATGCCAAGAGACATGGCGACCTCCAGCAACTTCGGAGCAAAGTACTGATCCATAGGATCCTAGAGCCTACTAGACAATCCATGACAGAACTGGCTCCTAAGTGCCAGATCATTTAATTGGGTGTCTGTAGCCCCCCTCCGGAACTCTGAACAGTACTTCTCAGCTGGCCGCGTCCCCTAATGGTGTCTACGGAATTTCAACTCCACCAGAGAGACACTATAAGGGTCCCAATAGACAAGGGACAAAGCCGCAAAGACTTGTCTACCAACTGTAAAGATGGAGAATTGGTCGGTAGAGTGAAGGCCCAGGACTGGGGATCCCCCTTAAGAAGGAGACAACAATCTTCGCTCCTTGAGGAATGAGAAAAGCCAAGAGATCCCATGCAGAGATCAAAACGGACAAAAATGTAAATATATAGCTAACAGAATAAAGTGCATTCCAAATTTACAAATTTTATTAGAGGCATAAAAATTAATAAAGAGAGAATATAAAATGACAAGATATCTGTGTAACAATACATGTGACAAAATTTCATAGATAACCAACTGTAAACCATAAGTCAGTACAACCAATATAATGGAACACAAAATATGATATATAGTCCCCCGGAAAGTAGTTCTTTCCTCTATAACATTGCACAATGTCAGACTTTTAAATAATGTAAAATTACCTGTAGCACCCCAGGGGTTAATGTGCCACAGAAACATCAACACGGGTTCACTCCCCACACAACAGTGGACACTGCACTAGTACCTCTGGGCCAGAAGGGGGAGCTAAAGCAGCTCCCTTATATATTGTGGGTCAAGAGGAAGTAGTTCAGTTCAGTTCCTGGGAGAACTGAGGAAGAGAGACTGTAAAGGGGCTGCATCAGGCTTCTCTACAGTTTGCTCCTCTATTCCAGGCCTAGCCAGTGTCTGAGGGAAGGAGTGCAAGGAACAGAGGAACACATCTGGGAGACTGAATGACTTCACAACTTGCCCCGGAGAAGCGCACAGACCGGATACCGGATCCAAAACTGTGACTAACACACGCAGCACAGTAAACACCGGGATAGTGGAGGTTGTAGATCTACACTGTACCTCAGCGAAGCAATACGGCGGGGTCAGAAGCACACAGAAAGACTCAAGTTGCCTAGCAAAGGGGGTACTTGTGAGGAGACACAGTGCCAGCCACTCAGCTAAAGCAGCAGCAGGGACACACACACAGCGCAGCAGTGGGAAGCTGAGGACCCGGACAGGGTGGGAGCAATCCGGCCCCGGTACAGATTCCATGGACAGTTCTCTGCCAAAGAAAATTTGCAGTAAAGTCTTGGAAAACTTCAAAACCGTGAGGGTGTGTGATCCTTGTACTCGAGCCCTAATTTCCCTCACAAGCAGCCACCGTCTCCACTATAATCCCTATCCTGCAACATCTATAGCATCCATCATAGACTTTAACTATCACTGCCCCAGGGAACCAGGCTCTACCTGCGGAGAGTCGTTCCATCTCCAGCTGCCAAACATCATTCCAGGAGGTTCTGCAGCAGCGGTGGTCACCCTGACTACAACCCGTGGGTGGTGTCACGACAAACTCCCCTGTAAATATCCCCCCATTTACTTCCGGAACCCGGGACACGGTCCAGACCAAAACCGCAGTGATATCCCCAGCAGTACCCCGGTCCGGTACCGAGTACCTCGTCCCAGTGGGCTCCACATACCAATTTTGTAATCATAATCCCCCAATATTGTGCTCTATAAAATATTGGTACATACAATGAGAATGCTTGGACTGAAGTATAATGTGTGTAAGTAACTAATTGTATACACTGTGTGCCAGCACACTGTGATTAAATATCTAAATTCCACTATTGCTATATTCAGTTCATATCTATTCTTCCTCCATCTCCAAGTGGCTGTCATCGACCCCCAAGCCCAGCCACTGCCTTCTTTGACCAATTGTCCACTTGGCTTCTTAACTTTCTCTCTGTTGAAATTCCCACCATCATCATGGGTGACTTCAACATCCCCATTGATACCAACCAGTCAACAGCCTCCAAACTCCTGTTACTTGCTTCATCCTTTAGCCTCTCTCCATGATCCTCCACAGGCACCCACACAGACAGACATATACTAGACCTCATAATCACCTGCCTCTCCTCCCTAACTAACCCCACAACTTTCCCTCTCTCCCTATCTGACCACCATCTACCTAACTTCTCATCATTGTCCTCCTCACCTGCCACCCATGTCCACCAACTTGCACAACCTCGCAGAAACCTCATACACGTTGACACACACATACTCTCTGACTCTATTCTACCACTATCCTCCATGTCCTCACTCCACGACACAGATAACACCACCACTTTCTGCAATTCTACATACAGCAGTGATTGATGCAGTTGCCCCTCTCGTTCACGACAGAACACGATGAATCAACAGACAACTCTGGCACACAGACACCACTAAAATGCTGTGGTGAGAGTCGAGGGTTGCTGAGCGGCACAAAAAAAAAACAAATTCACAAAAAGACCATACAGCATTTAAACAAGCACTTCGCAAATTCAAGTCAGCACTCACCACCACTAAACAGAATTACTTCATTACCCTCATATCCTCTTTGTCCCACAACCCTGGTCAGTTATTCAACACATTTAACTCCCTCCTCTGCCCCTACTGCCCCCTCCTACTTTTCATATCTCTGCAGAAGACTTTGCAATATACTTCACTGGCAAGATCGATCAGATCAGACAAGTCTTTGCTACCCAACCATCACAACCCGTATGTATACCAGACCACTGATGGAGGGGAGGAGGGTTAGTGGGGGAGGGGAGTGAAGGAGAACTTGCACACCTCATCTCCAAATCGCACCTCACAACTTGTGCATCGACAGCATGATTTTTCAGAGATGTCACACCCACATGATTGAAATGAGGAAGCATCTGTTATCAAACTCACTGATGCTTATTGGGGAAGAGAGCTGCACAATCATGCACGATGTGACATCTCATACTGGAGGGTATAGGTATAGGTAAGGAGCATCTAGTGAGTAAGTGATTTACAAGTATTATGCAAGTATAGTAGGCAGCTCAGCATTATAGCATAGCAGTGCATGGACCATAGGCTGTGGTCACACATGCCAAACTGTTTTTCAGAGCGTTCCGTTTATCAAATCAATTTTTTTTGGGTGTTTTATGAGCCTCCTGAGCTGCTTTGCGTTTTTTGGACTTAGCCATTTTTGGCCAAAAAATGCTACTAAAAACGGATCTGTTAACAGATGGTGCCTATATGTGCCATCAGTGGCGTACCTACCGCGGTCGCAGGGGTCGCGGCTGCCAGGGGTGGCCCCGTGACCCGTCCTGACAGCCGGCCGCTGCGACCGCGATATCCCCGGCCGGAGAGGAGGGAGGACGGGAAGTGAGAAAGCTCACTTCCTGCTGCTGTGCGGCCCGGGACTATAAGGGGCCCGGCCCGCGCCACAAGCCGCCCCCTGCTCCCGCCGATCGCAGCGCAAGGTGCCCGCTTCACATGGATATGCGTTCCTGCCCGGGGTACACACATCCATGTGACAGCGCGGCCCGTGTGTCAGGGAGAGCCTGGAGAGGAGGGGAGGGGGAGCCTACTTCCTGCTGCTGCTCCCGCCCTTCACCTCCTCTGACCTGCCAGCTTTCCGGGCCTGCGTTGCACTGTGGAGAGGCTGGTGCCACCTCCTTCCACTTCCTTCCGGCGGGAGAGCAGAGCACTGATCATACAGGAGAGCGGGGAACAAGGGTAATTATGTGGCAGGGGCCATCAATGTCTTCTGGGAGCTGCGGGTTAATGTGTAACTGATCTTCCAGGAGTGGACGGTGCCTCCTCCAACTCCGAGTCTGAAGTTTATCTATAATTCTTTCTTGTTATCTCCCCGGGAGGCTGCAATCACAGGAGCAGAACTGTCACAAGTACACAGAAAAGGACTGTGCTGAAACGTGCAGAGACAGAGAGAACTGTGCTGAAACATGTAACGAGAGCTAAAGGACTGTGCTGTCACATGTAGAGAGAGCACTGTGCTGTCACATGTAGAGAGAGCACTGTGCTGTCACATGTAGAGAGAGGACTGTGCTGTCACATGTAGAGAGAGCACTGTGCTGTCACATGTAGAGAGAGGACTGTGCTGAAACATGTAACGAGAGCTAAAGGACTGTGCTGTCACATGTAGAGAGAGCACTGTGCTGTCACATGTAGAGAGAGCACTGTGCTGTCACATGTAGAGAGAGGACTGTGCTGTCACATGTAGAGAGAGCACTGTGCTGTCACATGTAGAGAGAGGACTGTGCTGTCACATGTAGAGAGAGGACTGTGCTGAAACATGTAACGAGAGCTAAAGGACTGTGCTGTCACATGTGCAGAGAGGACTGTGCTGTCACATGTGCAGAGAGGACTGTGCTGTCACATGTAGAGAGAGGACTGTGCTGTCACATGTAGAGAGAGGACTGTGCTGAAACATGTAACGAGAGCTAAAGGACTGTGCTGTCACATGTGCAGGGAGGACTGTGCTGTCACATGTGCAGAGAGCACTGTGCTGTCACATGTAGAGAGAGCACTGTGCTGTCACATGTAGAGAGAGGACTGTGCTGAAACATGTAACGAGAGCTAAAGGACTGTGCTGTCACATGTGCAGAGAGGACTGTGCTGTCACATGTGCAGAGAGGACTGTGCTGTCACATGTGCAGAGAGGACTGTGCTGTCACATGTTCAGAGAGGACTGTGCTGTCACATGTAGAGAGAGGACTGTGCTGTCACATGTAGAGAGAGGACTGTGCTGTCACATGTTCAGAGAGGACTGTGCTGTCACATGTTCAGTGAGGACTGTGCTGTCACATGTAGAGAGAGGACTGTGCTGTCACATGTACAGAAGACTGTGCTGTCACATGTACAGAGATAACTGTGCTGTCACATGTAGAGAGAGGAGTAAGGCTACATTTTACTATATGGAGAGGCTATGAGGCTGTATTACGCTATAAGGAGGGCTATGAGGCTGTATTATACTATATGGAGAGGCTATGAGGCTGTATTACGCTATAAGGAGGGTTATGAGGCTGTATTATACTATATGGAGGGGCTATGAGGCTGTATTATACTATATGGAGAGGCTATGAGGCTGTATTACGCTATAAGGAGGGTTATGAGGCTGTATTATGCTATAAGGAGGGCTATGAGGCTGTATTATGCTATAAGGAAGGCTATGAAGCTGCATTATGATACATGGAGGGATGTGAGGCTGCATTATATTATATGGAGAATAATGGGGTTTCATTATAATAATTGACTGACTATGGGCCCGGAGCCCGCCGACCCCTGCTACCGCTGTGCCAGCTGTGTGGCGCTCTACCCGGCTGGTCCCCAGGCGGATGATCACAGCCGCCGGAGGACTAATGCCACTCACCGGTGACACTGCTGCCACCCAGCGCCCCATCTTCCTCTCGCAGTCAGACCGCGGGAGCCGGCTGGGGACTGTAGGAGTGGAGACTTGCGGCAGCACGCCTACCTCTCTGCCAAAGAGGAGCTGGTTAGTCTTCCGGCCTGGCCTGCTCTCCTCCTCCTCACACAGCACCGCTTTAGTCACTGCTTCCTGGGCCTGGCATGAAGACCTTCAGGTAGCATGGAGCACACAGGAGAGAAGGTGCAGTGTGTGTGCAATGTATGTGAATGTGTGTGCAGTGTATGAACTGTGTGTGCAATGTATGTTGTATGTGACTGTGAGTGCAATGCATGTGACTGTAAGTGCAATGCATGTGACTGTGACTGCAATGTATGTGACTGTGTGTGCAGTGAGCATGCTGTGTGTGCAGAATTATATTATCTGGAGCGGCTATGAGGCGGCATTATAGTGAGGCGGCATTGTATTATCTGGAGCGGCTGTGAGGCGGCATTGTATTATCTGGAGCGGCTGTGAGGCGGCATTATAGTGAGGCGGCATTGTATTATCTGGAGCGGCTGTGAGGCAGCATTATACTATAATGGATGATCATATATACCTGGATGAGGGACATTAATACATAATGAAGGGACAGAGGTCAATTTGTGAGTCTTTATAGGATTTAGAACATTATGTGGGACCCGTACATCTGACCAATGTGGGCACCCAGGGGAAGGGGGGGCCCCGGTCCAAATTTCGCACCGGGGCCCTTCGGACTCTAGTTACGCCACTGTGTGCCATCCATTAAAGGATCCGTTTCCCATAGGGCCCCATGTTACCAAAAAATGGTCCATTTTTCTCCAGCATCCAAAAACGTTGCTTGCAATGTTTTATGGACCCTGGGAAGAAGCCTTCAAAAACGGAATGACCCATAAAGTGCCCCATCCGTTAACGGACCTTTTTTTGGACTTAGAAAAAAAATAAAGGGAAACAATTTCCCAAAAACGGATCAAGAGCAAAAATGGATGGCATGTGTGACCACAGCCATCAAAAATATTTTATCTCCTCAGAATTCCCCTTTAATAACTGTCTACAAATATCTCAAGGACTGTTACACTGCCCTATTCTCATAAAGGCTAAATGCAATGGGATGAAAATGAATGGGAGGAGATACAGAATAGATATTAGAAAAAACCTTTGACAGTGAGGGTGATCAACGAGTGGAACAGGCTACCATGAGATGTGATGTGTTCCTGTTCAATAGAAGTCTTCACACAGAGGCTGGACAGACATCTCTGAGATGATTTAGTGAATCCTGCTTTAAGAGGGGGGTTGGATCAGATGACCCAAGAGGTTCCTTCCAACTCTACCATTCTGTTATTCTACAATCTACAGCAGGTGTATTGCACCGAATGATGAACTCAGTTTTGCTGGATGTAATGTCATACTATTCACAGTTGTAAGGACGAACACATGATTTACAGAGGACCTGTCCCCCCCTCCAAAGATTTCAATCTAAAGGCAGCACTGAATGCAGGATGTTTGTTGCATTCAGACAAGGGGTCCCCCATGTGTTTGTGATGTTTTTATCCATAAATACAGTCTTCTGAAACCGTGTAGTAAAATGTCAGGAGGGCATTACCAGCTCCGGAGTCAGCTCCTTCCCGGGGGCTATTCCCGCCCCCTCCTTCTCTGCTCCTCCCTCCTCCCTCTCCTAGCTGCCTCCTTGATGCCTTGTCAGCTTTCCTCGCTCTGTGCCTCCTTGTGCTACTTCACGTAGGCGCAGAGTGAGGTGTTGCTATTGTCGGCCCCGCGGTCCTGCTCCCGCCTCCCGCCATGATGTCAGCACTTGTTCCTGCCTTGCTCCATGTTTAACACAGAGCAGGGCGGGAACAAGTGCTGACGCCCCGTGCTCCTAACCCACTTCTTGCCCTGACGTCAGCACTTGTTCCCGCCTTGCTCTGTATTATACATATAGCAGGACGGGAACAAGTTCTGACGACAGAGCGGGAGGCGGGTCAGGAGCGCGGGGTCGACAATAGCAACACCCCGCTCTGCGCCTGCGTGAAGTACCACAAGGAGGCGCAGGTGCAGGCGCAGAGCGAGGATGCCTGACAAGGCATCATGGAGGCGGCGAGGAGAGGTAGGAGGGAGGAACAGAGATGCAGGGGGCTGGTATAGCTCCCGGGAAGGAGCTGACTCCTGGAGCTGGTAATGCCCTCCTGACATTTTACTTCACGTTTTCAGAAGGCTGTATTTATGGATAAAAACATCACAAACACATGGGGGACATGCTGCATTCAGTGCTGCCTTTAGATCAAAATCTTTGGGGGGGGGTGACAGGTCCTCTTTAATTACTCTTCATCAATTAGTTCATTCACACTTCGTTTATGTGAAAATATTGAATAAATATCTCTGCAAAACAAACCTGTGTAAAGTGTGTGCCGAAGGCTACTTCTGCTCCTTTGGCTAGAAACCATAGCCCATGGACCTCATCATGTGGCCGCCCCCTCTTGATTTTCACCCAGTTATAAGATGCCTTTAATTCATTGAGTGACATGTGTCTCAATGATTTAAGAGTATATTACTACCCATTTATTAAGACAGACCTTGTTTCTAACTTATGTGGAATTAGTAAGGAAAGACTATGCAAAACGTGTCTGGGTGGGTTTTCTAGGTTCCACAAGCTGCTGGATTAATCTGCATTGGTACCTGCCTTGGTCTTTGTCAATTGATAACATTGCTGTAGAAAGAATGGCAAACAGGATAGCAAATACAATAACTGTTGATCTATTCTGCATATGGATATTGTAATGGACTATAAATCACCAAAAATTTTCTAGTAATCTACAACTCTACAATGAGCATCCATCAAAGTCCAATCTTTAATTTAAAGCTAAAAATCTATTGTTCACCTGCATTAAGAATTTCCGGCTGATCTCTGGCGGCCTGTTCTGGGTTTCCATTGACGGGCTGTAGCGCTGTTATTTGGATTGAATGATTATAAAATTATAGCACTGGACAGCAACAAGGGAAAAAAATCTAGCATGCAGATAATAATAATATAATAATATTTATTCATTTATATAGTGCTATTAATTTCATAGTACTTTACATACATTTGCAACACTGTCCCCATTGGGGCTCACAATCTAAACATCATATCAGTATGTCTTTGGAGTGTGGGAGGAAATCGGACAACCTGAAGGAAACTGGAGAACCTGGAGGAAACCGAGAACCTGAAGGACACTGGAGAACCTGAAGGAAACTGGAGAACCTGAAGGAAACCGGAGAACCTGAAGGAAACTGGAGAACCTGGAGGAAACCGGAGAACCTGAAGGAAACCGAAGAACCTGAAGGAAACTGGAGAACCTGGAGGAAACCGGAGAACCTGAAGGAAACCGAAGAACCTGAAGAAACGAGAACCTAGAGGAAACCGGAGAACCTGAAGGAAACCGAAGAACCTGAAGGAAACGAGAACCTAGAGGAAACCGGAGAACCTGAAGGAAACTGGAGAACCTGAAGGAAACCGGAGAACCTGAAGGAAACTGGAGAACCTGGAGGAAAACGAAGAACCTGAAGGAAACCGGAGAGCCTGAAGGAAACTGGAGAACCTGAAGGAAACCGGAGAACCTGAAGGAAACAGGAGAACCTGGAGGAAAACGAAGAACCTGAAGGAAATCGGAGAACCTGAAGGAAACTGGAGAACCTGGAGGAAAACGGAGAACCTGAAGGAAACCGGAGAACCTGGATGAAACGGAGAACCTGTAGGAAACCGGAGAACCTGGAGGAAACCGGAGAACCTGCAGGAAACCCACGCAAACACAGGGAGAACATACAAACTCCAGATCAACTTTTTCACAAATATCTGCCTTCTGTCTGCATTTATTATGCTAATTTGAGTCACAAAAAGGCAATGACATTAGGTCGAATATTATCTACGTCTATTTTTTAGTCATCAAAAAAGCTCTAGAGTTTACCTACAGATTATTTTTATGGGATTATTGATAAAAAGTTTAAAAAAAAAACGTCTGTCCCCGCTCATCATTTATTTGTGCTTCCCTAGGATAATCTACATATGCATCATGTTAGCAGTCCTATTAAAAAGTTGCACTTGTGAGAGTAGCAAACATTTATCTGTAGTGCTTTCTAGAAGTAAAGTGCTTCAAGTGCTCCACTATCCTTCTGTGTGAGTCCAATTGAAAGAGATTTCATCAAATAATTGATGCTTTCAGTTAGTTGTAAAGATTTAGAGATCACATGCTTGTTTCCAGTATCATTCATTCTTGTATAGTCAGAGTCCTAAGTGCAGAAAATTGGAGAAGAAAGCTGAAGGGGTTAATGGTGCTTTGCCTTACTGGTCTCAGATTACAATGAGAAGCCTCTTCTTTCCCAGCAGGGTTTTGCTTACATTGGTCTTTAGATCTCAGTAGAGGAGCGCTGTATATTTATGTGAGCACTACATGAAGGTGGAAAGAACAGAAACAGCAGCAGGGCTGGACATGGACTTCTGCAGAAGGATGAGGAGACACACATGGTGACCTTATCAAGACCATATCGGGAGCCTGAAGTCCCAGGTGTTGGAGCTAAGGAATACTCAGCAAGAAACTTGAGGAAACTTCAAGCTACTACTGAGCCCTGCATTAACTAACATGGAAATCTTGTGTTCTGCCCATAAAAGAGACGTTTTGTATGTCTCCTTCACAGCACAGTGACACAGAACCGCTCTAGTGGACTGGGCTGGTGGTGACATCTCAAGACCTTGTCTCCAGAGATGGACGAGTGGCATTGACGTAAGCAGAGTGTCGTCTCCTGGATTCATTGTGAGGTCCACTCATCTTCAGTGATAGTCAGGAGAGCAGTCACTCCTGAGATATGGAGGTCCTTGGGGTAATAGTAGTCATAGTTTGCAGCTGCTGCAACCTTGGCCAAGGTTTGGGGGAGAATCATGTCCATTCCAGCTTTATCTACAGGAGACTGAGGAATCACGAGAGGAAAGAGATACAAAGAGAAATTCTGTCGATTTTGGGTTTACCTCATAGACCAAGACCCTTCTCACCTGGGAAACAGGCGTCCTCTGCCCCACTCTTCATGCTGGACCTATACAATGTGATGGCAAATGAAGAGGAACATGACATGTTGGGGTACACCCTGAGTGGGTCTATGATGGAGAGCAGAGGGCTGAGGAGGGGATACCCTGCTGTGGCCAACGGGTACTCCAGGAAAGCCCAAGCCTATCGCACAGCCCCCCTGACCACCCAGAGCCCCCCTCTAGCCAGCCTACATGATACCAACTTTCTCAATGACGCAGATATGGTCATGAGCTTCGTCAATCTAGGTAAGGAAACCTCATGAATGATCATATAGTTAAAGATGTACTGGGTCATGTATGTACAATACTGAACCTTTATAATCCTGATCACTTCCAAACTTTCATACAAATGTGTTTTTTTTCAAATATGGTTTAGCCCAGAAAAATATCATAACTTGACAGATCCTTCTATTTCCTCAGTAGAAACAGAACCCCCCAAAGCAAACCTCCCAAGGATCTCAACTATATGGAGCAATATCGTGTATCAGAGAGTTAAAAGAAATCTGATTTCACATCTACATAGCTCCACAGTCTCCATTTATCCACTGACACATTATATACATTATCTTGCCAAAATATCAGAAATCCAATTTATCAAACCTGCCCCAACTTCTTGTAGTTGAGTAAAGGGAAGAGAAGACATTTGACAGGTCACATCTTGGACTGATCAACGCTGCTTTGTGGTTTATGTTGAATTCTTAAAACAAACATGATGTAAGATACAAGTCTCCCATATGGTCCAGTAGAAGACATTGTTCTTCTGTATTGGAACAAGTGTATCTATAGTGCATTGATTGTAAGAGAGGCAGGAGATCGTGAGCTGGTCCCTCACTCACCCGGGGAAAGTGCTACACAGCAGGTGACAAGTAAACAGGCAGGACAAGCTGACAAACCAGGAGCAGTGGGAAGAAAGGGAGCATCTCCCACATGGAAGAAGAACTACAAGTGACATATGGACGATTGGGGTTGTCTCAAGAGAGACATGTCTAATATATTATGTTACTGGATCCAAGATAAACTTTCTAGATACCAGAATATCTATGCCATGAAATAAACTTAATATTAATATTGTTAGTAGTAGTAGTATATTTAATAGTATTATTAGCATCATCATCTTTACTACTATTATAAAACAAGTTCGAAGAAGAAAAAAACATTTTACGCAGATCATTGCAAAATATTAGATAATATATATTTTAATATATTAGCTACTGCATGTTACTAAATGGTTGGTTAGATAGATAGATAGATAGATAATAGATAGATAGATAGATAGATAGATAGATAGATAGATAGATTAGACAGAAAAATAGAGGCCAGGTGTGTGTATATTTATATACACTCTATACAGATAAGCATACACTATATATACGTGTGTATATATATGTAACATATATATCTTTAGCTACGTATATCTATATATATGTATATACATAACAGAAAAAAAACAGAAAAAAAAATGTACATACGTATATATATATATATATATATATTACACATACTCATCATGCCTACATTCGTAAACACTGCACACTATGCACTCTTCTGTGTTCACGCATATACACTACCTGCACATATAAATTAAGCATATATGTAGTATATATATATATATATACATATATATATATATATATTTATATATATATATATATATATATATACAGTGTATATATATTTACAGTGTATATATATATATATATATATATATATATATACATATATATGTATTAGATAAATATTTTATATAAATATCATGTATAAGACAGATAGATGTGGGTGTGTAATATAAATTGGTGGCACCAACAAAATAATATGGATGCACAAAACCTGTACAGGTAGTGTCCAAACCCTTAGATAAGCAATGAAGACAAAACAGGCAGTACTCCAAAACAATATACCGTACTGAATTGTGTGGCTTTACTGATCCATAGCCACACACTGGAGTACATTTTTTTGGAGTGCTGCCTGCTTTTTCTTTATATATATACAGTTATGCAGTAGAATATTCTCATATGTCGGCTCTGCATATCTTTATGCATTTATCTGCGTGTTTATCTATATTGTGTTGCATTGCTATTTATCATTCTATCTATGTCTGTATCTATCTATCTATATCTATCTATCTATCTATCTATCTATCTATCTATCTATCTATCTATGTCTGTATCTATCTATCTATCTATCTATCTATCTATCTATCTATCTATCTATCTATCTATCTATTCTGTATCTATCTAGTTTATCTATCTATCTATCTATCTATCTATCTATCTATCTATCTATCTATGTCTGTATCTATCTATCTATCTATCTATCTATCTATCTATCTATCTATCTACCTATCTAATCTTACCTACTAAATGAATCCATTGTCCAATGTACATTAGCAGCCATGGTCATTAGTGCTTCCCCCAGTGGAGGGTGTCACACGGGGGGACCGTAGTGAGGGAAACAGCAGCAGTGTGAGCTGTAAAGTCCCAGTGTTTGGAGGGATTCAGGAAGGAAATGATTAGCAGAGCATGGTGCACCCCAAAGAGCTTGTGCTGGGCACGGATCTGACATAGCAATTCTCTGCTAATAATATTATTATGACATAAGACAACACAAGTTTCGTGAAACTTAAACAGAACCAGATATTGGGAACAAAAGGTGCAATTGTATTCTGATTCCGTGTTCATAAAGCTCCCAGTGAAAATCATGTCTGAACTTCTCACCTCCAGAGAACACATTCACTAGGGCTAATAAAGGGAGAGCGCTCCTGTAGGCAACTCTACATATTCATGGCTGGAGAAACAAGGGGGGACACTGAGTCTGAGGGCAGAGGCTGGGGCACATTCTCCGAAAGGAATTGGAGGGTCCTGTGCTGTAGAGCAGGAAGAATACCATCTGCAAGCTGTATATAATGACACACCTGAGGAACTCAAATGTCTGTCTATATCTATCTATCTATCTATCTATCTATCTATCTATCTATCTATCTATCTATCTATCTATCTATCTATCTATCTAGCTATCTATCTATCTATCTAGCTAGCTATCTATCTAGCCCTCTATCTATCTATATAAATAGTGCATGCAGTGTTTAATAAAGGTGAAGGTAGAAACTCCTATATTTTTCATTGCATACTCTTATAAATGATGAAACCATATTTCCTTGTGTCACCTAAATCTACTAGTGATCCCATTCTACAATGTGTAGTTCAGCATGGTGTCTGCTCCACAATCCATCCTTCTTTGCTCCCTGGTTTCTAGTGGGTGGCACAATTTCCTGCAAGTCTAAATGATCTTTTTGGCCAGAGGTAATTTGTGAGAAAAACAGAAGCTGAGTTTTTGTCCAAAAAGCAACAGAATAAATCAGAGGAAGAAGAAAGGCAAATGATTTAGCATATGCTGAGTGATGAATATAACGTATTAATATCATTTCCACTGACTGATTTCACAGCAGTTCCAAGACGATCTGCTCTGCAGGGAACAAGCTGAAGGCTCAGAGTCCAGAACCCCCATTTCTGTCATACAAGTACACGAGTCCTCTATTAAATGAAGACATATATATATATACATATATATATAACTATATATATATATATTTATTTTTTTTTTACATAGTTTCCTACTATATAAGTGAATATGTATATACATATATAAATATTAAATATATATATATGGATATATATACAATATATGTGTATGTATATATATATATATATATATATATATATATACATATATATGTATATATACATATATACGCATTTATATAGTTACAAACGATGTAACACGCATCAAAATGAAAACAGTTGCTAAACATGCACACCATTAGGATATCTAATCTGATATCCAATCTGCTCTATCTATCTAGGCTATCTAATCTGATCTATCTATCTATCTATCTATCTATCTATATCTATCTATCTATCTATCTATCTATCTATCTATCTTTCAGGACACACATATATCCCATGTTTACACACCACAAACTCCCTCACCACTTTACATTTGGACACTGTTTCCCTATTTCACACCCCATTTTGATAGTCTATAATTTGTAATCTATACATCCATACTTGGAAGGCAATTGTCCCACTATCCATATGACATCCATTTGATATTAGTTTATTAATGGAATCCCAGTTTATAATGTTGTAGAATGATGTTGCCATCGCCTTTAATCTGTAGTCTGGGGTAATCCCAGGGCTATGCATGGTTGTTTTCTTGTCATGATGAGGAGCTAATGTAATGTCCATCTTGGTATTGATTCCCATTGATTCATTGACAGCCTGTTAGCAGATAAATGCATGTATGTATTCAGATGTTGTGCATGGCTTTAATGCTGTAGATCTCGGTAATGTTCACAGTAATCCGATGCCTATTGATTTCTGGTTCTTCTGAGCTAGTTTTGATGTTTATTGAGGCAGATCCCATCCCTGTGTGTAACCCACATGGGCTCCATGGAGGTGCATTCAGCCAGACAGGGGACACAGACACTGTATAGGATATATGATATACTGTATATGGGCATCCACCATTTCTATATGTGATCCTGAGTCAGTAAAGTCTCAGTTTATATAACCATTCTATTATTCACATAAATCAATCTACAGGTTGCTGACACGTCTCCTGCAATTACAGGGTTACCGAAACCATTTACAGGAGATCAAACAGGAGAACACTTACAGATCCGCCCTAATAATGAGAGCGGTAAATGAATGAGCTCATCCTAAATTCTCCTAAAGCTAGATTTAATTCTTGCCGGTAGTGAAAGGGTTTTCTGGATTATGGAGAGAGTGCAGATCAAAGCAGGGCATGGATCAAACCAAATTTACTCCATCACATCATTCTGCTGTAATTAGGATTGGCTGGGGACATTGAAGGCTATCACCCAAGTGCAGGAACATTGGGGGCACCAGGGAGGCACAGGGGGGCACCACCACCAAGTCCTGGAGCTAGGCAGACCCTTACTGAGGTCAGGGAGACACAGAGGGACAGCACCACCAAGTCCTGGAGCTAGGCAGATCCTTACTGAGGTCAGGGAGACAGAGAGGGGCAGCACCACCTAGTCCTGGAGCCAGGCAGGCCCTCACTGAGGTCAGGGAGACAGAGAGGGGCAGCACCACCTAGTCCTGGAGCCAGGCAGGCCCTCACTGAGGTGAGAGAGGCACAAGGGGGCACCACTACCTAGTCCTGGAGCCAGGCAGACCCTCATTGAGGTCGGGAAGGCACAGGGGGCAGCACCACCTAGTTCTGGTGCTAGGCAGACCCTCACTGAGGTCAGGGAGGCATAGGGGGCAGCACAACCTAGTCCTGGAGCCAGGCAGACCCTCACTGACGTCAGAGAGGCTAAGGGGGGGCAGCACCACCTAGTGCTGTAGCTAAGCAGACCCTCACTCAGGCCAAGGGAGGCACAGAGGAGCAGCACCAACTAGCCCTGCAGCTAAGCAGGCCCTCACTGAGGTCAGGGGAGCACATTCCTGCACAATAAGGCTGACTCATGTTTAAATCAATTGGTTCCGCTTTTAATTTCTACATCAAGGTTTAGATTAAGCTGTAAGAATTTGAGAATGATCAGTTTATGAAGTGCCAATTGCAGCCTCCAGTGCACTCTGCTCCCCAGGGTTTTCTTGGGTGGGTCTCTAAGTCATTTGAAATGGTTTCTCACAACCATCTACTCAGTTTCTTCACGTCCTTTGTTCTTTCTTCTAAAGTCCTTTCATTATATGACAATTTTATCTGGCCAAAGGCAAGAAAACTGTCCAGCAGCAGCAAGGCAGGTGGAGGCCACTGCATAGAGCTTCCCTCCTCTTCCTCCTAATAGACCAAGGCCATCAGCCACCTTGTTACCCTATAGACACAGTAGATCAATGCTGATCCAGTGGACCTCAGTTACATAATAGCATTAGAGTTATAAAAAATATATCACAGGTACATATATCTACAAATAATTCAATAATAATGTATATATTTTTAGAGCACCATGAATTCCATGGTTAGTAATATGTAAGAATTATACTTACAGAAAACTATTTTTACTACAATAACTTTTGAAAATAAGAATCTAAAATATAATGTAGGTAAGTCTGCATTTTTTACTAATATATCACAGTTGCTAAAACATACATATAATTATATAATTAGCATGCATATTAAAGTTACATAAAATTAATACTCAACTGAAATTACATTACATAATAATAATAATAATAATAATAATAATAATTATTATTATTATTATTATTATTATTATTATTATTTAATTTAAAGTTCCATCAAGTTAGTATGCATTTCACATGTACTTTGTTATCACATAAATATCCATTATAATTTTGATTGTCACATTACGATTGCAGATAATTAAAAAAAATATATTGACATAAAAATAGCAATTTTATAGATATGATGATGAACAACCATGCACATTTTGCACATATTGCAAATTTATAAATTCATTCACTTCGTACTGTATCTCAGTTATTCAATATGGTTATTAATTATGTTTATTCCACATACCTGCAGTGTGTACATGTATATATATATAATGTTAATATCTATCTATCTATCTATCTATCTATCTATCTATCTATCTATCTATCTATCTATCTATCTATCTATGTATCTATCTATCTATATCTATTTATCATATGGAGTTGCAGGCTCCTTGCTGCAATGTGCACCCTCATTAACCTACAGGTGATCTAGGGTCTAGATGGAGGCTGCCCACTGAGAAGTGGGGGGTGGACAAGGAAGACAGGGATATCAGCGTAGGATTCATCATACCTGAAGTCACTATGTCGCAGTTGATGAGCAAGCAGACATTGGCCAATGTGTGTACCAAGAACTTCAGAAATAAAAAATTAGAATTTTTGAGTTTTTTGAAAAAAAAACGTAAGTTTTTAAACTTTTTCCTCAAATACATATAGCTTGTAGCATTTGTACATCATTGGTAGTAGCTGTGTGCTGCAAGAATTTTTTCAAATTTTTTCAAATTATCTATATCTATCTATCTATCTATCTATCTATCTATCTATCTATCTATCTATCTTTTGTGTTTTCCATGAAAACGCATGCTTTTATTTATCAAATGAGTTGCAAGTTGAAAGAAAATATAGTCCAGACATTGACAAGGTTAGAAATAATGATTTTTATTTAAAATAATAATTTTCTCCTTCAAACTTTGCTTTTGTCAAAGAATGCTCCCTTTGCAGCAATTACAGCATTGTAGACCTTTGACATTCTAGCTGGTAATCTTGAGAAATTTCACCCCATGCTTCCTGAAGCCCCTCCCACAAGTTGGATTGGCTTGATGGACACTTTTTGCGTACCATACGGTCAAGCTGCTCCCAGAACAGCTCAATGGGGTTGAGATCTGGTGACTGTGCTGGCCACTCCATTACAGATAGAATACCAGCTGCCTGCTTCTTCCCTAAGTAGTTCATGCATAATTTGGAGGTGTGCTTTGGGTCATTGTCCTGTTATAGAATGAAATTGGCTCCAATCAAGCACTGTCCACAGGGCATGGCATGGCGTTGCAAAATGGAGTGATAGCCTTCCTTATTCAAAATCCCATTTACCTTGTACAAATCTCCCACTTTACCAGCACCTGAGCAAGCCCAGACCATCACATTACCTCCACCATGCTTGACAGATGGCATCAGGCACTCTTCCAGCATCTTTTCAGTTGTTCTGTATCTTACAAATGTTCTTCTGTGTGATCCAAACACTTCAAACTCTGATTCATCTATCCATAACACTTTTTTCCAATTTTTCTCTGTCCAATGTCTGTGTTCTTTTGCCTATATTAATCTTTTCCTTTTATTAGTCAGTCTCAGATACGGCTTTTTCTTTGCCACTGTGCCCTGAAGGCCAGCATCTTGGAGTCACCTCTTCACTGTAGACATTGACACTGGCGTTTTGCGGGTACTATTTAATGAAGCTGCCAGTTGAGGATCTGTGAGGCGTCGATTTCACAAACTAGAGACTCTAATGTACTTGTCTTGTTGCTCAGTTGTGCAGTGGGGACTCCCACTACTCTTTCTACTCTGGTTAGAGCCTGTTTGTGCTCTGCTCTGAAGGGAGTAGTACACACCATTGTAGGAAATCTTCAGTTTCTTGGCAATTTCTTGCATGGAATAGCCTTCATTTCTAAGAACAAGAATAGACTGTAGAGTTCAAAAAATTCTCTTTTTCTGCCCATTTTGAGAGTTTTAATAAAAAAAAAGACAAATGTAATGCTCCAGATTCTCAACTAGGTGAAAGGACGGTCAATTTTATAGCTTCTCTAATCAGCCAAACCGTTTGCAGCTGTGCTAACATACTTATACAAGAGTTTTTCTAGGGTTTCCTACACATCCATTAGCCTTCTTACACAGTTAGCAAACACAATGTACCATTAAAACACAGGAGTGGTGGTTGTTGGAAATAGGCCTCTATACACCTATATAGATATTGCATTAAAAACCAGACATTTACAGCTAGAATAGTCATTTACCACATTAACAATGTATAGAGTGTATTTCTGATTCATTTAATGTTAGCTTCATTGAAAAAAATGTGCTTTTCTTTCAAAAATAAGGACATTTCTAAATGACCCCAAACTTTTGAACGGTAGTGTATATATATATATATATATACGGTATATGTATTAGCAGCTAAACATAACATGATTGTATGGAAGCCTAATTTTACCAACTAGTATTACTCAAGCTATCTATATTGCAGGATTCCACGACGGGCAGATATTAGAGTTACAATATTGAAGTCATGTTAATATATGCAATATACAGTATATTTCCATTTAATATCATATCTTGCTTTTATTCTCATGGATATATATATATATATATATATATATATATATAATGAATACATAGGTTTGACTACACTAATACAGTTCCATGTAATTCATTAAGATATTGCAGTTTCACATAAAGTAGTAATTTTTAGGAAAAGTCTAAAAAACATACACATTTATATCACACATGTATTACAATATCACTCTTTTAAGGTGACTGCATTAATATGATGTATTATTGTCATGCTTTTACAGTGTAACTACCAAGTATAAATGCAGTATTGCATTTGACATGGTAGAGTACATCAATAATTGAAATAGAATTGCTCTGCTAATATGTCTTTAATTTGAGATGATATTGATGTTTCTTATTGTTTAAGACATATAAACCCATATTTTTTCGGTTGGATTTTGTAAGATGATAAGTCACTGTGTATTGTTTAGTAAGTAAAAACTTGTTGCTTCTTGTAAAAATACATTTTTCTCCAGTGCTGCATCCCAAGAGTTCCCAGAGCATACTATAGTAATCTGGACGGTACATGTTGTGTTTGGTATCTCCAAATATAATAATCTGCGCCCCCCATGGTTCAGCTAATCTTTTTAATAGCAGTAGTCGTGGGAAAGCTGCTTTGTGCTACAACTATAAGTGGCAGTGTGTTGACTGGATCGCACTTGGGAGGAGATCACAGGGAACAAGAAGAGCCATTGTTCTCTACCTATATTAAGAATGGCCCAGGCTAAGTCACAGATTATATTTTATTGGTTATGGTTCAGGCTTTACCCATTTACTCTGCTCATAAAATAAAAGGTTTTCTACAAACAGACTTTAGAATAAGAGGATAGAAAATGGGTAACAAGATTATCACTTGAGAAGGTTAAAGAATTTTGCCTAAAACCTGTGGAGCGGTGGGGACAGAACTTCCCAGGTCACCAGTAACTGAATCTCATGCTGGGGTTCATCAAATAATTAGAGGTGTTACTTCAAACAATTTGACTTTTTTATATATGCCATTTGATATGACTTGTACATAGCTTTACTTCATGCTTTTAATGTAGGACTGCAGCAAGCACATCTGTGCAAAAGGAGGCCCAAAGGTTCTTCTTCCACCCAAACTATCAATGATGTGGAGTTATATAGTGGCACGGTGGTTAGCAGTGTTGGGGTCCTAGGTTCAGCTCCCACCAAGGACAACATCTGTTGGGAGTTTGTATGTTCCCTCTGTGTTTGTGTAGGTATCCCCCCCACACTTTCAGGGAATTTAGACTGCAATGCCCAACTAGGGGTAGTGAGTAATGACAATGTCTGTAAAGCACTGCAGAATATGTTAGCCCTATATAAGCAAGCATAAAAATGAGTTAATATAAGGTATTGTGACAGATTGCACACAGGATTAGTTAGTCATACTTCTGCAACTGATGGGATAAACTAAGTGATTTATTAATTTATTTATCTCACTTATATTCCACAGTGCTTTTATAGACATCATCATCACTGTCCTCATTGGGGAAAGTCTAAACAACATAAATTCCCTATTAGGCTGGGGTCACACATAGAAGTCCGTTTTTGGAAGTGCTTTCCATGACCAATCCGGTTTTTTTTTGGGTGCTTTTTGAGCCTCCTGCACCTCTGAACGTTTTGGGACTTAGTCATTTTTTCATTTTTTTTCATTAAGGCTGCGTTCACACATTTGCGTATTTTGCTGCGCTTTTTTACGCGCGCTTTTTGCCGCGTTTTTCGGCCGTGCAAAAAAGCGCAGCAAAATACGCAGGACCATTCACACACTGCGCTTTCTTTCCCCCAGAAAGCGCAGTGATGTCACAAAGAGGAGGAAGAATCCTGCTTCCTCCTCCCCTCTGTGAGATGTGTGGCCGCCCCATTAGACTTCACAGTGTATTAATACACACTGTGAAGTCTAAATTAAACTAAAGCAAGTGTGTGAAAAATAAAAAACAATGAATACTCACCTTCCGACGCCTTCTCCCGGTGTCTGGTCTCCGGTTGTAAGTCAGATCTCGTCTGACAGGACCTGTGGTGATGTCAGAGGGGGGCGTTCCCGGGGCGGTCCCATCGCTGATTAGCTGCTCGCGGTCATGTGGTATCACATGATCGCGAGTGCCCGGGAACGCCCCCCCTCTGACATCACCACAGGTCTTGTCACACGAGATCTGACTTACAACCGGGGATCGCAGACCGGGAGAAGGCACCGGAAGGTGAGTATTCATTTTTTTTATTTTTCAGACACTTGCTTTAGTTTAATTTAGACTTCACAGTGTGTATTAATACACTGTGAAGTCTAATGGGGCGGCCACAGCTGTCACAGAGGGGAGGAGGAAGCTGGATTCTTCCTCCCCTCTGGGAAAATACGCAGAAGTAGCTGCGTAAAGAATTTACATATCAATTGTTTACGGAGCTGCGTTTTCTCCCGGAAAACGCACTGCGTACTTTTACGCAATGTCTGCACTGCAAAGTGAATTTCCCATTCACTTTGCAGGCAGACAAAAAGCACATTGCGTATTTTGAAAAGCGCGCGTAAAAAAACGCGGCAAAATACGCAATGTGTGAACGCAGCCTAAAAACGCATATGCGTTAACGCAAGTGCCTATATGTGCCATGCGTTAACTGATGCCAAAACCGTTGCTAGCAGCGTTTTTGGCTCAAAAACGGACAGAGCAAGGTTTTGAGGTCCAGAAAAAAACGGACAGGGTGTTTATTACATCCAATCAGTTTTTCTGTCAGTTTTTGGACTTAGAAAAAAAAAATGACAAAAATGAAGCCAAAAACGGACCAAGGGCTTATGTGTGACCCCAGCCTTAGTATGTTTTTGGAGTGTGGAAGGAATCCAGAGGAAGCCCACACAAACAAAGGGAGAACATACAAACTCTTGCAAATGTCATTCACAATGAGATTTGAACCCAGGAAAACGCTAGCACTGCAAGACTGCAGAGTTAACCACTAAGCCACAGTGCTGCCAATTGCATCTGGTTACACATTAACCTGGATAGTAAACTACTACAGTTTGTGATAACAGTATGATATCAGAAATGGTGTATAAAGTCTTATCGTACTCTTTATTCATTAAAAAAAAAAGGCAATTCTGTTGACTTTGGCTAAACTCACACTGGACATCTCTGATCTTTTTATTTAAACTGTACCAAAAACAGATCAGTCGCACTATGGAATTAATAGCGCTATATAAATTAATAAATATTTTCAGTCAAATCATCTGCCAGCAAATTCAATGGGAATTTCAATTTACTGTGCCGATACTGCATTTTTTGACTGCTGCGTTTGAAGCGATGGCCGAGGGACCGAAGTGGTATCTCTTTTGAATCGGATTACAGCTCATATGTTCCTTCTTCTGTAGCTGATGACCAGCCGATGGGCGTATCGTTTGTAATCATTGCAGATGTTCTTTCACCCACGAAGTGACAGTTTGCTCCACCAAATCCTCTGGCTGCTCCAAATTCAGCTCGATTATTTCTCACCCAGCTCTTCCAAACAGCAGTAGATATGGAGTGTAACCCGTAGTGGAGTGAACTTGGTTGTTGCAGGCCCAGACCAGTTCTGGTAGGTAGTCCGGCCAACTTGCTTTCTTATCTTCCTCCAACGTTTTCAGCATCTGAAGTAGAGTTCGGTTAAACCGTTCACAAGCTCCGTTGCCTTGGGCTTTATAAAGGGTGGTCTGGGACCGTTCGATGCCATACATGCGATATAGCTCTTCCATCACCTTGCTTTGAAAACAAGCGCCTTAGTCGGAATTGATCCGCTTCAGGCACCCATACACTCGGATGAAATCTTCACAGATGGCTCATGCCGCCGACTCAGCAGTCTTATCTCTACTTGGGGTGACCACAGCAAACTTGGAGAAATGATCGGTCATAACCAGACAGTATTGTGGTCCCCGGGCTGAATGTCCCATGAGAAGATAATCGATCATCAAGACTTCTAGTAGCTCTTTAGTCTGTGTGGTCTGGATGGGTGCACTTTGTTTGTTCAGTGCTCTTAATAAGGTCACACACTCGGGATTGTTGGCAAACCTCTTCCACCACGGACTCCAACCGAGGCCAGTGCACGTAACGCTGTAGTTATTGGTAGGTCTTTGCTGGTCTGAAGTGGGCTCCAAACTTGTGAGCTTTCTTGGCTACTTCTTGAACTACACTTCCGGGGATGACCACTTGCCACCTCACTTCCATTTCCTTTGGCGGCTGTCTCTTGTAATATAATACTGACTCACGAACCTCCAGTCTATCCCACTGATGCAAGACATTCTTCATCTTGGTGTCTGAGGTATCTCTTTTTTGTTTATTGGGTTTCTTTTGCTGGGTTACCCAGCATTTCATGGATCGTAGCCCTCCGTCTTCATCTTGGACATGTCCCCATTCTTCATTTGTACTTCCCAAGGGGTAATGCGCAGGCATCTATAATTGACTGGGCCACCACCACTGGGGGCTTAAATTTATGAAAGTCTGGGGTTTCTTCCTCTTCTAGCTGTTCATCGAGGTCCCCCACTGGAGTCTCCACAGTCACTCTTGACAGCCCATCAGCATTTGCGTTTTCAGTAGCAGAACAATAATGGATGTTAAAGTCAAACTTTGCTAGGCGAGCCACCCACCATTGTTCTAAGGCCCCAAATTTAGCATTCTCAAGGTGGAGAGGATTAGGCTGTGGTCACAGTACCATTTTTCACATGCGTTTTTGGAGACCTGCGTTTTCAAAAACACATGTAAAAACGCACCCATAGGCCCCCATGTTAAAAAACGCATGCCCAAATAGCCAAAAAGCATGTGTGACTGTCCCATGCGTTTTTGGAGCATATCCAAAAACGCATGCGTTTTTTAATAAGGGGCCTTATGGAAAACGCATGCAAAAACGCATGTACAATTAGTGCCATTCAAAAACGCATACGTTTCCCATAGGAGCCCATGTTAAAAAAACGCATGCGTTTCCGGAAACGCATGCGTTTTTTTAACATGGGCTCCTATGGTAAACGCATGCGTTTTTGAATGGCACTAAAAGTTACTAATTGTAGATGCGTTTTTGCATGCGTTTCCCATAGGAACCCATGTTATAAAAACGCATGCGTTTTCTACAAAAAACGCATGCGTTTTTCAAAATGCACAAAAAAATACTACAAGCACTATTTTTAGGTGCAGATTCAAAAACGCACCCAAAAACGCAGGGAGCCATCACACACCTTACAAAAGTCATGCTGACATGAAAAAAAGCATGAGTTTTGTTAAGTCAATAAAAAAAACGCATGGCAACTGTGACCACAACCTTATTGTCTGTTCTGTTCGTACTTGGAGCTTGGTCTGTTCCAGGAAGCCAGCAAACATCTCTGTCATGGCTCACACTAGGGCCAGGAGCTCTAACCGAAAGGAGCTATAATTTTAGGGGTTTCTTTCACTGTCCTACAAGGACTCACTGGCATACCCGATGACTCTCTTGTGTCCATTTTGCATCTGAGACAATACTGCATTGAGTCCATGAAGGCTACCATCTGTATACAGCAGGAATGGTTGATCGAAGTCTGCGTAAGACAGAATTGGGACTGAAGTAAGGGCATTCTTCAGAGTCTGGAAAGCCTCGTCTTGTCTCTAAGTCCAAGGGATGCCCTGGTTCTTCAGTACTCGGCGGTTCCCCTCAGCAACTCATTCAAGGGACCTGCCACCTTCACAAAGTCTTTTATGAACCGGCGGTAGTACTCGTCAAGCCCAAGAAAGGCTTTGAGCTCTCTCACCGTTTGAGGGACTGGCCACTTCTGGATAGCAGCTACCTTTTCCGGCGAAGGTAGGACTCCATCTTATAACACTATGTGGCCCAGGAACTCGATCTCTCTCTTGAAGAGATAACATTTCTTCAGCTTCACCTTCAGGTTATGAGCCCGCAGTCTTACAAGTACCTGTCCAAGCCGGGCCAAGTGTTCTTTAAATGAGGCAGAATACATAATGATGTCATCCAGATAAATCATAGTAGCCTCAAAATTTAAGTCTCCCAAGAATTTTTCCATCAGCTGTTGAAACGTGCCCAGAGCATTGGAGAGACTGAAGGGCATCCGGTTAAACTCAAACAATCGCAGAGGAAGGATGAATGCGGTCTTTGCTTTATTCTTTGCCACCATGGGTACTTGCCAGTATCCTCTTGCTAGGACTAAGGTAGAAAAGCATTTGGCCTTTCCCAGCCCTGTTAAGGAGTTTTTGATTCGGAGTAATGTATACGAATCTCTGACAGTGCAGGTGTTGAGTCTTCTGTAGTCAACACAGAACCGGATGCTCTCATCCTTTTTCTTGACAAGTACCACTGCCACGGGCTCACAATACTCTGCACTATTCCTGATTCTAGCATGTGCCTTAGTAATGTCTTTACTTCTTGATACATTTTGGGAGGAATTTGCTGGTACTGTTCTCGAATTGGTCAAGCTTCCCCGGTTGGTATCTTGTGCGTGATTTCTTCAGTGCAATCAAAATCTTTGGCATGGCGGGCGAAAGAGGCCTAATTTTACCACAGCATAGCTTTTATCACCTGTACATTCTCAGGGCCAAAAGCCTTCACATCCACTTCCATTTGATCGAGGATGGCCCATTCATTCCACTCCGGGGATATTGTCTCTTCGGTCTCCACAGTGACTGCTAGGGTCAACCCCGCAACTTCTATTGGCGATAACGCTATCTCCTTCGGGCTCATTACTTCACCCTTATGTTGGTTATACCTGGGCCAGATCTGTCCCTCGCCGCAAGGTGACCTCTCTGGGGCCCACATTCAGAGCACTGATAGTTACGTGTCCTTGCCAGACCACAGCTATCATGTAGGCTATCATCACTTCTTGGTCCACTTTTTCTAAGGCCACAGGTTGAACAATCAATTTCATACCTTCAAGGTTGCGTTGGAAGGTGTACCATACTTTCTCGCCCAAGAGGCAGGATCATAGGCTCTCACCCAGGGGCCCTGATGACCCATACCAATTGGTAAGATGCCACACTCTTCTGCATCCCACAGACGTGGACCAGTCGCAGAAGGGCTTCTTGTGTAGGCTTATGTGTAGTAACCTGCTTCCAATAACTGTGTCAACGCTTGGTAAACAAAATTTGGTCCAGTTCACGTAGAATGTTCATCCCCAGTATTACAGTATTACATCTGCTGTGACGGGTTCAGGGACTAACAGGATCCCTTTTCTTCCCACTTCTTGCCTTCAGATCTGAAAACTCGTCCATACGATCCCTGTGACCGGGAAAAGTTGTTGATTAGCAGCAACTGCCTGAATCAAGATTTCTTTCTCTGGCCTAGCCAGCGTCTGGAAGTTTCTGTTGAAGTATGCCTCTGGCATCGTCGTCGCTTGTGACCCGGTATCAATCTAGCATTCCACAGGGATACCCTCTAATGCTGCACATAGCATGGGACACCCGGGAATCAATTGTTCGTTATTATGAGGATCGACTTCTCTTCTCTCCTGCCCTACAGAGTGTCGCACTACTGCGGGGGCTAATGGTCTTACTGGTTGCTCCCGCTGGCATTGTGGATAATTCAGGCAACCTCTGACAAGATGCCCCCGATTCCCACACCTCCAGCAGTGAATATCTGCTGAATATCTTCTGCTCACCGTGGGTTATCTTGAGCCTGTCTTCATGTCTCTGGCAGCTGATTGGAGGGAGCCTGGACCCAATGGACATTTATCGATAAATGGCCGATAAATGGTTGCCTGAGTATGATGGGCCAAGATGTAATTCTTCCCCGGCAGTTGAAGGGCAGGACCGACAGGGGGCAAGCAAGGGCAGGTAGGGATATTCTGTACTCTGTAAGCCTTGTATCACCTTGACCAATACCTCTCCGCAGTTTGAGTCTACTATGAAAATGGCGGCCTGGGGTGAGCATGACTCATGTTACATACCTTTCCTCTTTACTTCGGGCCACTGTCTCAGCCAGGATTTGGCAGAATGTCAGAGCCGAATTGGCCCGGACCTGTTTTGACAGTGCTAATCTCAAGGATGTGCTGTATAATCCCAGATTGAATTGTTCATGAAGCATCTGGTCTGTAGCACCTTCCTCCACACCTCCGCAAACACTTCTTGCAGTGCTGTCAAATGCTGAGAAATCCGCTCTCCTTCTTGCTGTAGCCTCGAGAAAAAAATTGGCGTGAAAGATTCCTACTAGTGAATAACGAGTACTAAAATGCTCGGGTGCTCGAAGCTCGGGCCGTGCATCCCAAGATACTTGTGTACTCGGCCCGAGCACCGAGCCCAATGTTATCCTATGGGAGACCCGAGAATTTTTCTGACATGACCCCCGGCAGCATGGAAAAACCCTAAAAATGTCACAAAAGTATCAGGACAGTGCTGAAAAGATATGGGAACAGCATGGGGAAGACCCCTTGAAGCATTTCAGACCCCAAGGTCACTGATGTCAACAATGTTGTCAGACTATTACGCCACTTTTACGGACTGTCAAGAAAACGTTACAAAGTGGAACCAAAATGGATTTTCATGGGAAAAATATTAAGGGCTCATACCCATTTGTGAGACAGAGTTGGTGTATGTTATTTTTTTGGATTATATGAAAGATTAAAAAAAAAAAAATTGTGTGGCAATCCCATGCCCCTGGGAAGGGACGTGAATGAAGGCCTCTTTAGATAATGTGCCCATTATAAGGAAGTGTGTGTTTTCTGCATTGCCCTAGGGCAGGGAAGCCAAAAATTGGGAGGCACGTCAGTGCCCCTGGATAGAGGCGTGCATGACGGCTGTGATGAATATTGGTAAGGAATATTGCCATATCCCCCATATTCCATCCCTCCCAGAAAGCAATTGATAAGGCACATCTCACTCACAAAGAGATAAGCCCCCACCCTTGGATAAGCCCCCACCTGCAGCAGTACACCACTATTAAACCAAGACCAGTGTAAACAGGTTGTTAGTTGGATAGCGGATAATGCTTCCAGTCAGTTTTGCACCACCACAAGCACCCTGTCTTCCACACGGTCAAGTGTCAGAAGCCGTGAGGCTGGACCGCACATTCTACACCCTGATCCTCCTTCCTCCCACCATGCCAAGTGCCTGGCCCCGGACTTAACAGATCCCACACTTGGACACTCTGAAGGCTGTTCACTTATCCATTCTTAGATTCTGGCCTCTCGCCAGCTCCACTTGAAGTGGGTCATGAGGAAATCATATGTACCAATGCCCAAATATTTAAGCAGCCATGGTCTCATGAAGGCAACGGTGGTAACGTGTCTCAACAAGAGGTGGACGATGATGAAACACAATTGCCAGAAAGTCAGGAGGAAGGAGGCTGGCATACTGGCACAACAAAGTTTGCTATATACTCTGCCTCCCTGCCTGTCTGTATACAGCTCTATTATTCCTCAGAAGGACTGTTGTGGTAATTAGATTGGCAGCCCTGCGCCTACACTAGGCCTAAAATCTGTCCCTCAATCAGCAGCACCTCTCCCTACACTGACTGTCTGTGGAGCAGAGTGACGTGCACAGCGCAGTCAGGTCTTATAAAGACTTGATCATGCTGTGCGGCCAGCCAATCACTGTAAAGCCACAACCAACAGGGCTGTGGCTTTACAGTGGCTGTTAGCCAATCCCTGCATGCGGGCTGGCTCTGTAAAGAGCACCAACATGCAGGGAGGTGGACCCTGAGCATAGCGAGAGTATCGCGAGATTACTCAGTACTCGCCGAATACCCCGAGTACCGAGATATTTGTGCGAGTACCGAGTAGTGACAAACATACTCGCTCATCCCTAGTTGATATACAAAATAAGAATAATGGAGATAGGGGAAAATATGTGTAACTGGGTTAAGAACTGGCTCAGTGATAGGAAAGAAAGGGTGGTTATTAACCCCTAAACAGCTGGGTGATTTTCCATTTTATAAGGGTTTATTTTTTGTGGAGCAAGTTGTACTTTTGAGTGACATCATTTATTTTACCATATAGTGTACTGAAAAATTGGAAAATTACACAATTGTTTTTTGGGTTTTTTATCCATCATGTTCACTATGGTAAAAATGACTTGTCTGTATGATGTCTTAGGTCAGTACAAGTTCATAGATACCAAAATGTATACTTTTATCTAAGGTGTGAAAAAAATCAGACGTTTTTAAAGAAAAAGAAATGCGCTTTTGTCTCCATTTTCCGCAACCCATAATATTCTTATATTTCAAGATCTGTGGTTGTGTGATGGCTTATTTTTGCAGCTTGAGCTGATGTTTCTAATGATGCCATTTTTGGGTAGATGTGATGTTTTGATCATCTGTTATTGCATTTTCTTGCAATGTTGTGGCGACCAAAAAAATATAACTTTGGCGTTTGGACTTTTTTTCCATTATGCAGTTTACAGATTTAATTAATTAATTTTATATTTTGATAGAGCAGGCATTTCTAACCTGGCGATACCAAATGTGTTTACCGTATATACTCGTGTATAAGCCGACCCGTGTATAAGCCGACCCCCCTACTTTTGCCCCAAAAATCTGGAAAAACCTATTGACTCGTGTATAAGCCGAGGGTGGACCCCAGCACAGGTATACAGCCCCCAGCAGTGTGGTATACAGGCCCCCCCCAGTGGTATACAGGCCTCCCCAGTGGTAGTATACAGCAGCCCCAGTGGTAGTATACAGCAGCCCCAGTGGTAGTATATAGCAGCCCCAGTGGTAGTATATAGCAGCCTCAGTGGTAGTATACAGCAGCCCCAGTGGTAGTATATAGCAGCCCCAGTGGTAGTATATAGCAGCCCCAGTGGTAGTATACAGCAGCCCCAGTGGTAGTATACAGCAGCCCCAGTGGTAGTATACAGCAGCCCCAGTGGTAGTACATAGCAGCCCCAGTGGTAGTATATAGCAGCCCCAGTGGTAGTATACAGCAGCCCCAGTGGTAGTATATAGCAGCCCCAGTGGTAGTATACAGCAGCCCCAGTGGTAGTATACAGCAGCCCCAGTGGTAGTATATAGCAGCCCCAGTGGTAGTATATAGCAGCCCCAGTGGTAGTATACAGCAGCCCCAGTGGTAGTATACAGCAGCCCCAGTGGTAGTATACAGCAGCCCCAGTGGTAGTACACAGAAGCCCCAGTGGTAGTATACAGCAGCCCCAGTGGTAGTATACAGCAGCCTCAGTGGTAGTATACAGCAGCCCCAGTGGTAGTATACAGCAGCCCCAGTGGTAGTATATAGCAGCCCCAGTGGTAGTATATAGCAGCCCCAGTGGTAGTATACAGCAGCCCCAGTGGTAGTATACAGCAGCCCCAGTGGTAGTATACAGCAGCCCCAGTGGTAGTATATAGCAGCCCCAGTGGTAGTATACTGCAGCCCCAGTGGTAGTATATAGCAGCCCCAGCAGCCCCAGTGGTAGTATACAGCAGCCCCAGTGGTATACAGCAGGCCCCCAGGGGTACATATAGCAGCCCCCAGGGGGTACCCAGCAGCCCCCTGGGTACCCAGCAGCCCCCTGGGGGTACACAGAAGCCCCCAGGGGGTACCCAGCAGCCCCCTGGGGGTCCCAAGCAGCCCCCAAATGCTGGCACTCGCCCCCCATTGCAAGGGCCCCCCCCGCTTCTCTTACCATCCCGGTCTTCTGATCAGCGCTGCTCCTCGGCGCTCCGTCCTCTCTGCTCCCGTTCTGCTACATCCGGGATCCCCGGCCGTCGCGCGATGACGTCATATGCCTGTGACGGCCGGAGATCCCGGATGCAGCAGGACGGACGGACGGAGCACCGAGGAGCACCGAGGAGCGGCGCTGATCAGAAGACCGGGATGGTAATATAACCAGCGGGAAAGGGGGGCCCTTACAAGGGGGGGCGAGTGCCAGCATTTGGGGGCTATATGCACTGCTTCCCCCTGCCGCTGATTGACAGGGGGAAGCAGTGCATATTTAATGAGCGGCCCCACGTGACGGGGCCGCTCATACAGCAGCCCCCCCCCCGCCTCCTGCAGCCTCCACAGGTAAAAGGGGGTGAGTTGAACTTTTGTGTTTTTTTTTTATTTTTTCATATTTTTTTAAAACTTTAATTTTTTCTTTATTTCACATGGTCCTCTAGGGCACTACATTGAGGTCCCGTGATCAAATCATGGGGCCGCCGATGCCAGGAGTACTTTCGATTGTGCTGTCAGTGATTGACAGCACCATCCAAAGGGTTAACAGTGCCAAACGGATTACTGATCTGATAGATGCTGTTAGCTACATATGTCATCTGATCATATCAGCTGATATGTGGGGAATAATATGAGGTCAGCACGTGAGCTTGCTTCAGAGGGAGGGAACATGGTTAATGAAGTTATTGGACCATACTCAGACACGGGGTACCGTGGGGGTCAGTATTGGGCCCTCTTCTTTTTAACAGGGTTCTCCACACCTGGCAAGTTCTGGGGCCTCCCTGCTGCGCTTTCTCCTTTTGGGTCCCTACTACTGCTTGAAGCTGAGCTGCGGCCCTCTCTCTCCCTCTCCTTCTGCTCCTACCGGTATGACAGGCAGATTTGAGTCCTTTATTAACCCCACTTCATGGGTGACTACTCCAGGTCTCTTGATGCTGCTTTGCCTCCAGGCACTTGGTGTGGATGGGGAACTTGGAATTCCCCAGCCTCCGGTATTGGCTTCCGGGTCGTTAGGCCCTGCACAGCCTCGGACTCCAGTGTCCGTTTCTAGGCGCTGACTCCTCTGGGTGAGCTCGACACTGTTCTGCTCCCCAGGCTTTCCTCGACTTCCTCAGACCCTTGCCTTAGGTCCCTCAGCTAGGCTTAGCTATCCTGGGATAAGCTTAGCACTGCTCAAGTGCACAGAATATTTTCCTCAGTATTGCTCTGTACTGAACTGACTAACTTCGCCCAGACCAAATTTATATGGAAGCTGCCCTGAACCCGGGTATTGTGTGATTTGGTTTTGCCTGGTGTTAATACCCACTGTTGCTCTTGGGTATGACACTACCCCCGAGGGACATAATGACATAGTGGCATCCGAACTCTGGGGTGCCACATAGGGGGCATACAGAGTAGAATTCCAATATTTGCAGTTAGTACTCTGCTGGATAATCAATACAAAGGAGAATAATTTTTTATTACAGTAGGATTTAGGTAATCTGGAGGCTTAGGCTGAGAAATGGAAATTGAAATTTAATGTGGATTAATGTAAGGCCATTGACTTTGGCAGTGGAAATATAATGTATAATTGTATGCTTAAATGTATAACACTGGGTAAAACTGATAGGGTATGGTCTGCTACACTGTTGTAGGTGCTCAGAAGAAAAACTTAATAGTCTATGAAAAAACTTTGGCACTCAATTTTCTGCAAATAAGGCTGGTTTCACATCACGTTTTCCCGCAATCCAACGCTGTCCGTTGTAAATCGGACAGCATCGGATCCGATTTTGGCCCCATGTTATCCTTGGATCGGATTTGCCCTTAATGGCATCTGATTTGCCTCCGATCCTATCCGATTTTCAGCAGCAGCCAAAATCGTAGACTGCTGCGATATTTGACTCCGCTGCAAAAATCGGATCGCATCGGATCCGATGCGATCCGATTATAATAATATGGGAGTCTATGGGGATTGGATTGGATGGAAAATCGGGTCCGATTTCTGTATTGAGTATGCTCAAACTCGAAGACATCCCACAGCCCTCCCCCACTTAAATCGGATCCGTTAAAAAATCTGATTGGATCAGATGCCATCGGATGCCATTGGTCCGATTTTTTATCGGATCCAATAAAAAATCGGACCGGTGGCATCCGATTTTGAGCATCCAATCCAATCCGATTTACAACGGACAGCGTCGGATTGCGGGAAAACGTGATGTGGAACCAGCCTTCTAGTCTTTTATTGTTGACAAGTTTAAACAGATATTCTTTTAATTCTCAACGTTTCGGGTTATTCTTGACCTTTTTCTTAGATAAGAATATCTTGTTAATGAGTTTGAGAAATTCTCATTCTTGTGAGCAGATTTATGCAGTGACAACCCGTGAAAAACTGTTATAATGTGCCTAATGATGAGGTATAGTCACTCAGTAATTCTTAAAAAAATATATTGGAATCTGAGATATTTTGTATTATATATAATATATTTTTCTATCTACTAGCTAACACAGTACACACATTTTTTACCTTCTCAGTAGTTCTTAAGCATTTAATTTTGGCCCCTCAAATATGTAGAATACTAGGTTCAAATAATAATTGAAATGTCCCAATTAATTGCAGGAACAATAGCACTGTTTATATGGACCTGGAGAGATTACTATGCAGCAAAAGCACACATTCACTTCGTGTGGTCACTGCGGTATTGAGACACAGGAAACCTATACTGAATCTTCCGCAACCCATCGCACGGCACGGTCTCGCCGATTCCTGCACCTCTTAAGCACAAAGGTGTATAAGAAAGACATAGCTGAACTAGAGCGGGTGCAGAGAAGAGCGATCAAGGTTATTGGAGGACTGGGTGATCTGCTATACCAAGATATAAACTTTGGGTTACTTAGTTTGGAAAAACAAAGGCTTATGGGGTGATTCTATTACAATGTACAAATATATGAAGGGACAGTACAGAGACCTTTTTAATTATCTTTTTACATCAAGGCTTGCGACTGAAACAAGGGGGCATCCTTTACATCTGGATGACCAAGGTTTAATCGTAATCACAGATGAAGATTCTTTACTGTAAGAGCAGTGAGACTATGGAACTCTGTGCTGCATGATGTTGTAATGAGTGATTCACTATTAAAATTTAAGAAGGGCTTAAATGCCTTTCTTGAAACTATAATATTACAGGTTATATACTGTATACTAGTTTCTATAATAGGACATTGATCCTGGGAACATCCTGATACATTGCCGTATGTGGAGTCAGGAAAGAATTTTTTTCCCCATGGGTTGTTTTTACCTTTCTCTGGTTCAACGTGTTAGGTTATGAGTTAAACTAGGTCAACATAAAGTCTACCTTCAACCTTAAAAGCTATAAAACTATGAATTATAAGGATGTGATGAATATTTTCTCTTCTTTCTGACCACAAAATAGTTTTCCTTTTTGCTTCATTGCATTTTAAATTAGCTGTGACCCAGACAACAGTGCTTCTGTATTGTGTTGATATATATCTTCTTCTTTGCATACTAAAGGCTTTAAAGGGGAACTCCAGTGAGAGAAAACGTTTTAGTATAGTTCCTGCCCTGCTACATGATGAAGCAGAGCCGTTCACTGCAGTTCTAGGATCTATAGATCTCTTATAAATCAATAAAATCATACCTGCTCTGACCCCCACCTCAGGGAACACAGAATTTTCAGTCTGAGAGCTTCATGTAAGAGCAAAAAACAGGAGGTATGTAGAGGGGGTGGATGCTGGGAGCTGCAGGATCAAACTACATTCCAGTGAGGAGTGATGATTATGATCTATTGAAAGATAGAGAGATAAGAAGGTACCATGTTCATATGGGGAAGGGGAGACCATGCAAGCTGAATTGATCAATGTAATGATTTGCCTCTGCTTTTATCATCACAATAACATTACACATTATGCATCATCATACAGCAGATGATCACAGCATGTATTTGTATCTGCTTGGTGACATGATTCCTATATGAAGCCTGGACACCCTGTCACATAATGTGGCACCCCTATGGTTTGGTTGACACAGCAACACCTGGTGCAGGGAGGGATTCCACATCAGGTAAACTTACATGCAACACCTTCCACCCCAGACCTGAAGAGGGAGCTCTACTTACCGACTTCAGGCAAGGTCCCCTATAAATCCAGTCCCGGGGGAGGAGTTAGGCAGTTCAGTACGGAGCAGTACTGAGAAAGACACCTGGTGAACGGAGCCGCGCTAGGCCCATACCAGAGGTAATCCTAGCCAGTGTAGGCATCCAAGAGTGAGGGTGGGAAGCAAGGCATACTAGAGACGGAGAGGGGGCAGAGGAACCATACAGGTTCGCCAAAGAGAAGCAGTAGAAGACACCCGGACACCAGAGTCCGAGTCTGCACGGGTCCAGTTAGCCCAGCAGAGAAGACCGGAGAACCAGTGAGACTTCAGTCTCCTGGCGGACACTTGTTGCACAGCCAACAACAGAGCCAGGGACCGCATAGGAGTCAGCGGGACCCAACAGGAGGTTCTCACCGCCTGCTATACAAGTGAGGGACACAGGAGAGGTCAGGGCCAGGTTTCATACTGACCTGGACTTAAGCACACACACACAGAACAAGGAGGCCTCACAACTCATCGGGTGTGGAAACCCTGAACTGCCACCCGACCACCTGTACAGTATCCTGGATGTTACCTTGCTTCAACATCACCAGTAAAAGGTACGGAAACAACTAACAGTGTGTGTGTGTGTCTGTTATTTTGGCCCCTGATCCTGGCCTTAACATAGACTGTGTGTCAGTGTCTCCACCTGCAGAGCCACCTTCCTTCTTAGCAGTGCTGATAGGCCAGCCTGAGGAGCCACACACTTGTTCCCTTGCTAAGACTGTGACAGAGCTGCCTCCCTATGTAAAATCCCTATTCATCCATCACTGCCCTGGGGACCCCGCTCTACCTACGGGGAGCGTTACCAACAAAGCTGCCTCATCATCACCCCGAAGGTCTGCAAGCAGCGCCGGTATCATTACTGCATACCGTAGGTGGCGTCACAAATTCTTTTTATTTTATTTTTATTTAACCCCCATTTTCAGCGACCACCAGGGCCACGGGCTCGGGCACAGGCCACCTGTGACATCCCCAGTGAAACTACAGCCCAGGACCGGGTACCCCACGGCCCTGGGGTGGGTCACATAGGATGGTATATCAGGGTCTGGATTGTATGTCTGAGCTTGGGGCCGGTCGCCATGCCCCTGCCATGCCCCCTCCCTATACATAAATGTGAGGAGGCGAGAATGTAGGCTGATCTTGAAGCTCCCAGCATCCACGCCCCAATACACCTCCTCTTCTCTACTCCTAGATGAAGCTGACATGCTGAAATCTAGGGTTCCATGAGGGAGGGGAGATCAAAGGAGCAGGTATTATTTTATCGATTTATAAGAGATCTCTAGAACTGCAGTGTACAGCTCTGCTTCATCATGTAGAATGGCAGATACTGTACTAAAAAGTTTTCTCTCGCTGGAATTCCCCTTTAACTTGCATTTGTGTTTGCATAGTGAACGGTTTTCTTAGACAATCATTTATGGAACCAGAATGGGTTTCAAACTCCCACCCGTAGGAAAGATTCAACATAAAGATTTAATTTTTTCAATCTTTATTCTATATCCTCATAAAATTTCATAAAATAAAACAGAGCATTCCCTCCGGAGGGATGCACAAGAAAAAAACAGACTATTCAGTACATAAAATAGTATGTAATACAACAACCATAAAAATCACGACAAAGTGGGTCTCTAAATCATATCAAAAGACCTAACTCTACTGTGCTGTTTTTATTCACCACCTATCCCACATGTGCAATCTGAGACAACCTTATCAATAATTACTTCAGTCTGATTTAGTCACAATCGCTAAAGTAGTGCCCAGTATATCTCAATCCCACTTTAGATTCCCTATGGCAGTTGTGGTATAATTACATCTCTCACTGTTCCCACAGCTACCAGGATGTTAAATATATTACACAGGTGGTGCGGTTATGCTTCATACCTTGATAACTGAGGTGTCTGCTCGTGCCTGCGCTCCCTCCTCCCCTACAGCCGTTTCGCTTCCTGCTTCTTCTGGGGGGCGTCCACACCACCTGTGTAATATGGATTTCTCCATAATCTTTAAATCTTTTTTTTTTATCAACATACGTATTACTCAGCTCTGCAGTCACTATCATGAATTAGCCAGTTTGACATGCTCAAACTGATATAATTTCCTCTTTAACAAGGTGGATCCTTTGCTTAGTACTGCTGTAGGTATATATCACAGTCCATTGAAATAACATACTAAGGCTGCCTTCATATTTGCGTATGGGAAGGCAGCGTATGCTGCGTTCCCATACGCAGGCAAGCACATGCGCACTGCGGTTCCTATGTTTAACATAGGAACGCATACTGCTTGCGTTTGCTGCGTTCGGGTGCGGATGCGGACGATATCTGCTGCTTCCGGTGTCCAGCGTCCGTACCCGGGACGCAGCATGTTGCATTTTTTGGGCGCTCGGGGACCTTGGAAAATCAGCAAGCGTCCCCAAGCGCACAAAGAATGCATTGGTGTCAATGGGTCTGCAGTGTTGTGTGCTTGACAGCGCAGGAGAACGCTGCGGACCCATTGAAAAATCTCCCGGTGGCCGCCGGTGATGTCACAGGAGATCACCGACGGCCACCGGGAGATCAGCTCAGCCTCTAATGTTCTCCTCTTCCCCGCCGCCGGTAATCTCATAGCGGTGTCGGCGGGGAGAAACAGCTGATTTGACAGCTGTTTGAATCTTCCTACGCCGACATCTCCTCTTGGTGTCGGCGCGGGAGATTCAAACAGCTGTCAAATCAGCTGTTTCTCCCCGCTGACACTTCCCGGAGCTTACCGGCGGCGGGGAGGCGGAGATCTCCGCCGCTGATTTCCGCCTCCGGCCCGCCCCCGGACACATCCGATTGGCTGGCCGGGCTCCACAGTGATGACACTGCTTTTGACTGCGTTTGTGTCTGCATGCCATCAGCATGCAGACACAAACGCTAATGTGAAGGCAGCCTTATTCAGCTGAATCAGACATGTATATTTATGGTAGATACTGAAGGAATGGCTTTTAGTGAACTGATACTTGTCCTGTACACACCAAACTATAATGTACAATTACTCTCCCTTCTGCATGTTCTAATCTCAAATCACTCCATCTCATTCTCACCCTCTTGCTTACACTTCTCACTGTCTCTTTGGCTTTTGATTTGTTTCTCTCTGTGTGTCTAATATAGGGGTTAATCTGTTAACCATCATCAGGTTACTTGGAGTTATGCCGATATTACCCCCACAGCTGAAGTTTTACAGATTGCCCACATAGTTGATGTTAAAAGTAAAAGATCGTAAAGAATCAATTGCAAATTTGCAAGAGTTATGAAGGCATCAATTAGCTTTACTTTGCTCATCTCTTATACTGCCTACCCATTCTCATAAATTGTTTGCAGATGGAAATTAGTGGTAGAGCTGCGCTGAAATCAAGGCTGCGGCATCTAGTAAATGATGCTTATAACGTCTTTTTAATGACTACGTGCAGTCAGACCTTGGAAAGCAGTAAAAAACACTCATGTTATTTCATGGATACAGTCTACTGCTTTTTTGTTCACATTACAAATGTTTATGTGGTGGGTAATAGCATAGAACTGCATCTAATGTGCAGCAAAAACAATGCTTTATAGTGCTATGGCTAGTACTATAGATGTTAATAAATAGTAGCTGCACTGGTAGTAAGAATTCATGAGATGATGATTACTGGTGCTAACTTTCTTGCAATTTACTACATTTTTTATGATGTTATTTATATACTGGTTCATAAGCAAAAATGTGATTCTAAAAATGTACCATTGGTTTTTCTTAGGCTAAGGTCACACTGAGCCCTGCACTTGCGTCAGCCGGATTCCGTTACGGATGCCGAAAAACGTTGCCTGAACTTTTTTTTCCGCGCTCAAGATTAACGCAGTCTGGCCAAGTCTGTGTGCGGCCAGTAACTATGGTATACATCGGGTATCTAAGGGCAGCATTCGCCCGAAGTTCCCGACGTTACTGCTTGCCGTTACAGAAAGCTGAGGTCTGCTGTAAAAGAATCCGGCTGATGCAAGTGCAGGGCTCAGTGTGACCCTAGCCTTAGTCTTATGAGTCCATTTTGGACCATTCTGTGTTCTCAAGTAGAGATGAGAAAACCTTTTGAAGTTTGGGTTCGGATCGGTTTGCTGAACTGGCATATGTTCACCAAATAGATTAGTTCACTGAATTTCCAAACTCCAATGTTCCCTGAACCTCATATCTTTTAAGGACATGTGCTTCTAAGCATGAGGTCTGGCATCCTGGCCATACGTTTTCCAGGGACGTTTCCTCCATTCCCAAATGCATGGAGATATTAACACACAGATTATATTTACTGAGACACCCAGGAGTGGGAGGCACCAGGTTAGCCAAACATGCCCCTGTCTTTTCGCTCACCTGCTGCCTAGTCTATGTAATGCATTACTTACCTCGACCTATGGAACTACAAGTCTTTCTTGGCCTAATGCATTAATTAAACTCACTGGACTACAAGTCCCAGCATATACATGTCTAAATTTATATCGCAGAACACAACCTGACTTTGCTCTATAAACTGGCTGTTTTCAACGCATCAAGCCGCTGCATCACAATGGTAACATCATAATACAATACCTCATGATTCACATGCAGCATTATTAATAAAGACATATGACATAATTCATGTGAGAATATAATAGTGTGATTAGTGTCCTCCTCCTTACACTGTCATTGTGACTAACAACATACTCCAGGGCAGTGGTAGAGAGCTAGCACTGAATCCTCAGAGGACAAGTGGTATTTGATTTGTTAGAATCTTTTAATTATTGGAGCCTATGAAAGGAGTTTTTTGAAAGTGGATAACCTATTTAATTACAAAGTTGCAATTGCTGAATCAGCTGAATACATCTGGAAACCCCAAATTCCACCCACAACAATGAATATAAAAAGAAAAAAAGAGTTGGCAAATAACTATAAAGAAGAATTTGAAAAAGATGAAAATTAAAAAAGAATGAAAGACCAATGTAATACAGGCATTGCTGCACTGCCCTGTCTCTCCCCTGCAGACTCCCAGGGAGTACGCTTAGGGCGCATGACCATGCTTCCTCCCTAGCCTTAACAAAACAGTACTCCATTACCTGGAAGTGCACCTCAGCCTGTGGCTGAAAGGGACTAGGTACTTTAAGCATCATCCTATTAGTGGAGGCAATGTCTTAATCCTGTTCACCTGTGTCCATCTCCTGTGCCTGCCTTCCCATACCAGTCAGTATGCCATGTCCTCCATACCTTCCTGCATCTGACTTGCCCAGGGTATGGGGACTCGGGTATCTGGGCCCTCTGCTTTGGTAGGGATGTCACTGGTGGCCTGCCCAGAACCGTGACCCTGGGGTCTTACTTAAAGGGAACCTGTCACCTAATCTATGGCCCCTAAACTATCACTACCTGCCCCTACAGACCCTAGCTAGCTCCCTAACCATCCCTGCCTGACCTAATAGGGCATTATAGAAGATGAATAAAAGACTTTAGAAACTTACAGTTTTTATGGCAGTGGGGCGTTCTTGTCAGGAGGGCGGTGTCCCCAGAGCCGCGCTCCCCCCGCCTCGCACCCTTCCTAACGCCCTAATGGGCAGCATTATCAATTTGAAGAGCGGGGGCGCCCATTGGAATCTTCCCACCCAGCTCTTCATGACGCGAGGCCGGCAACCGCGTCATTTCCGGCCCGCGCATGCGCAGTGCGGCAGGAGAAGTCCCGGCGTCGCTAGGCAGCGATCGTCGTCTTCGCCCCCCTCCCAAACTAGCACATATATATGTGTGTGTAATCCACATATATATATGGATTACATACACATATATATATATTCACTTTGATTAGGCATATTTCATATGTGCATCTATATATATATAGATGCACATATATATAGTTAGATTATATATATGTGTGTGTGCATGTGTATATATATATATATATATATATATATGTGTGTGTGTGCACATATATATATATAATATATATATGCACACACACAAATATATATATATATATATATATATATATATATATACATATATATATATATATATATATATATAGCTAGATTATATTTATATTTGCATGTATATGTGCACACATATATATATATATATATATAATCTAACTATATATATACACATATATATGTGTATATATATAGTTAGATAGATTATATATATATATATATATATATATATATATATAATATCTATTGTATGTATACAGAGTATATATACATGGTGCATCTATAGATATGGTGAATCTATATATATATATACCCAAGTGTATAGATGCAATATATATACTGTATATATAAAGTGGATGCAGCTAATATATAGTGTATGTATATATATAGACTGTGAGCCCTCGTGGACAGGACCCTCTCCCGTCGTGTATCAGCAAGCTTTGACTGCTCATATGTACTGTACCTGTTTTTGTTACCCCCACTGCTTATGTAAAGCGCCATGGAACCAATGGCGCTATATAAATAAACAATAATAATAATAAATAATAATATATATATATAATATATGATGCATCTACTGTATATATACAGTATATATATACAGTATATATATATGGTGCATCTATAGATATGATGAATCTATATATAAATATATATACAAGTGTATAGAGGCATCACATATATACTGTATATATACAGTAGATGCATAATCTATATTATATATAGATATACACTATATACAGTATATATATATATTATATATAGATGCATCCACTGTATATATGCAGTATATATATGATCCATCTATACACTTGTGTATATATATATTGAGACTTATCATATCTATAGATGCACCATATATATATACTGTATATATACAGTAGCTTATATATATCTACTGTATATATACATTATATATATGGTACATCTATAGATATGATGAATCTATATATATATACACAAGTGTATAGATGCATGACATATATACTGTATATATACAGAAGATGCATTGTATATATTATATATAGATATACATTATATATATAATATATATATAGATGCATACACTGTATATATACAGTATATACAAATATATGATGCACCTATAGATATGATGCATCTTTCTTTGCCAGCCAGGTACAACTAGGCAGCTGAGGGCTGGAATCCCCAGCGTAGGGAGGGCCAAGCGTTCTGAGAAATGCAGCTCGCAGCCGCCTCAGAAAATTGCGCATTTATAGAAGCGCAATATTCTGGAGCTGTACCCAGCTCTTCCAGCTGCCCTGTGGCGGTGGCAGACTGGGTAATAAGGGGTTAATGCCACCTTTCTTTTAGCAGCTGGCACTAAGCCCGAGATTTATAATATCGTGCCAATGTTAGACACAGCCATTATGAATCTCTATTTAGTAGTAAAGAAGACACAACACCGAGAAATTTTTTTTTTATTACAACAAAAAACACAAACACGTATTTTGACTCCATCTTTATTACTCCCACATACCCATCCAGGATCCTGGTAGAGGTCCGTCCGTTAGTGAAGATTCCCTAAAAATTATATTTGAAGGCTCGTGCAGTGGAGGGGGCGAGTTCATGGTCTGTGTCACCTGAGGTCGGATAAAGCAATGTGTTTCTCTGACCTCACGTGAAACTTCCCACTTCACAGCGTGACCCACATAGAGTGAGTTTTCTGTTACCGATGTGAACAGGGTGACATCAGTGTAGATCACCTGAGGTCAGGTAGAGTGACGAGGATTAACTCTGACCTCAGGTGAAGTTTACTGCGTCACCCAGGTCCCAGCGTTACACAAAACTCACAGACCCTCTCACCCTCAGTCTCTCTCTCTCTACAAAATATATATACATATATATATATATATATATATATATATATATATATATACACACACAAGTATATATATATACATGCACATATATACATAGATAATGTGTGTATATTGATATGTATGTCTGTATATACAGCTATGTATTTATACATATATATATATATACATACACACGTATATGTATGTGTGTATAAAAATGTGTGTGTATCTGTGTATATATATATATGTATTTCTGTGCATATAGATATATATACACGTGTATGTGTATATATACATATCTATAGATACACAGATATATATTACTATATACACACATTATGTATATATGTGGCTAATCATATGTATACACGTGTGTATATATTCATATGCACACATATACATATATATTTATATGTCTAAGTATCCACATATATGTATACGTATATACATTTACACACATATGCATAATATATGTAATTTATAGATGCATCATGTCTATAGGTGCATCATATATTTGTATATACTGTATATATACAGTGTATGCATCTATATATATATTATATATATAGTGTATATCTATACATAATATATACAATGAATCTACTGTATATATACAGTATATATGTCATGCATCTATACACTTGTGTATATATATAGATTCATCATATCTATAGATGCACCATATATATAATGTATATATACAGTAGATATATATATAAGCTACTGTATATATACAGTATATATATATGGTGCATCTATAGATATGATAAGTCTCAATATATATATATACACAAGTGTATAGATGGATCATATATATACTGCATATACTGCATATATACAGTGGATGCATCTATATATAAATATATATACAGTATATATATATATATATATATATATATATATATAGTGTATATCTATATATAATATAGATTATGCATTTACTGTATATATACAGTATATATGTGATGCCTCTATACACTTGTATATATATATAGATTCATCATATCTATAGATGCACCATATATATACTGTATATATACAGTAGATGCATCATATATTATATATATATATATATATATATATATACATACACTATATATTAGCTGCATCCACTTTATATATACAGTATATATATGACGCATCTAGAGATATGATGCATCTATACACTTGGGTATATATATATATATATATATATATATATATATATATATATATATATATATACATAGATTCACCATATCTATAGATGCACCATGTATATATACTCTGTATACATACAATAGATATTTTATATATATATATATATATATATATATGTATATAATCTATCTAACTATATATATACACATATATATGTGTATATATATAGTTAGATTATATATATATATATATATATATATGTGTGTGCACATATACATGCAAATATAAATATACTCTAGCTATATATATATATATATATTTGTGTGTGTGTGCATATATATATTATATATATATGTGAACACACACACATATATATATATATATATATATATATATATATATATATATTATATATACATGCACACACACATATATATAATCTAACTATATATACTGTATGTGCATCTATATATATATATATATAGATGCACATATGAAATATGCCTAATCAAAGTGAATATATATATATATGTGTATGTAATCCATATATATATGTGGATTACACACACATATATATGTGCTAGTTTGGGAGGGGGGCGAAGACGACGATCGTTGCCTAGCGACGCCGGGACTCGGCGTCGGCTTCTCCTGCCGCACTGCGCATGCGCGGGCCGGAAATGACGTGGTCGCCGGCCTCGCGTCATAAAGAGCGGGGTGGTAAGATTCCAATGGGCGCCCCCGCTCTTCAAATCGATAATGCCGCCCATTAGGGCGTTAGGAAGGGTGCGAGGCGGGGGGAGCGCGGCTCTGGGGACACCGCCCTCCTGACAAGAACGCCCCACTGCCATAAAAACTGTAAGTTTCTAAAGTCTTTTATTCATCTTCTATAAAGCCCTATTAGGTCAGGCAGGGATGGTTAGGGAGCTAGTTAGGGTCTGTAGGGGCAGGTAGTGATAGTTTAGGGGCCATAGATTAGGTGACAGGTTCCCTTTAAAAAGGGGTAGTTGGTGTTGGATTGAAGATAAATGTTTATAGAGATTATAGAGATTATCGTGATGCCACCTGTGGTATCTGGTGACTGCACCAGCGCTGTTTAGGGCCTCCAGGGATGATGGACGAGCACCTAGGTGGTGAAGCTCCCCACAGGCGGAGCTGGATCCCTGGGGTGTTTGGCGATGAAAATGAGGGATGGAGCAGGGATTTGGCGTTGCTGCTGAATAACGGGACAGTCTCTATGGATGGCAGGAGCGTGGGTAAGGAACTGACACACACACCTCTGGTTGTCCTTTACCCTTTACTGGTGTTGTTGCAGATAAACATCCAGAGCACTGCCGGGTGTTCAGGATGCACTTCTGTAACGCCACAGAAAGTGGGTATAAGGCCTCCTTGTCTCTTTCCCCATGTGTGTGAAGCCCCTGCTCTGTGTAAACCTTGGCTGGCCTCCTCTACTCTCTTCCTCTCCACCTGTGCTGTCTTCAGCTAACCCTCTATGGACTACCGCTACTCCTTCCTTTGCGGTGCCTGGCTCCCTGTGTGTGACTGCGCAGATGCCAAGGAGACTGAAGTCTCAATGGTATACCGGTGTTCTCTACTGGGCCGGGTGCTCTCCAGTAGACTTGGACTCCAGTGTCTGGTGTGTGATTTGGGCAAACCTAACAATGGCTCCTCAGTTCCCACTTTGTTCTTTGTTCTCCTCGCCTTCCGACCCCACTCTTTGGCCTTGCAGGACTGCTCTGAGGCTGTTCCGTGTAACTGGCTCAGGCCTAACACACCACCAAACACCAGTACGTCTTCACAGCTCTTGTAGCGTCTGCTCATTCCTACTAACTCCGCCCCCAGCATCAGTATTTATAGGGGATCTTGCCTAAAGGCAGCAGGTTGAGCTCCCTCTACTGTGATGGGGTGGAAGTTGTTGTCTGTGTTTGTGTATCCACTGTGGAAGCCCATCCATGTTGTAGGTGAGTCTGTGGTTACCTTTGTTAGCAGGGCGCCACACATATGCCCTCCTACCTGCTACAGCTGTTCCGGTTGCACTTGACTGTAGAGACACTATACCTGAGTCTATTCCTGTGCTATCTGCCTGCATCAGAAACTGTCCCTGAGTCCATCCTGCACCTGAGATTGTACCTGAGTCAGTCCCTGCATCCCTCATCCTTGGGGTCAGTGGCAGCTGACACAATAATCCCTGTGGTCCAGTAGGTCCACTCCAGCTTGTCTCCCTCCAAGGGAGTGTTATAATTTGCTCAGGCTATGGAACCCAACTGCAACAGGAGGTATCTCATATACGGGAGCAACAATACTGTATCCTGACCTTTGTGCGGTCAGTAGACGCACCGTTGAATGTCTTAACACCTACAGCTCCACCTGCAGTAGCATCTATTCTGGCAGATAATCCAGCTTCTGGTCCCTGCCCCACTTTTCCGCTACTCCATGTTGTGACAGGGACCCCAAGAGGTGCCGTTGCTCCCTGCACTTTGAACTCTCGGCCCACCAGTTTTCTTCAGAAAAGTTCTTTTCTTCAAAGTGGCATTACTGATGTCACAACTCATTGGGGGTTTAATTCCACACACTCTCCTCTGAACTGAAATGGAATTGCCAAGTGTTAATGGCTACCTGTCGGGAAGGTTTATCTGGGAGGATTAAGGATTAACTGACAGGTCATGATATTCCTGCTACACTGGTTGACTTAATTCCCTTGGTTACCCAGATTGATTGTAGATTCCAGGAGTGATCTATGGAGGTGACTCATGATGTGGGACCTATACATCTGGCCCCACCTCTCAAGAAGCCTCAGGTGTCCCAGTTTCCAGTTTCTGCTCCTGTTATTGAACCTTTAAAGGTAAACCATAACAAGATGTTTGAGCATCATCAGGAACATTGTCATGCCAAGGGTGTGTGTTTCTAGTGCAGAGATGCAGACCACTTCATTCATGCCTGTCCTTTTGAGGCCAGGACTTGATTGCCTGGGGTCAGTAGGAGGTGTTACCTTAGGCAAGAACAAATCCTCTTTTTCATTGACCCTACCCATATCCATATCAAATGGAAGTACTTGGTTCTCTGAAATGGCCCACCTAGATTCCGGATCTGCTGGAAACATCATTCAACAGGCTGTGGTGGATCCGTGCCAGGTTCCCATCTGACGTCTCCAGAGTCCCTTGACTGTGTCATCTGTCAATGGAGCACTCTGATCCGAACCCATATGCTTTGAGTCCGAGCCAGTAGAGCTACTAGTGAGAGCTTTGCATTTGGAGATCTCTTTCTGTGTGCTTCCAAATCTGTCCTATCTGCTTCTCCTGAGTCTGCCTTTGTTCCATACCCACGAGCCTGCACTTCACTGGAAGTCTGGAGAGGTGCTCTATTGGGGGCTGAATTGCCACAAGAGGCGCCTGGTTCTTGAAATCTTGAGAATTATTACTCTAAATGTTGGTTCCATCTTCCATTCTGCAACCAGAAAGAAGCCTCCCAAGCAACATCCAACCTACCCCTATTACCAGCCAATCCTACTGCTACCAACTTGAAAGACATCTTGCTGGAGAAGAAGCTTGCTTCAGGCCTGGAGAAGAGGACGTTTAAGATTGGGGATACTGTAACGTTAGGGTCCCTTTACTGCTCTGCCTCTCCCCTGCAGCAGGGATGCTAACTTACTGACTGCCACGACCAGAAAGTGTTCTTCCTTTTCCCTTTATGACCGCCCACATGTTCATCTGTTGTCTACTGCTCCTGTGACCTGTGCACTCTGCGTAGGCTTCCAGGAAGTGCACTTAGGGCATTTTCCTGTGCTCCTTCCCTGCCCTCTAAAGGCCAGCTGAGCCGTAGGCCAGCCCATGGCTGAGAGGCACTAGATATTTTAAGCATTCTCCATTAGGGGAGGTGCCTGGGCACCATGTTAGTTTAGTCAGTTTACTGTCTGTTGGTTAGCTTTTGATCAGTTTCTGTTTCTCTCTGTCCGTCTTCTGTGCCTGACTTCCCATACATGTCAATATCTCTTGTGCTCACCGTACCTTCCTGTATCTGTCTGCTACAGCCATTTTGGCATTATCTACCTGTATCAGAGACTGTATCTAAGTCTGTCCCTGTGCCTTCTGCCTGCACAAGAGACTGCATATGAGTCTATCCTGAACCTGAAACTGTACCTGAGTCCATCCCTGTGTTCACTGCCTTGGTGGTTAGCTGGCATATTTCCCCCTGTGGTCCAGTAGGTTCACTCCAACCTGTCTACACAACAAGTGTAACATTAAAGGACTAGACAGATAAAAGGAAAATGTAATGATAAATCAGGCTGATAATATCTGAAGATTTGCCAACTTTATTATCCACCATGAGTTGTTGTGATAAAATAGCTCTAATTTGTTTAATTCTATTTCATTCAAATATACAATATGATAATTAATCTTACTTAGTATGCTCATTTTGACTAGACTGTTTTTCTCTTTTTAACCCTGTTGTTCTGATCTGTTAAAAATGGCCGAACAAATGTTTAACATGCTGTAGCTCTTAAATTTGCTTTGGTGCTGATCAGTGAAATTTTCATGCCAGAGACTGAAGCCTCCACTTCAGCACTCACATGACCCATTCTGAAAGGGCTCACAAGGCTTAGCAGGGGGCATAACTCAAAAGGCCCAGTTACACGGTACGAGATCGTAAACGATATCGCTCAAACGTCAAGGGTTTGGAGTCATTGAAACAACATTGTTAGGATGTCGTTGCGTGCAACACTGCGATACGACTACGATAAATCGTTGGATCGTCGATCGCAGATTTGAGAACATGTTAGTGCGTCGTGCACGATATCTAGACGTGTGACATCTCACCAATGATGTGAAAAAGATGTCCTAACAACATCGTTGGTGATATCTAAATTACATTGAAGCCTGTACCGGTACCTTAATAGGTGCAGGGGTTAAAATCAAACCCAAACCTTTGAACTTAGGGCACCCAAATGAAAAAAAAAACAATACTAATAAAGAGCTGTGATAATTAGGGGCCCTGTTGAAGATTTTACACTGGGTGCCCCAAGCTTCAAGTTCAACCAGTGAACCCTAGAGAGTCAAACTTCAAACATGTTTTTAAAAGCAGAGCACTATTTTAAGACACATCATGTGCTCATTCTCTTCAGTCAATGGAAATAGGTTGTTGACTGAAGTTTTACTTACTTGTCTTCTCCAGAATTAAAATAGGCAAAAATGTCATCCATGTTTGAAAAGTAAAATTCATATTGGAAACAGCTGCTCTGATTTATTAAAAATGTCATAAAAAATGGACCAGAAAATGAAATATTTTAGTACATTTACTGCTTTAGTTATTTGATATTGTGAAGGTAGAGTTATGTGAACTTTACAAAACCTAGGATTTGATTTTGTTATACCTTTTACTGGGATTGGAAATGAAACCTTAGAGCAGGTGTGACTCAGTAAACACTAATATATTGTGTTTTATTTGTGTGTCTGAATAGAGAATGCCCTACTGCACTTTGCCAATCATTTACTATAGTAGCCAAAGGTTAACTATGTAGCAGTGTTATTTCTGGCACATATTTTGAAGTATTTTACTATAAGAAAGGCAATAGTTCTTTCTCTTGGCCAACATAGTTTAAAAAAATGATTGAGTGATTCCAGGCTCCCTGTTACTCAGGCTCTTTTCCCAATGTGTGGCAATTACCTGATGTTCACCACATTTTCACAAGTGATTTAGTAGTCTATGCTGTCTATACTTTTTATCCTAGCTGTAATTATTATTATTATCATTATTATTATTATTATTTATTTGTATAGCACCATTAATTCCATGGTGCACTGCTATACATGAGAGGGGTTACATACAAAATTATAGATATAGTTACCAGTAAACAAATTACCGTATATACTCGTGTATAAGCCGACCCGTGTATAAGCCGACCCCCCTACTTTTACAGCCCCAGCAGTGTGGTATACAGCAGCCCCAGAGGTATATACAGCAGCCCCAGTGGTAGTATACAGCAGCAGCCCCAGTGGTATATACAGCAGCAGCCCCAGTGGTTAGTATACAGCAGCCCCAGAGGTAGTATACAGCAGCCCCAGAGGTAGTATACAGCAGCCCCAGAGGTATATACAGCCCCAGAGGTATATACAGCAGCCCTTAGTAGTATACAGCAGCCCCAGTGGTGTATACAGCAGCCTTAGAGATATATACAGCCCCAGAGGTATATACAGCAGCCCTTAGGTAGTATACAGCAGCCCCAGTGGGGTATATAGCAGCTCCAGAGGTAGTATACAGCAGCCCCAGAGGTATATACAGCCCCAGGGGTGTATACAGCAGCAGCCCCAGGGGTGTATACAGCAGCAGCCCCAGAGGTATACAGGCCCCCCATCAAGATCCAGGGCCCCAACCCCCCTTGCGCGGCAAACCTGTAAAGTAAAATCATACTTATCACTGTCCTGTCGCGCTGTCCCGCCGCTGCCGACATGACGATCCCGGGCTTCATTCAGCGTCTTCCCGCGGCTTCCTGTAGTCGCGGGCAATGACGTCATTGCCCGCGACCACAGGAAGCCGCCGGAAGACGCTGAATGAAGCCCGGGATCGTCATGTCGGCAGCGGCGGGACAGCGCGACAGGACAGTGATAAGTATGATTTTACTTTACAGGTTTGCCGCGCAACGGGGGGGGCCCTGGATCTTGATGGGGGGCCTGTATACCTCTGGGGCTGCTGCTGCATACTCGCGTATAAGCCGAGGGGGGACTTTTCAGCCCCAATTTTGGGCTGAAAAACTCGGCTTATACGCGAGTATATACTGTAACAATAATAGACTGGTACAGAGGGGAGAGGACCCTACCCTTCCGGGATTACATTCTACAGGATATTGGGGAGGAGACAGTAGGTCAGGGATGTAGCAGCTTTGGTGGCGGTGGGTGCGCAGCTCAGTCATTGCAGCCTGTAAGCTTTCCTGAAGAGATGGGATTTCAGGTTCCGTCTGAAGGATCCGAGCATGGTGGATAATCGGATGGGCTGGGGACTAGTTCTGTGTACAAATCTATAATGTCTGCCTAACAGTCTCTTTATTCATGTGCATACATAAATATATCTTTAGAAAAAGTATAATGTCAGTTTAGGAGCTGCTAATTAGGGCTTTGACTAGTCGAGGGGGTGTTGGTTCCCCGACTATGCAGCCTACTCAGCATGTTATCACACCCATCACCATCCCAATCACACGACTGTGTAACCCTAACTATTGAGCATCTGTGCATGTGCATGCTCCCCTGACTTCAAAGAGGCTCACCAAACACCATCGGGGGTCATCCGTAATATAGTAATGGGAACTACTCTAAGGTCTGGTGTATATACAACATTGGGCACCAATGCACAATGCGTAATGTGTAATAAAAGTCAGCTGTCTATGTATTGACTTCCTGCTAAGTTAATGGCCATCTTACATTTTTACATTTTTCCGAGATAGAGCTGCAAAGGGACAGAGAAAGCAGCAATTATGAGACTGTAAATTGATGTGGTGCGGTAGTCATGGGCGAGGGATTGACTCCAGACGCCCCAGCACGCTACATGAATACTGTGGTTCTGGCTGGGTTTGTGAACAAGCGAGTTGGAGGCCGTACCCCTTAGATGGCCGCATGTTGCCTTTGTCTTTGGCGGGCCAGGATCAGAAAACAGTTCAGCCTATGATGGAGACGACAAGTTCATTTCAATCCACAGTTCTTTATTTGATAGTGCCCATAGTTTCACAGTTACAACTTCACGCATGAGATAGTGGACATAGAATGTTAAGACAATTCCAGTTCTACAGCACATTTTCAGAGTTCTAGTTTCCACTGGGTTGTTCCTGTTCTTTCTGGTCCTGTGAGTCCCATCTCAACCAAGTGCAGTTCGTGACAATCATTATCCCATATTCGCAGATTCTCCTCATTGAGATGGGGGTACAGGGGGTCTGACTACTAATATAAGAATAGAGCCTCGTGCTTCAAGATACATCCCCATAGGGGAAGGGGGTAGAGGATTTGTCAGTGTCAGTAAAGAGCCTTTCGCTTAAAAACGCTTGAGGGGATTCTGCCTGGGAAAGGTGACTAATATCACAATCCAGTCTGTCCAACCCATTACCTCTTAGGCTTGAGGCCTTGTCATTTCCATCTGATGCTCCAGACCCTCTCTGGCTTGGGCTCACTCTGCTGAACGATTGGTCATTCAATACGATGGTGTCTTTCATCTGTGTCTCAGTTAACACTATCGGATCACGCTATCTCACACTTGTCTCCTTGTTCCAGTTGCCATGAGTCACCCACTGCATGTGACCTTGACCACCTGTAAGACTGTACATCTGTACTTGTCATAAGTGGTGTCCTATCTGAATTTCTAGGAGGAACACTGTCTCTTTCCCTGAAAAATAACTCTTCCCTTGGTGGGCTAGTCCCAACAATTAACTGTCTCTGACCCTGCAGTATGTTGCTGGGCAGAACACTCTCACTTAACATTCAATATATAACACTGTTATACCTTACATTATACCTTACAACATGGGTAGGGAACGTTAGGCCTTGAGAGCCACACACAGTGCAAGTTTTCAGGATTTCCTCAGAATTGCATAGGGGTTGGAACAATCACCAGTGCAGGTGATTCAATTATTACCTTTGCAATACTAAGGAAATCCTGAAAACATGACCTGTGTGCAGCTCTCGGGGCCCGGAGTTCCCAACCCCTGCCTTAGGGTGCTTTCACATTACGATTTTGTGCCTGTCCGTGGGATCCGACTTTGAAGGAGGATCCCACGGACAGGCACGGATCCACACAGATCCCTGCAATCGGATGGCAAATAGCCATCGGATTCGATTCTAAGCAGGATCCGTGTGGATCCTGCGGTCCCCTGTCTTTCCCTGCTGCTGCCTCTTTCATCTTGTTCCCTCTCCTTTTCTATTCTGTGCCCCCGCTATTCTATTCTGTCCCCCCGCTCCTCTATCCTCATCTAATCTCTATCCTGTTCCCTCTTGTCTTCCCCGTGTGTAAAAAAAAAACAAAAACTCCTCCCGGTGTATACATCACCTGTCACCGACTCCCACGCTGTAGCAAAATCAGGACTGAAGGACCTGTGATGATGTCACAGAGCCGGTCACATGACCCGTCAGCTGACCGGCTCTCTGACATCATCACAGGCTCTTCAGTCCTGATGGTGTTGCAGCGTGGGAGCCAGTGATCGGATGCCAATAGTGGCACATCCGATCCGATTCCCATAGGGGAACATGGGATCTGATTTCGGATCCGATTGTATCCGTTTTGAAACGGATACAATTGGATGACCGAAAATCGGAATGTGAAAGCAGCCTTACAAAATGCTATACATTATACAAATAATCAGTACTGTACATCATACCTAACTGCATATCACACTTTTACAGTTTAAATGATATACTATTCACAAAAAAGTATGACAATTCACATCACAATCCTACGGTGTAATTGGTGTCTTTAGCGAGAAACATGACTGTCCAGTCGATCTCCTTACAAGACAGTGACAGTAACAGGAAATCTAAGAAAAATAAATATTTTAACCCATACAGTGACTACGGAAAGTATTCAGACCCCTTTACATTTTTCACTCTTTGTTTCATTGCAGCCATTTGGAAAATTCAAAAAAGTTCATTTTTTTTCTAATTAATGTACACTGTGCACCCCATCTTGACTGTAAAAAAGCAAATGTAGAAATTTTTAGCAAATTTATTAAAATAGAAAAACTGAAATATCACATGGTCATAAGTATTCAGGCCCTTTGCTCAGACTCTCAGATTTAAGTCACATGCTGTCCATTTCTTTGTGATCCTCCTTGAGATGGTAATGCTCCTTCATTGGAGTCCAGCTGTGTTTAATTAAACTAATAGGACTTGAATTGGAAAGGCACAAACCTGTCCACATAAGACCTCACAGCTCACAATGCATGTCTGACCATATGAGAATCATGAGGTCAAAGAAACTACCCAAGGAGCTCACAGACAGAATTATGGCAAGGCACACATCTGGCCAAGGTTACAAAATAATTTTGACAATACTCAAGCTTCCTAAGAGCACAGTGACCTCTATAATCCTTAAATGTCATTGGCTTGTGACCACCAGAAGTCTTCCTAGACCTGGCCGTTCAGTCAAACTGAGCAATCATGGAAGAAGAGCCTTGGTGAGAGAGGTAAAGAAGAACCCCAAGATCACTGCTCCAGAGATGCAGTAGGGAGATGGGAGAAAGTTCCACAAAGTCAACTATCACTGCAGCCCTCCAACAGTTGGGCTTTTATGGCAGAGTGGCCGATGGAAGCCTCTCCTCAGTGCTAAACATATGAAATCCTACAGAGAGTTTGCAAAACAGCACATCCTGGACTCCCAGACATCGAGAAATAAGATTCTCTGGTCTGGCCCTTTAGTTTTCAAGTTTCCCGCCCTTCCTCTGGCCGGCGCGGTGAGTGACAGCCTCACTTGCGCCGGCGCAGTGGAGCGGGTGTCTGCGGCTCATTGAAGTGGCTTAATAAATCTCGCGAGACGTCGGCATAGACAGGCGCACCTGCCCCTGCGGAGTCCATGCATATTGCTGACGTCTCGCGAGATTTGTGAAGTCTCGTGAGACATCGCCACTGTTCAATGCACCACGGTCACCTGCTCCACTGTGTCGGCGCAAGTGAGGCTGTCACTCACCGCGCGGGCCAGAGGAGGAGCGGGAAATTTGAAAACTAAAGGGCGGATTTGGAAGCCTGGAGGGGCTGTGAGAAAACCATCCACCCGGTCAAAATAGGAGGCCAGCTCTGGAAAGAATAAAATTTCATATTTCAGGTATGAATGGCCAGTCTGGGCACATACAGGGGTTACTAGAACCCCATTTAGATCATGCAAATGCTGGTGGGCATAGTTTAAAATGGGGGGTGACAGGTTCTCTTTAAGTGAGAGATAATAAATATAAATAATAAAATAATAGATAAATAATATAATTATTGAAAAAAACAACAACTTGAGTTTCATCCTATTTTTGATAACCAGCCAATATAAAGTAGACAACTGTGGGCTGGTTATATCAGGCTGGGAAGGCCCATGGTTATTTGGACCTTCCTAGAATACGTTTATCAGCCTGCAGCTGCCAAGAATTGGAGAACCCATTAGTTGTACCAATTCTGATGCTTTGCTCCAGCTATTCCCAATTGTCCTACTGCAGTGGCAATCATAATAATACTTTTTTAAGTTGATGTGAGCTTTGAATTGTCAGCTGGCATCAAACCCAGGGGTTAGTAATGGAGAGAGGTCTATCATACACCCCATTAATAACCCAGTAATTGTAAAATTGTCAAAAAAAACAAACACTTAGGAAAACAATATTGTTTTTTTTTTAAGTCTTCCCTACACTTTCCCTCATTTACCAATTTATTATCAATTTTATACATCAACAAAACCAAAATCAGTATCAAAATATATAAACCCCATCATGAAAGAAATCCAACACCAGAACCACCATCAGGACAAAAATAAATCACCAGACACGCCATCGGTAAAGAAATGCATCAGCAGAATCATCATCAGTACATGAGTACAACACCCAAACTACTATCAGTATATAAATACATCTATAGAACCCCCATCAGTACTAAAATACATCACAAGAGCCAACATCTATAAATAAATACATCGCCCAAACCACGATCAGTATAAAAATCCATCACCAAAACCACCTTCAGTACATAACCAAAATTACCATCAGTACAGAAATATATGATCAGAAGAATTATTACTACATGACTACATCACCAGAACCACCATAAGTACAGAAATACATCACCAATATCATCAGTATTTAAATACAACATAAAAAGGACCTTCAGGACAGAACCATCATTAGCACAGGAATACAGCACCAAGTGTACTACAATCAATTGTAATATTAGGCAACCACTATACACAATTGTATCACATGAACGTACATTTCCCATGGTGTCCTTTACAATGGTTAGGAAATGCTGGGAGTTGTTTTTATCAGTCATTATCAGACTGCAGACCATACAAGAGCCACAGTACTGATGAGACATAGCCTTTACCATAAATTTAAATTGACACCCACATTCCTTATAGGTGAGTGCTTCTCTGATTGGAGTTGTTTGTCTTTTCTTCTACATTCTGCCAGATGACATGATGATATTTCTCTGGTCTCACACAGTATGTCCCAAATGGGTGCGCTTAAAAATAGCAGTGTGATTGTTAGTATAATGCTGCTAAAAAATGAAAAACTGTGGGATAGAAAGTACAATAGGGTCTTATCTGATAAAAAGGTTGACAGGTACGCTGAAGGGAAATTGCTCACCTAAGAGGATTGTGTCACACACAACCAGTATAAAAGGCTCTAAACAGCTGCTGCAGTATCCACAGGCTGAAGCAATAGTAGACAAAATAGAGGAAATATGTGGACCAACCACCTTCCTGATGAAACGATGAGGAATAAACCTTGAAATGCTTTGAAAAAAGCCACTACCATTTACAAATGTCATTGGTATATGGTTGATTCTACAGCAGCGCAGCTGGATTCCATTCTGTTTTTTCGACTTAATAAAAATATCTGCCCTATGCCTTGCCTCTGAATAAGTGATTACTCCCTGTGCAAAATATAACTCCCACGCTATGTCTTTTATGGTATATGCCCTCCAAACTGTCCAGTTCTTTTCATGCTGGGCCCATTCTGCACAATGTCCTCTAATACTCCATCCCTTCATATACTTCCCAGTGTCTATAGTTTTCTCCCTCCTCAGAATACTGCCTCTTCCTTGTTGTTCCCTCACACTGTCCTACAATATTGTCCCTTATCTATACTGACTCACATACTACACAGTCTCTATACTGTGCTCCATCTAACATTTCTCCCAACATGTCTCAAACGTTTCTCCAAAGATGTCCCTTCATTTTTCTCTCAGTATACTTTTCTCCCCCATACTATCTCTTCACATATTTCCCCACTTCCCTATGCTGCATCCTCACACATCTCCTTCCCCCCACTCCCAATATTGTGTTCTCCCACATCCCCCCACTCACAATACTGTCTCCTCAGACATTTCTCTCTCTCCTGATTCACATTCTGTCTCCACAAATTACCCTCTTCTATACTGTGTTTGCAAACATTTTCCTCTGTCCACCCATGCTGCCCTATCACATAAAATTATATTACAATAAGTCTTCAATTTCTTCAACTCCATTGGAGTCCTTACCAGATAGACATTTAATGTGTCTGTGTGGTGCGGAAGAGCCCTGTCAAAGTGACGTCACCCTGACCCCAAAGTTTTAGGGCCAGGGTTTCCATTGTACTTGCATCTGAAACATTCATCTCATAGAACAGCCAAATATCACTACGGTAGTGGCAAATCAGCAGCAGATGGGGGCACACCATGGAGCATGGTGCCGATAGTTCCCCCCCTGCCGGTTATGCCTGGGTCAAATGTCCCATGTACCCACTTAGATTTACCCTAGCTACTACCAGTATACTACCACCTGCAGGGAAATTTACATTTAATCTAATGCATCAGACACCTGAACTCCTGGTTTACAAATTAAGAATGTGTTCACACAGGTTCTTGTGATCTGTGTAGATAACGGATGAACGGCACCCTCGAGGAGGTGTCTCCACTCCTCTAGTGCCAATTTGATGGCCAGCAATTCACAATCCCCAATAGAATAGTTGCACTCCGATGAGGTGAATGCTTTGGAGAAAAACCTGCCGGTGACTAACCGACCTGAAGTGGATTTCTGGTAGAGGACAGCCCCTGCTCCTATGGAGGAGGCGTCTACCTCTACGATGTACTGTCTGTTTACCTCTGGTCGGTGCAAGGCAGGAGCATCGGAGAAGGAGCGCTTTAAGGTGGAAAAGGCATTCTCGGCCTCTGGGCTCCAGTCGTAGGCTTTCGCTCCCTTACAGATGAGAGCCGTGATGGGCTTGATCAAGGACGAAAAATGTGGAATGAATTGCTGGTAATAGTTTGCAAAACCAAGGAACTGCTGAATAGCCTTAGTCCCCACAGGACGGGGCCACTTCAGCACGGCAGAGAGCTTCTCAGGATCCATCCGTAATCCGGAGTCAAAGATGATGTATCCGAGAAAGGGCAAAAAGGTCTGCTCAAAGACACATTTCTTCATCTTGGCATACAACCGATTCCTGCTCAATCGCAGGAGGACTTGCCGCACGTCCCGTCTATGAGAGGACAAATCCGGGGAGAAGATGAGCATATCATCCAGATATACCACCACACACGTGTACAACAGATCACGAAAGATGTCATTGACGAACCCTGAAACACTGCGAGGGCATTACACAACCCGTACAGCATGACCAAATACTCATAAAGGGCGTCCCTTCCATTCGTCTCCGGCACGTATGCAAACCAGGTTGTATACTCCTAGGAGGTCTAATTTCGTGAAGATGTGAGCCCCTTTGAGCCTGTCAAAGAGCTCTGGAATCAGCGGCTGGGGGTATTTGTTCTTGATGGTGATGGCATTCAAGCCTCTGTAATCTATGCAGGGTCGAAGGGTGTCCTCCTTATTTTTCACAAAGAAAAACCCAGTGCCAGCAGGGGACATGGATTTTCAAATGAAGCCCCTAGCCAAGCTGTCCTTGATGTACTCAGACATGGCTTGTGACTCGGCTGGAGACAATGGGTAGATTTGTCCCTTGGGTGGTGTAGCACCAGGAACCAGATCAATAGGGCAATCATACGGCCGAAGAGGCGAGAGGACCTCTGTCTCCGTCTTGTTGAAGACATCCGCGTACTGCCAATAGGCAGTTGGTAAACCAGGTAGAACAGAAGCCGGTTGCGGGGAACCGGGTGGCAGAATAGACTTCAGGCATCTCTCATGGCAGAGAGGACCCCACCGCAGCACGTCCCCTGAGCGCCAGTCTAGGACAGGTTCATGAACCCAAAGCCAGGGAAGCCCGAGGAGCAGGGCATGGAAGAGACCAGGCATGATGTAGAAGGCAATTTTTCACGGTGTAGAGCCCAGATCTGCACCTCCACCTCCTCTGTCACTTTAGTGACGATCTCCTGCAGCGGTCTGCCATCCACCGATGCAATCATGCGAGGACCATCTCTCTTATGTGACCTAGGCGGAGGACTTCTCCTGTTCTCTCAGGACAATATCGGCACCGGACGGATCTCCTTTCCCTGGCGGTTTCACGGGAGCACTCTTGGAAACACAAGTCGATGCGAGTGGCTTGTGAGATCAAGTCCTCCAGCTCGTCTAGGATATCCCGACCCGCGATTTCGTCCTTTATCCTGCCGGACAGACCACGCTAGAAAGCTCCGGTCAGCGCCTCGTTATTCCATCTCACCTCGGAGGAGAGGATGCGGAAACGAATGGCGTATTGCCCAACAGTGAGCGTCTCTTGACAGAGGTTGAAGAGTGACTCTGTAGCAGAGTTGAAGACCGGAACGTCTCCAGAAAGGTTGACAAGTGGGGAGTCCGAAGGGTCATCACGCTCCCATAGAGGGTTAACCCATGCCAGAGCCTCACCCTCTAGGTGGGACACCACGAAAGCCACCTTTGCCCGATTGGTGGGGTACTGCTTTGGCAGTAGTTCAAAGTGTAAGCGACACTGGTTGAGGAAGCCGTGGCACATCTTGGGGTCTACGCTGTATCTAGGTGGTCTCGCGAGGCGGAGGGTTCGGAATGCCACCCAGGGACCGGTCATAGGATGCGGCCTGAGCCAAGACCGTTGTTGCAGACTGCACGGAGTCCAGATGATGGTCCATGGAGGATATGTAGGACAGCCTGCAAGACTGCATGTCTCGTTGTGCTGACAGCTCCTGCTGTACACTTGCAGGCTGGGTGGCGGATGCCGGATCAGAGGTTTGCAGTGAGGCTAACCAGGTATCCATGGACTGAAGACAAGCTGCTATACGGCTCTGACTCTCCAGAATATAAGCCAGCTCCTTTTGCGCTGAGAACGATGTACCAGCAGGGTCCATGGCCTGATTATTCTGTCACGCTTCCGGGGGAATGCGCCCTAGAGTGGACCCTCTGGGCCATGGTACCAACTCCCCTGGGTGAGCTAGTCCTAGTTTAACCAACAGGGATTGTCAGGGGCAAGCCCAGGGGGTCTAAATACCACAGCTGCTAGTACCAGGGTGGTGGCTCGAAAGGTTAGCCTATGCTACGACACAGCTAAGGATTTCAGGTAACGGTACAAGGCTAGGAGAGCAGGAATGGTGCTACCGGGGGAGAGCACAGCTAGGGTTCCAGGTAACAGGGTACAAGGCAAGGAGAGCAGGAATGGCTCTACCGAAGGAGAGTACAAGGAAGGCCTGACCAACAGTCAGCAAGGCAGAAGCAAACTAACTTATTAATCAGGCACCTCCCATCAGTGGAGGTGGCCTGATATACCAGAGGAAGAGCAGCTATTGGTCAAGGGGAGTGTCAGATTGGGCCGAGCCAGCCTCTAGAGTCACAGGGGAGGAGTGCACCTAGTGCACCACTGATTGGTCACATGAATACGACCATTGTAATGTGCTCATGTGTGAGCCCGGTGGTCAGCTGACAAGAAGGGAACCTGGTGACGGCTCTGAGACACATTACACCTGGACGTCGGATGCCGGTCGGCAGAGGAGCAGAGGATGCCGACCCGGGAGAGGTGAGCTGGGGAGCGGTGCCAGGGGACCTAACAACACGCTGTGTATTTTCTGCATATTTTTACGTAAGTGCTGTTGCAGTTTTTGTTGCCAAAACCAGGAGTGGAACAATCAGAGGAAAAGTCTAATAGAAACAAGTGCTCCACTTCTATATTTAATCACCAACTGCTGGTTTTAATCAGCCACTCCTACAAAAACTGCAAGAGCACTCGCATAAAAATATGCAGCAAATACGCAGCATGTGCACGCACCCTTAGCCTCTACTCTAGCACACATTGACTGGATCTTCCCTTTACCTCCCAAAAAACTTTGCAGCCCTGACTGGTCCAAGCTAACATTCTTCCATGGCTTTAAGCTCCACACTATTTAGCCATCTCAGGCAACATCACCTCCACAGCTAGAATTGACTCTCCTCTACACTGTGTGCAGAATTATTAGGCAAGGATTATTTTGATTATTGATCAACAACTATGTTCTCAATTATTATTATTATTATTATTATTATTATTATTATTATTTATTTATATAGCACCATTAATCCCATGGTGCTCTACATGAGAAGGGTTACATACAAAATTATAGATATGGTTTACAGTAAACAAATTAACAATGACAAACTGGTACAGAGGGGAGACAACCCTGCCCTTGCGGGCTTACATTCTATAGGGCAATGGAGAAGAAACAGTAGGTCAGGGGTGCAGAAGATCTGGTGTTCGAGAGGCAGCATCTCCAGTAGCGGTGGGGCAGCAGCTCCGGAGGCGGCTCGGTCATTGCAAGCTGTAAGCTTTCCTGACAAGATAGGTTTTCAAGTTCCGTCTGAAGGATCCAAGTGTGGTGGATAATCTGATGTGTTGGGGTGCAGAATTCCAGAGGATGGGGGATATTCAGGAGAATTCTTGGAGGTGGTTGTGTGAGGAACGGATAAGTGTGTAGAAGAGGAGGAGGTCTTGGGAGGATCGAAGATTACATGAGGGAAGATAGTGGGAGATTAGTTCAGACATGTAGGGAGGGGACAAGTTGTGGACAGTTTTGTAGGTCAGTGTTAATAGCTTGAACTGGATTCGTTGGGGAATTCGTAGCCAGTGGAGGGATTTGCAGATGGGAGATACAGGGGAGTAGCGTGGAGAGAGGTGGATTAGTCGGACAGCAGAGTTGAGGACAGACTGGAGTGGTGCAAGAGTGTTAGCAGGGAGGCCACAGAGGAGAATGTTGCAGTAGTCAAGGCGGGAGATGATGAGGGCATGTACAAGAATTTTAGTTGATTGCTGGGCTGAGGAAAGGACGGTTTCTGGAAATATTCTTGAGCTGGAGGCGACAGGAGGTGGTGAGAGTTTGGATGTGTGTTTTGAAGGACAGGGCAGAGTCAAGAGTTACACCAAGGCAGCAAATTTGAGGTCTGGGAGAGAGTATGATGCCATTTACCATAATAGATAGATCAGGTGGTGAAGATGAAAGATTGGATGGAGGAAAGATGATGAGTTCAGTTTTGTCTACGTTGGGTTTTAGGTAGCGAAAGGAGAAGAAGGAGGATATGGCTGACAGACACTCCGGGTTTCTGGACAGCAGAGAGTTGACATCTGAGTCAGAGCGGTAGATCTGAGTGTCATCAGCACACAAGTGGTATTGGAAGCCATGGGACTGTATGAATTGTCCTAGGCCAAGGGTATAGATGGAGAAAAGTAGGGGCCCCAGGACAGAGCCTTGTGAAACTCCAACAGAGAGAGGGCGGGATGAGGAGGTAGTGTGGGAGTGGGAAACGCTAAATGTGCGGTTGGAAAGGTATAAGCAACCCAGAACAGGACAAGGTCTTTGATGCCAAGGGAAGAAAGAATCTGAAGTAGGAGGGAGTGGTCGACTGTGTCAAAGGCAGAGGACAGATCGAGAAGGAGGAGGATGGAGAATTGTCACTTAGCTTTGGCTGTGAGTAAGTCATTGGTAATTTTGGTTAGGGCAGTTTCGGTGGAGTGGTGGGGCCGGAAACCAGATTGTAGATTGTCAAGGAAAGAGTTAGATGAGAGATGGGAGGAAAGTTGAGCATGCACGTGTTGCTCAAGGAGTTTGGAAGCAAACGGGAGCAGCGATATGGGGCGGTAGCTCGTCTTAGCAGTCGGGTCTAGGTTTGGCTTTTTGAGAATGGGAGTGATGGTGGCATGTTTGAATGCCTAGGGGAAGGTCCCGGAAGATAGTGATAGATTGAAGAGGTGGGTTATGGTTGGGATGAGCATGTTAGTGAGGTTGGGGAGGAGGTGGGAAGGGATGGGGTCAAGTGCACAGGTGGTGAGGTGTGATTTGGATAGGAGACGAGTAAGCTCACCTTCAGTGATGTTGGAGAGAGAGGTTATGAAGGAAGGGCAGAGGTGTGGAACAACAGAGTGGTTGAGGTGGTGGAACAGTAAAGGTTTTCCTTGTTTGGTCAATCATATTTTTGAAGTATGTGGCAAAGTTCTAAGTAGAGATGAGGGAGGTCGGAAGGGGAATCGGTGGATAGAGGAGAGAGTTATAAGTGCTGAACAATCAACCCAAAAGACTCAAATATCAAAGCTTAATATTTTTGGAAGTTGGAGTGGTTTTTTTTTTATAGATTTGGCTATCTTAGGAGGATATCTGTTTGTGCAGGTAACTATTACAGTACAGAATTACTAGGCAACTTAATAAAAACCTAATATATTCCCATCTCACTTGTTTATTTTAACCAGGTAAACTAATATAACTGCACAAAATTAAGAAATAAAAATTTCTGACATGCAAAAACAAAACACAAAAAAATTAGTGACCAATATAGTCACCTTTCTTTATGATGACACTCAAAAACCTTCCGTCCATAGATTCTGTCAGTTGCTTGATCTGTTTACGATCAACATTGCGTGCAGCAGCCACCACAGCCTCCCAGACACTGTTCTGAGAGGTGTACTCTCTTCCCTCCTTGTAGATCTCACATTTTATGAGGGATCACAGGTTCTCTATGAGGTTCAGATCAGGTGAACAAGGGGGCCATGTCGTAATTTTTTCTTCTTTTATACCTTTACTGGCCAGCCACGCTGTGGAGTAGTTGGATGCATGTGATGGAGCATTGTCCTGCATGAAAATCATGTTTTTCTTGAACGATACGGACTTCTTCCTGTATCACTGCTTGAAGAAGTTGTCTTCCAGAAACTGGCAGTAGGTCTGGGACTTGAGCTTCACTCAATTCTCATCCCGAAAAGATTCCACAAATTCATCTTTGATGATACCAGCCCATACCAGTACCCCATCTCTACCTTGCTGACGTCTGAGTCGGAGTGGAACTCTCTGTCCTTTACTGATCCAGCCTCTGGCCCATTTATCTGGCTCATCAAGAGTTACTCTCATGCCATCAGTCCATAAAACCTTTGAAAAATCAGGTTTAAGATATTTCTTGGCCCAGTCTTGACATTTCATCTTATGTTTCTTGTTCAAAGGTGGTCGTTTTTCAGCCTTTCTTACCTTGGCCATGTCCCTGTATATGGCACACCTTGTACTCCAGTAACGTTGCAGTTCTGAAATATTGCAAAACTTGTGGCAAATGGCATCTTGCCAGCTTCACGCTTGATTTTCCTAAATTCATGGGGAGTTATTTTGCGCCTTTTTTTGCCCAACACGCTTTTTGCGACCCTGGTGGCTATTTGCTTGATTGTTTGGTGATCACACTTCAAAGGTTTGGCAATTTCAAGACTGTTGCATCCCTCTGCAAGACATCTCACAATTTTGGACTTTTCAGAGCCCGTCAAATCTCTCTTCTGACCCATTTTGCCTAAGGAAAGGCATTTGCCTAATAATTAAGTACACCTTATATAGGGTGTTGATGTCATTACACCACACCCCTCCTCATTACAGGGATGCACATCACCTGATTTACTTAATTGGTAGTTGGCTCTCAAGCCTATACAGCTTGGAGTAGGACAACATGTATAAAAAGTATCATGTGATCAAAATATTCATTTGCCTAATAGAAAAAAAAAGCTCTTATATGTAAAAGTATAAGTATAAATAGCTAAAAATTCTATTTGAAAATGGACAGAAGTGTACACAATCTACAATAGAAACTTAAATTAGTAATGGACATTAGCCTAAAGGCCCTGTCACACAACGACCGCTCCAGTGATCTGACAGCTATAACTACCTGCCGGGATCGCTGGAGCGTCGTTACCTGGTCGCTGGGGAGTTGTCAAACAGGCAGATCTCCCCAGCGATCAAGGACCTGGGAGCCACCTCCCACATTGCTGAAGGCGATGTTACCAGCGTCCTCCCTGCTTAGCGCTAAGCAGGGAGGACGCTGCTAACTATGCTAAAAAGTGGGTATCTAGGCAGCACGTGCTGCCTAGATGCCAGCTGTTTATCATAGTTACCAGCGTCCTTCTTGCTTACAGGCAGAGCTAAGCAGGGAGGATGCTGGTAACTATGATAAACACTGGGTATCTAGGCAGCACGCGCTGCCTAGATACCCACTGTTTATCATAGTTACCAGCGTCCTCCCTGCTTACAGGCAGGTCTAAGCAGGGAGGACGCTGGTAACTATGATAAACCCCGGGTATCCAGGCAGCCAGTGAGGTCACTGATCGCTGGTTTCTCGCTGTCACACGCAGCGATGCGTGCTGACCAGCGGGAAACCAATGATCAAAAAATGACCCAGAGCACTTTGCAGCGATCAGCGACCTCACAGCAGGGGCCTGATCGCTGCTAAGTGTCACAGAGAACGACATCGCTGGAGAGATCGTTGTAACGTCACAGTTACATCGATCTCTCTAACGATATTGTAATGTGTGACTGGGCCTTTAGTAAGTAGCGGCCCAAGTCAAGTGCCACATAGTGAAATGCGTGTGAGTCACAGATAGTTGTGTAGCCAACTCTGTATCTCAGCAATGAAATAAAATATTAGAAAGGATCTTATATTTTGTACACTGAATAGCCACCTTTATAGATGCATTAACATTCAAATTATTAGTTGAAATTAATATGTATTAGAACATCAATTTGCATTTTTTTTACTTTTGTAAATCTTTAGCATTAACATTTCAGAAAAAAATATGTTTATCTATATGGTTTAGAAATATATTTGGATATATGGTTTAGAATTGTATTTTGTTCTGGTATAGTCTCATTATAGTTGCTATGTTTTAGTTTACAGATTTACAGATTTTATTAGCTTAACATAACATTAAAGCTACTGTTACACTTTGGCTATTTTATTTATTAGAGTTAGTGACTCCTGTAGTTGTGTTCAGGGTGTAATCCAAATGCAAACAACTTCTAAATATCAGATCCAAGAACAACCAATCTTCCAGATGATATAAAAATCAAGCTGATATGTGGAGCGACTGCCATTATTTACTTTTTGCTACCACTTTCCAGATTTTTTGCTTCCATTCTGGCAGCATAATGTCAGATACATATTTGATATTCCAAGTCATAAAATTGTTTGTGGAGAGAAATTCTGCCTTTGTTTTTGCACCTGTGGACACTGCTGAAGAGGCCCAATGCTTTTAGTTCATCCCCACTACAATGTTGGATTTACACATTGCATTTCAGTATAATTGCCTGTTCTAACTTTATTGTCTGAGATTACAGAATGATAAAACAGATATGCAGTACATTTCATTTCTCTGGGATAGTTATTTCTAAACAGGTTTTAATTGAGAATATACAGTATATTAGTTGCATGTGGCCAGTTTAGTCATCACAAAATAAATATTATGCACTTTTTTCACCGGTATGTTGTATATAGCCGAAAAGAGAAGCTGCATAAATACAATTTTTTTATCTAGCACAAAGAAATGTCATATTTAAAAGGGTTCTCTACTGCTTGGGTCACACCTTCTTAAATGTTTCATTACCCTATATAAAGAAAAAAACAAACTGATACCTACAATACTGATGCTTTATCAACATTATCGACTTTCCCAGTGTAATGTATACTGTGCGAGCGTCCGGAAGTGGTCCTACTGGGCTATGGCATCAATCTTTACTTGGAGGAGCCACCTGAACGGAAACTGAGTGTTTACAAGAGCCCCAAGTGGTGAGGATAGGCTTTGCTGGTATGTAGCAATCAGGCAACTGTCTTCAGGGGATGGCTCTTATGGACTGAATGTCTAAGGGGGTGCACCTAGTGTTGGCAGATGTCAGGTACGGCAGGTGCTGGATGGGATGGCCGCACAGCAAGTGTAGACAGGAGCAGACTGATTTGGCAAATTATAGCAGGTGTAGGTAGGTTTGGCAGATATATATAATAATATAATATTTATTCATTAATTCCATAGCACTTTACATACATCAGTAATGCTGTCTCTCTTGGAGCTCACAATCTAAACATCCTATCAGTATGTCTTTACAATGTGGGAGGAAACTGGAGTGCCCGGAGGACACACACGCAAACACGGGGAGAACATACAAACTCCTTGCAGATGTTGTCCTTAGTGTCCTTGGTGGGAATTTAACCCAGGACCTCAGGACCCCAGCGCTGCAAAGGCTGCAGTGCTAACCACTTGAGCCACCGTGCTGGCCCGGACAGGTATGGCAACATAGTAGCTGTAGGCATGTGTGGCAGGTGCTGACTGGTATGGACTGTTGCGGACAGGAGAGAGAAGGTATCAGGCACTAACTTGAGACACAAGTTAGTGGGTACAAGGACAAGTGTACGAGCATAAGGTACAATAATGGGGATATAGGCATAGGAATATAGATGCAGGGGACCTAAGTACTAGCAACTGGTCTCTAGGGATTAGACAGCATTGCGCAGGCTCCTCCCTATGAGGGAAGGCACCTTAAGTACACTGTGCTTCTCAGCAATAGGTGGTGAAGCATTTACTGGATAGGATGCTATAGCCCTTTAATAGTAGCAAAAGTGCAGCACTTAAGTGCACTCCCAGGAAACCTATGCAGATAGTGCAGGCCCTGAGAGCAGGATGTGTCAGACAGCATTCGAACAGATGGCACGGAAAAGCCGGCGGAGTGAGTATGCTGTGGATGCCAGTCTCTCAGCCACATGGATACTGGCACCGCAGCAATAGACGCTACACCCACACTCAAGCAATATTATTATAAAATGTGAGTGTTGATGCAAATCAGTGGATACTCATTTACTGTAGTGTTTATACCTCTCCTGAACATCCTAGTGTTGTCTAAGGGAAGTGTTAAAACTTCAGCTCATTATTATTATTATTATTATTATTATTATCTATTTATAGAGCAGCATTGATTCCATGGTGCTGTACATGAGAAAGGGATACATACAGACAAATTAAAAATACACTGAACAAACTAACATTGACAGACCGATACAAAAGGGAGATAGAGGAGCCTGCCATTGCGGGCTTACATTCTACAGGGCGGTGGGGAGAGAGACAGTAGGTTGGGTCTGCTCTGGTGGTGGTGGAGCGCCAGGTCAGATAGTGGGGGAGCGCCAGGTCCAGTGGTTGTGGAGCACCTGGTCTAGTGATGGTGAGGTAGGTGGCACTGTGCTCATTGTAGGTTGTAGGCTGTTCTGAAGAGATGGGTTTTCATGTTCCGCTTGAAGGTTCCTAGTGTAGGGGATAGTCGGACCTTTTGGGGTGCAGAGTTCCAGAGAATGGGAGATGCGCGGGCAAAGTCTTGCAGGAGGTTAGATGAGGAACGTACAAGTGTGGAGGAAAGGAGGAGGTCTTGGGAGGATCGAAGATTACGAGTTGGATGATATCGGGTGATTAGCTCAGAGATATATGGGGGGGGGGACAGGTTGTGGACAGCTTTGTAAGTCAATGTTAAGAGTTTGAATTGGATACGCTGGGGAATTGGGAGCCAGTGGAGGGATTTGCAGAGGGGATAAGTGGAGGAATAGTGAGGAGAGAGGTGGATTAATCAGGCAGAGAGCTATAGACAGATTGAAGAGGTGCAAGACTGTTAGCATGGAGGCCACACTGGAGGAGGTTGCAGTAGTCTATAGGCGAGATGATGAGGCATGAACTAGTAGTTTAGTAGATTGAGGGTTGAAGAAGGGACGGATTCTGGAAATATTTTTGAGTTGGAGGCGACAGGAGGTGGCAAGGGCTTGGATGTGCGGTTTGAAGGACAAGGCAGAGTCAAGGGTTACTCCGAGGCAGCGGACTTCAGGTACAGGGCAAAATGTGATGTAATTTATTGTGAAAGATAGGTCTGGTAAAGAAGGTGTTTGAGATGGAGTAAAGATGAAGAGTTCGGTTTTGTCTACATTGAGTTTTAGGAATCGAGAGGAGAAGAAGGATGATATGGCTAATAGACACTCTGGGATTCTGGGCAGCAGAGAGGTGACTTATGGGCCAGAGAGGTAGATCTGAGTGTCATCAGCGTACAGGTGATACTGGAAGCTATGGGACTTTATGAGTTGTCCCAGGCCAAGGGTATAGATTGAAAAAGTAGGGACCCAGGACAGAGCCTTGAGGGACCCCAACAGAGAGGGGATGGGGCTAGGAGGTCGTGTGGGAGTGGAAGACACTAAATGTGTGGTTGGAAAGGTAGGAATAGATCCAGGAGAGGACAAGGTCAGTGATATCAATGGAAGAGAGGACCTGTAATAGGAGGCAGTGGTTGACTGTGTCGAATGCAGAGGACTGGTCAAGAAGGAGGAGGACGGAGAACTGTCTGTTGGCTTTGGCCATGAGTAAGTCATTAGTACTTATGGTCAGGGCAGTTTCAGTTGAGTGGTGGGGGCGGAAGTCGGATTGAAGGTTGTCAAAGAGAGAGTTGGATGAGAGTTGGGATGAGAGTACAGTGTGGACATGCTTTTCAAGAAGTTTGGAAGCAAACTGGAGCAGGGATATGGGCCGGTAGCTTGATGTAGAAGTTGGGTCAAGGGATGGCTTTTTTAAGATAGGTGTGTGTAATTGTTGCATGATTGAGAGCAGAAGGAAAGGTACCAGATGTTAGTGATAGGTTGAAGAGGTGAGTTAGGGCTGGGATAAGTGTTGTGGTGAGGTTGGGGAGGAAGTGGGATGGGATGGGGTCCAAAGCACAAGTGGTGAGGTGCGATCTGGAAAGGAGGTGTGCAAGTTCTCGATCGTGATGGAGGACAGGAGGGTTAGTGGGGGAGGAGAGTGGTCTGGAATACATGGGGGTTGTGGTGGTTGGGTAGCAAAGACTTGTCTAATCTGATCAATCTTGTTGGCGAAGTATGTTGCAAAGTCTTCTGCAGAGATATGAGAAGTATGAGGGGACAGTGGGGGCTGGAGGAGGGAGTTACATGTGTTGAATAACTGTCAGGGGTTGTGGGACAGACAGGATATGAGGGTAATGAAGTAATTCTGTTTAGTGGTGGTGAGTGCTGACTTGAATTTGAGAAGTGCTTGTTTGAATGCTGTGTAGTCTCCATGCGAGTGTGTTTTCTTTCAGCGCCACTCTGCAACCCTAGACACTCACCGCAGATTTTATAGTGGAGTCTGTGTGCCAGGGTTGTCTGTTGGTTTGTCATGTTCTGCCATGAATGAGAGAGGTAACTGCATCAACAGCTGATGTGAGTGTAGAGTTTGGGTAAGCGGTGGCATTATCTGTGTCGTAGAGTGAGGATATGTATGATAGCGGTAAAATGGCGTTGGAGAGTGTGTGAACGTCAAGATATGTGAGGTTTCTGCGAAGGTGTGTGAGTTGGTGGACCTGGGTGGCAGGTGACGAGGACAAGGATGAGAAAGTAAGTAGATGGTAGTCAGAGAGGGGGAGAGGGGAGATTGTGGGTTTAGTTAGGGAGCAGAGGTGGGTGAAGATGAGGTCTAGTGTGTGTCCGTCTGTGTGGTTGGCTGTGGAGGACCATTGGGAGAGGCCAAAGGATGAGGCAAGTGACAGGAATTTGGAGGCTGTTGACCGGTGGGTGTCAATGGGGATGTAGAAGTCATTCATTATTATGGTCGGAATGTCAGCAGAGAATAAGTATAGGAGCCAGATGGAGAATTGGTCAAAGAAAGCAGTGGTTGGGCCCGGGGTGTTGATAAATGACGGCCACTTGTAGGTTGGAAGGAGAGTAGATATGGACAGAGTGCACTTCAAAAGATAAGAAGTTGAGGGAGGGAGATGGAGGAATTGGGTTGAAGGTGCAGTTGCTAGAGAGCAGCAGACTCACTCTTCCACCATGTTTGTTGCCAGTGCGAGGTGTGTGGGAGAAATGAAGTCCACCATAACACAGCGCAGCAGGGGAGCCCGTGTCGGAGGGTGTCAGCCATGTTTCAGTGAGGTCCAGGAAGGAGTGTCTGCGAGAGGTAAAGAGGTTGTGAATGTAGTGGGGTATATTACAGATGGAACGGGAATTCCAGAGTGCTCCATTAATTGGCTGTAATGCTTACTTGACATAACAAGTCATGCAATGTCAGAATTCCCTGCAATAGAATGATGTCAGTGTTGGACATGAATATCTGTTCTGTTTTGTTTACATTGAGAAATTCAGAAAGAATGGGATTTTACATGACATTTTTTTACTATTAGAAAAGTTCACACCAGTTGATCGGGTATATAAACGCCTAAGGCTGTGTTCACACATAGCGCTTTTTTTGCTCTTTTTTGCTCTTTTTCCAGCATTTTGACCCACGCAAGAAAGCACAAAAAAGCCCCATAAAAATACGCGGGACTACTTCTTCAGTGATGTCACAGAGGGGAGGAAGAATCCTGTTCCTCCTCCCCTCTGTGACATTTGTCACAGCCCCATTTGATTTTGCAGTGTATTATACACTGCGAAATCAAATGTAAAATAATGCCAAATGTATTAAAAATAATAAAGATTCTTATACTTACCCTCCGCCGGGTGTTCAGTAACTGGGAGCCGGAGCAGGTATTAAACCTGCAAAGACCTTGCATGATGTCATAATGACATCGGTGCTGTAATTGGCCGCTCGCGGTCATGTGATCTACGCGTCACATATCACATGAGGTAATAAATCTATTGTTAGTGTTTCTTTGCAATATGTGTTTTATCCATACAGGTCTTCTACATGCAGACTGATCAAATAGATCAGTGTAGACGGGAAGGAGTGGAGGCAGTTCTCTCTGATCAGGTAGGATGCAGTGTCCATGTTCTCCTCCATCTCAAGGAGTTTTTTCCGGGCTATAAGACACACACACTTTTTCGAAGAGTTTTTCTTGTTAAACAGTGCATCTTATAGTTAGAAAATTATGGTAAATAGTTATTATGAAATTCATACTAACATTTTTTAGTATATTTATGCATATATTTATATGCACAATAATTTCAGCAATTAATTCAATGTTTGCCCAGATGCCATGATGACTTCTTACATCCACAGCACATCACTGTAGGCTTCTATCTTCTCTAGTCTTCTGCAGCAAATCCCCATAGAATGCCCTTAAATATAGCAGCTAGTGATGAGCGAGTACCAAAATGCTCGGGTGCTCGATGCTCGGGCCGAGCATCCCAAGATACTCGTGTACTCGGCCCGAGCACCGAGCCCAATGTTATCCTATGGGAGACCCGAGTATTTTTATGAAATGACCCCCGGCAGCATGTAGAAACCCTAAAAATGTCACAAAAGTCTCAGAATAGTGCTCAAATGACATGGCAACAGCATGGGGAAGACCCATGTAAGCATTTCTCACTCAAACGTCACAGCTGTGAACAATGTTGTCCGAGTTTTACGCCATTTTTACGGACTCACCAGAAAACCTTCCAAAATGACACCAAAAAGAATTTTCATGGCGAAAATGTTAAGGGTACATAACCAATAGTGAGATAGAGCTGGTGTATGTCACTTTTTGTGATTACATGAAATGTTTTACGTTAAAACATTGTGTGGCACTCCGATGTCCCTGAGAAGAGATGTAAATGAAGGCCTCTTGACATAATGTGCCCATTTTGAGGAAGTGGGTCTATTCTAGTACTTTCCTTTGCCAGGGCAGTCCAAAATTGGGAGGTTCACCAATGCCACTGGATAGAGATGTGCATGAGGCCTGTAAACCTGAAGTGCCCATTGTAAGGAAGTGGGTGTATTGTAGTATAGCCCTTTGCCAGGGCAGCCAAAAATTGGGAGGCTCCACATTGTCCCTGGATAGAGACGTGCATGAGGGCCTGTAAACCTGAAGTGCCCATTGTAAGGAAGTGGGTCTATTGTAGTATAGCCCTTTGCCAGGGCAGACAAAAATTGTGAGGCTCCACATTGTCCCTTGATAGAGACGTGCATGAGGGCCTGTAAACCTGAAGTGCCCATTGTAAGGAAGTGGGTGTATTGTAGTATAGCCCTTTGCCAGGGCAGCCAAAAATTGGGAGGCTCCACATTGTCCCTGGATAGAGACGTGCATGAGGGCCTCTGTAAACCTGAAGTGCCCATTTTAAGGAAGTGGGTCTATTGTAGTATAGCCCTTTGTCAGGGCAGCCAAAAATTGGGAGGCTCCACATTGTCCCTGGATAGAGACGTGCATGAGGGCCTGTAAACCTTAAGTGTCCATTGTAAGGAAGTGGGTCTATTGTAGTATAGCCCTTTGCCAGGGCATCCAAAAATTGGGAGGCTCCACATTGTCCCTGGATAGAGACGTGCATGAGGGCCTGTAAACCTGAAGTGCCCATTGTAAGGAAGTGGGTGTATTGTAGTATAGCCCATTGCCAGGGCAGACAAAAATTGGGAGCCTCCACATTGTCCCTGGATAGAGACGTGCATGAGGGCCTGTAAACCTGAAGTGCCCATTGTAAGGAAGTGGGTGTATTGTAGTATAGCCCTTTGCCAGGACAGCCAAAAATTGTGAGGCTCCACATTGTCCCTGGATAGAGACGTGCATGAGGGCCTGTAAACCTGAAGTGTCCATTGTAAGGAAGTGGGTGTATTGTAGTATAGCCCTTTGCCAGGGCAGCCAAAAATTGGGAGGCTCTACATTGTCCCAGGATAGAGACGTGCATGAGGGCCTGTAAACCTGAAGTGTCCATTGTAAGGAAGTGGGTGTATTGTAGTATAGCCCTTTGCCAGGGCAGACAAAAATTGGGAGGCTCCACATTGTCCCAGGATAGAGACGTGCATGAGGGCCTCAAAATATTGTTTCCATTGCAAAGGAGCGGGCCTCCTGTCATTGTAATGCCCATTCTGAAAGAATGGGCAAAAAAATTTTCCACTGGGGGTATACATGAAACAATGGCCTAACTTTTGTAACGGTCATCATGGTGGTGCATGAGGAGAAGGAGGAGCAGTCCAGCGATTAGCCAAAGTCCAGAAGTGTGTACCCATGGGTGAATGGAGGTACATGGGAAATTCCCGTTACAAAATTTTAATTCTGCTCTCATTTGCTGGAGGTGTGGTGAAGTCTGGCCCAATCCAACCCTTGTTCATCTTGATCAGAGTCAGTCTGTCAGCATTTTCAGTTGACAGGCGGGTGCGTTTATCAGTAATGATTCCACCTGCTGCACTAAAAACACGCTCTGACAAAACGCTAGCGGCAGGGCAGGCCAGGACTTCCAAGGTGTAGAGAGACAATTTATGCCACGTGTCCAGCTTGGATACCCAATAATTGTAAGGCACAGAGGAATGTCGGAGTACAGTTGTTCGATCTGCAAGGTACTCCTTCAGCATCTTGGCAAACTTACCATTTCTTGTGGCACTACCCCGCACCTCAGGGGCTGTGGTACGTGAGGGGCTGAGAAAACTGTCCCACATCTTAAAGACTGTTCCCCTATCTCTGGCGGATTGGACTTGTGCCCCTCTAGGCCATACGCCTTGGTTGTCCACCGATTCCTGACCTATGCCGCTAGCGTTTTGTGAGGGGAATGCTTTGCCTACTTCCGCGACTATGGCCTTCTGGAACTGCTGCATTTTGGCTGACCTCTCTGCCTCAGGAATAAGAGACATAAAGTTCTCCTTGTAGCGTGGGTCTAACAGTGTTACCAACCAATAATGATTGTCGGCCAAGATGTTCTTAACGCGAGGGTCACGAGCCAGGCAGCTTACCATAAAGTCAGCCATGTGCGCCAGACTCTTAACAGCCATCACTTCAGTGTCCTGACCAACACGATGACTGAACATGCTGTCCTCCTCCTCCTCCTCATCCTCCTCCTCATGTCTCCTGTCCTCTGGCCAGCCACGCTGAACCGAGGGTATGACTGGTGTGCATGTCATATCCTCAATTTGGCCGGAGAGTTGCTCCATTTCTTCATCCTCCTCCTCCTCCTCCTCGTCATAGTCCTCCACTGCACGTTGTGATGAGATGAGGCTGGGCTGTGTGTTATCACCCACACCCACTACTGTTTCTTGCTTCAACTTATCGCGCTCCGCCTGCAATGCATCATGTTTGTTTTTGAGCAGAGACCGTTTTAGAAGGCAGAGAGGCGGTATGGTGACGCTAATAATGGCGTCATCGCCGCTCACCATCTTGGTGGAGTCCTCAAAGTTTTGGAGGACGGTACATAGGTCGGACATCCATCTCCACTCCCCAGGTGTTATGTGTGGAGTTTGACCCATTTTACGATGGCTTAGGTTATGCAGGTACTCAACAACTGCCCTCTCCTGCTCACAAATCCTGACCAACATGTGCAGAGTTGAATTCCAACGCGTGGGGACATCACACACCAGTCTGTGAGCCGGAAGCTGCAAACGCCGCTTAAAGCCGGCAAGGCGGGCTGAAACAGTAGGTGACTTTCGAAAATGTGCAGACAGGCGGCGAACTTTTACAAGCAGATCAGACACCTCTGGGTATCATTTTAGAAACCGCTGAACCACGAGGTTGAGCACATGGGCCACGCATGGAACATGTGACAGCTGGCCTTGCCTCAAAGCCACCACCAGGTTCCGGCCATTGTTGCACACGACCTTTCCTGGCTTTAGGTTCAGAGGTGTGAGCCAGTGATCTGCCTGCTGTTTCAGAGCTGTCCACACCTCTTCTGCATTGTGGGGTTTGTCACCTATGCATATTAGCTTCAGCACAGCCTTGTGCCACTTCGCCGAGGCAGTGCTGTAGTGCTTCCAGCTTGGGACTGGTGTGGAGGGTAAAGTGGATGAGGATGCGCAGGAGGATGAGGCTGAGGAGCATGACATTCCGGAGCTGTAGAGTGTGGGTGAAACCCTGACTGAGGTAGGGCCTGCAATTCTTGGTGTGGGAAGGACGTGTTCCGTCCCTCGCTGAGACTGGGTCCCAGCTTCCACAATATTAACCCAGTGTGCCATCACTGAGATGTACCGGCCTTGCCCACAAGCACTTGTCCACGTGTCTGTGGTTAGGTGGACTTTGGCTGAAACAGCGTTGTTCAGGGCACGTGTGATGTTTTGTGACATGTGGTTATGTAATGCGGGCACGGCACACCGGGAGAAATAGTGGCGGCTGGGGACCGAGTAACGTGGGACAGCTGCCGCCATCAGGTCACGGAATGCTTCCGTCTCCACCAGCCTAAAAGGCAGCATTTTCAGTGCAAGCAGTCGCGAAATGTTAGCATTTAGAACTGTGGCATGTGGGGCGTCGGCAGCGTATTTGCGCCTGCGTTCAAAAGTTTCGTGCATGGATAACTGAACACTGCGCTGGGACAAGGACGTGCTTGATGATGGTGTTATTTCTGCATGGGCAATTACAGGTGCAGGGCAGGAGGCTTGTTCGCATGCAGCATCGACAGGGGATTGGCTCGCACGCACAGCACGCGAAGTCGTAGCAGTGACATCAGCAAGCACTGCTCCTCGACTCTTCCTCAGTCCTCCCACACTGGGTGCCCAGTCTCTATATTGTACTCCCTCATTACACTTTCTTTCCTCGGCATAATGTCCCCTCCTTGCTGGACCCTCACATTTTCTACAAATGCTGCCCCATCTCTATACCACTTCCCCACAATTACCCAGTCTCTACTCTGTGTCATTTTCTCACACTATCCCCTATCATAGTCTCCTCCCACATTTCCTCCTTCCCTCATACTGTCTCTTAAAGTATTCTCCCCCTCTCACCATTCTGTCTTCTCATCTATTTACCCCCTCACTCTCTACATTACTCAATCTCTTTTCTGTGCCCCCTCACACTTTCCTCCCTGACATATTGTCTTCTCACACATTTCGTCCACTCTCCATAGTGTCTTCTCATATATTTACCTTCTCTGTCTCCATACTGTCTTGTCACACATCCTCCCACTTGTCATACTATTTCCTTACACATTTTCTATCCCCATGATCACCATAGTCACTTCTCACACATTTTCCACATCCTAGCTTACATGTACAATTACAACAAGTACAATTGATTTCTGGGAGCCAGTGTGTTACACATTTAAATCCCACTAGGCGGGGGAAAGGAGGGGAGGCAAACGGAGCTGGCAAATGCAGCCAAATAATGCTCCCCATACCTTGCTTCAAATCTAAGTATTCACTGATCTCAGGGAGACCAGTTCAAGAAAACACTGCGGGCAGCCGGCTAAAGCGCTCAACACAGTGAATTCCTAGGCTCATTGCCCCCTGGGAATTTTGAATATGCAAATAGAGTCCGTGGTGCCTCGTTTAGGAGTCTCAACACAGGACTAGCCAGATCTTCCTCTAGTGAAGGACCTAGCCATGATAACCACCATATTAAGTAGACCTATGAGTCAATATCCAGCTCTTTACAAGCTTAAAGATATGACAAGGGAATACCAAGTCAGGTATCCATCCACAGACAGCTGTTTCGGGGTGTTGCCCCTCATCAGTGTGGAGTAGGATTCTGGCTAGGTGGGAGCAAAAATTCCCAGGGGGCAATGGGCCTAGGAATTCACTGTGTTGAGCGCTTTAGCCGGCTGCCCGCAGTGTTTTCTTGAACTGGTCTCCCTGAGATCATTGAATACTTTGTTTTGTTGGTCTACTAGGCATTGCTCCCACCTAGCCAGAATCCTACTCCACACTGATGAGGAGCAACACCCCGAAACAGCTGTCTGTGGATGGATACCTGACTTCGTATTCCCTTGTCATATCTTTAAGCTTGTAAAGAGCTGGATATTGACTCATAGGGCCACTTAATATGGTGGTAATCATGGCTAGGTCCTTCACTAGAGGAAGATCTGGCTAGTCCTGTGTTGAGACTCCTAAACGAGGCTCCACAGACTCTATTTGCATATTCAAAATTCCCAGGGGGCAATGGGCCTAGGAATTCACTGTGTTGAGCACTTTAGCCGGCTGCCCGCAGTGTTTTCTTGAACTGGTCTCCCTGATATCAGTGAATACTTTGTTTTGTTGGTCTACTAGGCATTCCTCCCACCTAGCCAGAATCCTATTCCACACTGATGAGGGGCAACACCCCAAAACAGCTGTCTGTGGATGGATACCTGACTTGGTATTCCCTTGTCATATCTTTAAGCTTGTAAAGAGCTGGATATTGACTCATAGGGCCACTTAATATGGTGGTTATCATGGCTAGGTCCTTCACTAGAGGAAGATCTGGCTAGTCCTGTGTTGAGACTCCTAAACGAGGCTCCACAGACTCTATTTGCTTCAAATCTGGCTCCATGCTTCTGCTCCAGTGTCAGTTTTTGCTGTAGCAGTAACATCTCAAATATAGCATGCATCACTGCTGCAGTCAATCAACTGCCTGGTGGCTCCTACAATCAAAAACACCAGAGCTACTGAGCTCAGTGATTGACTGCAGGAATGATAAATGCTGTAGTTGTGACATCAGTTATGCAAGCAAAGCTCAGACATAGGAGCAACAGTGGGAGCCAACACTGTAAGTAAAAGGGAGTAAGCACTATCTCAACTTTTTTTCATTTATATGATTGGTTGGGGTCCACCTTTCTAAAAGTGGAAATCTGCTATAAAGAAACTTTTTCATTTTCTTATTTAAACCAATAAGGGAACATAGAAAAACTATATAGAAGTCATTTTGACACTCCTTTCATGATTGTTCTGTCTTCATACACAATACATGCTGTTGCTAGCATTCCCCCAGTTTACATGATGTGGTAAGCAATCAACAATCCAGTAGGCAGACATTTATTGTTTTTCCTGTTTAACAAATTATCGGCAGAATGGTTACATGGGCCGATGTTAAGGAATAAGCATTCTTACAAATGCTTGTTCGTTGATTGTCCGACTGTATAAATGTACCCAAAATACATATGGTAGTTAAGAAAGTTGAAAAAAGAGGCAGGTCTGGATGAAGTCCAACATATAATCCTATTATGTTAATCCAGGGAAATGCAAAAGCCTCTTTGAGTTGATACATATTATACCTATGCTAGAGGAAAATGTTCTTCTAAATTCAAAATATTACAATTAGTAAAAATGACCTCTGAGAGCTGTGGAGTCTAAAGAGAGGGAGGAAACAAAAACAGGTGCATAGCTAAGTAGTAATGTAAATAGCTTGGTTTCTCACCTTTGCGGGGTCTTGTTAGGATGCGTATCAACCCAGTAATGGGTGTTGGAGGGATGTTCGATTGGTCTGGTCTACAGTTTCATCTCGGATAAATTAGAACGCCCAGCCAGTGAGTCCGTCATGATGATCTCGGTATGCCTTTTTGTTTATTATTTTTTAATGTGTAATAAAACTGCAAAAAATTAAGAATTGCGGCCCCTTTTCTCTGGCAGCGCTTTGTTACACCTCGGGATGTTGAAATCCGAAAATATTACAATTAGAATAAATTTCTTGATCAATATTCCATCTCTAGAATTGTGAATTGTGAAGCGCTGAATATGTTGGCGCTATATAAATGAAGATTATTATTATTATTAGATTTCTTCTATTAATTATTTTAAGATTGATAAAAACAGAATTAATTTGCTTCTATTATAAAAAAAAATTGGATTCTACTAAAGCCAAATAATTTTGATTCATCTTGTGCGAATTCTGCAAAATGATGTTCATCGGCCACCATTTCACTGATTTGTGGATGATTGGGGAAAAGTGAAAAAAAAACTTGCTCTGCGACTGTTTGTTCCTTTCCCCAACTTTCCCCAGCCTCTTCCTTCTGTTAGAATCTTGTATGTTGCCGCCTTTATAGCATCTTCACCAGTGCTTCTGATACCAGAGGTATTGATCAGGCAGAGTTTATCCTTGGGGTCTCTGAAAATCAAAGTTTTTGGCCAATTTTAAGTGAACTCCTGGATTTGATATTCCTCATTACTAGTTATAGTTTAGATATTTTTAAAACATAAATTGACCATCAAAGCACTGTAGCTTAACTCTTCTTACAGTAAATAATATGTTCAATTAAAAACTAGAAAGAGAACCAAGCGCAGATAGGGTCTTATCTTTTAAACAAACAGCTTAAGAACTGTAATGATCACTACTCACCTTATCAGGTTGTGTGACACACAACCAGAATGAAAGGTATGAAATGGCGGCTGTTGCTGGACTCACACCTCCACATGCTATGTGGTCAAAATCCAGTACTTTCCAGGGACAATGTGCTGTCAGTCCGCGCTGCCACAAATGACTCAGAATCAAGATCTCGCTCTATACATTTATTGGATCCATCCAACGCGTTTCGGAGCCTGCTATGCTCCTTCCTCAGGGAGTGTATGGCCCATCCTCCCTAAGGAAGGAGCTTAGCAGGCTCCGAAACATGTTGGATGGATTCAATAAATGTATAGAGTGAGTAAGATCTTGATTCTAAGTCGTTTGTGGCAGCGTGGACTGACAGCTCATTGTCCCTGGAAAGTCCTAGTAAATAATATGTGTCTGCTCTCATTGCTGGCCAAGGTGTAAAAAGCTAATTAGAAAGATCTTTGCTTTGTCCTTTCATAAGTTTGTCTAATTCTAATTAGATCTCCCAAAGTCATGGTTGATCCAAACTGAATAAGCCAAAGTTTAAACTGCCTTGATAGATTGGAAGGAAGGAAAGAAGGCAGGAAGGAATGGAGGAAGGCAGGAATTTCTCCCAATGTATGACATGGTTTTCTTAGGCTGGGGTTACACATAAGCCCTCAGTCAGTTTTTGGCTTCAGTTTTGTCATTTTTTTTTTCTAAGTCCAAAAACTGACAGAAAAACGCATTGGGTGTAATAAACACCCTGTGCGTTTTTCTCTGGAGCTCAAAACATTGCCCTGTCCGTTTTTGAGCCAAAAACGCAGTAAACAGCGTTTTTGGCATCAGTTAAAAAACGCATGCGTTTTCATGCTGTTTTTTTTAACATGGGGCCCTATGGGAAACGCATGCGCGAACGCATGCAAACGCATGCACTTGCGTTTGCGCATGCGTTCGCGCATGCGTTTTTTTAATGAAAATTCCAAAAACGTACAGGAGTGCAGGAGACACAAAAAGCACCCTATAAAAAACGGATTGGTGATGAAAATGACTTCCAAAAACGGATTTCTATGTGTAACCCCAGCCTTACTGCATATTTTTAAACCAGATTTTGTCGACTTATATGTTGTTGTTCAACTATAGTGTATATTAAGCCAAAGCCAGACATTTAAGCATCCTGACCTTTACAAAGTCTTTTTTGCTTGCATTGATTTATGCATTATAGTCCTGGCTGGGCACTGAACCTTACAGAATGACTGAGAAAAGTACACTAATATTATACTGAGAAGATTGGTGTTGCACCATTAAATCTTGGAGCATTAGACCGGACATAGACTCTACAATACTTAGGAATAAATGCCATTGCAGTAATGTTTTGAAACTACTTTTAAGAGTTGATGTAATAAGGTCTAGGAGGAAATACTTGAAGATGTACTGTTGTCTTTCAATAGCTGGAGATCCAACAATTGCAGATGATCACCAATAGATTGCTGACTGCTGGATATTGTGTAGATTTAATGGCAGTAGCACATTAATTTGAATTAATTTCATTTTCAAAATACAGATTATGCATGCTTATAGATGTCTGCGGGTTCAGCTGTCAAACCCATTATCTCTTGTATGCTAGAGGGGTTTCTTTTAGGAAGGAAATGACTAATTTTGATATCCAAACTCTAAAATCTAAGCTCTAACTCTAGACTGGGTCATTGGTTCTTCAATCACATTTCGGGGAGGATATAGTTTTATCTTTGTGTTAGTGGACACCTGGGAAATGAATTTCTTAACAAATGCACATGCGGAATAGTTTTCATTTTGTCACTAAAGCTTAGGCTGACATGTTTCTTTAAGGATACCGTTATTATAACATTTCTTTCTAAAACCCCCCCAGATATTTCTTAGTTATTCCAAAATGTTGCAGGCTAGTACAGAGGCACACAGCACTCAGGCATTCTGCCATATCCAATTACATAATTCTGAATATGATAATCGATAAACACTCAAAGGATTTGCATAATTTGTATAACATAACTTCATCACTAAGCAATTAGCAAGTCCCAGTGCTTCTTGATATAGCTCTACTGTTCTGGTATGTAGGATTGGGAGCCATATATCTCAGAAAAGGACCTAATTGTAACTGCTATTTCTACACACAGCAAAGCTAAGTAAATGCCTTACTATATCACTGTGACTTTATTAAGAGTACATTGAGACTAAATGGAATTTGTTCAAAAAATGACAATTTTTTCTGCAACACTTGAATGTGTTATAAATCACCTTATTTCCAAGTAATTTGTCCCAGATTTTTGCCGTGGATTCTGCACTGAACATCTATAACAAAGCTTCCAAATGCTGTATAAACATAGCCCTTACCTATTCCCATAAGGCTTATTCTTAGGAGATGAGAATCCCTAGTATTGCAATGGAATCAGCTTACAGCTAAAACCAGAAGCAATGCCAAAAGGATGCCCATTCCCATTCCATTTTATCCATGTAGAGTGACAGCAACTTTGAGCAAGTTCTGGCTTTTCTATGCAATGGCATGCAACATGAAGATGAGGGTCCATTGGTATCTGGAAACCTGGAAGACACCAAAACATCACACCACATATAACATTTTAACTAACACAACATCTTCATCCTTTTCTTCTCAAGAACTTAGATGAGTTCTCCTGGTCCTACTCAGTTTGACCCCAGAACCAAAAATGTCCAAGTCCACCTTTATCTTTAACCATTGACCAGTCCATCGGATAAGGTTGACCAATTTTATCTTACTCCTTGAGAACCCCAGAAATCAGTATGCTATCTTCTATTTTATCAATAGAGGATAACTTAAAAACATATTTGAAAAAGTCAGCTCACCCTCCTGTAGAAATTACACGGACCTCACAGTGTAGTGAGTAAAACCATATGAAACAAGATACGTCAAACAAATTTACTTCTCAGATAGTCTTCATTATTTATTTCCAAAAAACTGCATTTATGAAAATCAAAAAGTCGCAGCTTCCTAAAATGTTAAAAACAAAAAGTAGATGCGTTTTGCCTGAACCTTCCTCATTGCATGTAAAAACTTTACTAAACAAGACCTCCTAATATATTGTGCAACATTTCTTAATACATACTTCCACCCTTATTAGAACACCTGTTGAAAAAAGAAGTTAGCCCTTTCTAGTTTAAAGAGATGTAAGAAGCAAATCTAGTTATTTTTAATGGTATATTAAATCTTGATTCAGATTTATGGCCTTTGGGGACTCTAGTTTTAAGCAAATAAATCCAGCTGGTTTCTGTGTTAACTAATTTGTATTTACTAAGACCTCCACTGTGGCTGGAGGGAGCTTCATTGACTGTGGCCATTCCATCCCTATTGCTTCTGTGTGCCGCCTCCTACTGTGCTGTTTATGCCTTGTCAGGGCAGGAATCTGGAGCTGATATCAGGACGAATGATTTGCATGCTGTGAGAGACAGAGAGGAGGAGAGGAGGAGGGCAGAGTAAGCACAGCAGAATGCGGCACACAGAGGCAGTGGGGGGAATGGTACCATTCAATCAAGCTCCCTCCAGCCACAGTGATTGCCTCCATGGCTTCTAATTGTAAGTTTTACAAAGGCTATATCTTGAGGTACACAGCACACAGACACACGGGGGACCCCTTCCCTGAATGCAGCAGAAATGCTGCATTCAGTGCTGCACTTAGATTGAATTGCAGCAGGGGGGTGACAGGTCCTCTTTAAAGATAGTTGAACGTTTATGACTATTTTATTATAAGCATCTGATAAATGATATCTAATTCATATGTTTAAGGCTCATCTCATTGCAAATTTCAGGGTGCAAAAGTGACCAAATGCAAAACATTATTAGTGTTACAATTAATATAGGAATCAATAACTAGACATGTGTAAACCCACAGATATTTGGGTTCACTGGATCTGGCAGGACTTTTAAAAAAGTCTAATTTGGCAATGGACTTTATCTGATCTTACGCCCTAACCCTGAACCCCATATACGTCTATGGGGACCCAAACGTCTGTGCTATAAAATGGTGGCTAGGGGCTGCAAAAAAGGAAGCAAAATGGGCAAGAAAACAAGAAAATTATACTTACCAAGGTTCTGCACCGCTATCACACTGCTTCTGGGTCTGCCCATTAAACATTATGCATATTCCCCTGCTTCCCTTCCCACCCTCTGTGACAGCATATGTGATTGGTTGCAGTCATACTGCGCCCACATTTTCTGTGCCAGGGACTGTGACTGATTACCCTACACACTAGTGTAAAAATAAATAAATATTAGACACAATTGGATGGAGTACCCTGTATTTTACACCCCCCAGCTGTGTGCTTTATCTTGGCTGGGTATCAAAATACGAAGGACCCCGTTTAAATAAACAATTAAAATGAAATAACATGCCATCCCACTCAAATTTATATAACCAGCCAAAAAAAAACCCACACAGCCTGGTGAGGCCCATGATTATTGTGTCCTCCCCAGGGTTAAAAGAGGAACCTGTAGTGCCCTAGAATTGGTACATCTATTAGATGCACCAAACCTGGTGCTTTACTAAGTTCATCCCAATTGCCCAAATGTGGTAGCAATCGTGGTAGTATAATGGGTTAATTACATCTGTGATTTGTCAAACTTCACAGCTTCATAAAGTCCTGGATTATTAATGGGTAGGGGGTCTATGAGACATCCTTATTACTAACCTGTAAATCAAAGTATATCAACACAAACACCACAAAATCCTTTATTTGAAATAATAAAACAAAAACACCCTCTTTCAACCCTTTATTAACCCCCAAACCAACCCTGCAGGTCCGAAATATTAATCATGTCTTCTGTATTATCAGATTTGTGGTTAACAAGACCTATATTGGCATCATATTTAATGTGCACCCAATCTAACGGACTTATTGTCCTATGGCTGGTGCAAAAGGCAAGACATACTCATCAAACATTTATGTACAAATCAGAGAAAGAGTACCATGCAGTGATTTTTAAGCTCTTTATTGTGGGAAACTTAAAAGCTGGATGGGGGTAGGTAATCAAGAGAGGTACTGATCCAAGCTGGGAGCTATAACCCAATAAATACTATGACAGATGTTTACCAACACAGTCACAAAAACGAGGCATCCATGCAAGGACCCTTACATATAAGTGTACTACAAGTAAAAAGCTGTTGTTATAATTAAACATAAGTATGCCCCAAAACAAGTACCTATGCATATAAAGTGCAACAAGGTCGTGGTACACAGCCTGTTATCTCAAAAGTGCAAGTGCAAAAGATTAATTGTAAACAAGAGAAATCATCTACAATGTGCTATAACAGACTGTGGCCAAATACCTTTACAGAAGTGCTGCCTGATAAAAGTACATCAAGGGGTTAATAGAAGCCCATCAGTAGGGTAGGGAAAGAAAGCACGGAACAACCATTTTCAAGTTTTTATCTTGATTGCAGATCGGGATTTTTTCTCCTACAAAGATCATTAATAGCTTGGAATTGAGTAATAAAGGTAGTAACCAAAACTATATTGTTGTGTTTTTGATATGAATTAATACTGGTAACATTATCTCTAAGCATATAATTTAAATTTTTATTAGATATGATAGAATCTGCTCTGGTATACATTCATTTAGAATAACCTTGCTGGATCTGTCTATGTTGTATGGTTATGTTTTCTCTTGAACGATTCCACTTACCAGGGCTGCGACTAGAAATTTTGGGGCCCCTTACTAGCAAAATTTTGGGGCCCTCCTGAGACTCCACCCCAACTCTGCCTCCACCAAGCTCCGCCTCCATCCAGGTTCCGCCTCCACCCACGCTCTGCCTCCACCCATCAAACCTTCCATAGTTTCACCACCCACTATTGGAAAAACTCCCTTTCTGCACCACGTCCTCGCCAATCACTCATTAATCTCTTTCTATACATTGTTCTTTATCAGAGCTGTGGAGGGATGTGAACAATAAATGCCACATGAGGCAGAATAATACTGGTGCTGTTATTTATCACCTTGTACAGGGGTGGGGAGCCTTTTTGCTGCTGGAGGGACATTTGGAAATTTCTATCATCATTGAGGGGCCGCACATCACAATGAAAATTACCGGCTACATTAAATTAATTACCTCACCTAATTTGATGGCTGCAGCTGCTTCTCTGTGTTCTGCGATGTTCGGTGATATCTGATCTTCCAGCTTTGTGTTGGTCTGGAGCGCAGTCGACTCTGTGACAATAAGTTTTGTAAATCAAATACATCACATAGGAAATTGTTATATATACAATATACAGGACAAAGACTATATACAGCACTGCAGAGGGCTAGGGGACACAGACTGGGGGTGAGCTGAGCTCTGCAGGAGCCACAGGGATGTATGGTCTCTCCCCGGGCCCCCACCCATTGAGGGGGTGAAGTGAGCTCTGGAGCCAGGGGTCACAAGCTTCCAGAAAATGGCAGCGGATCTCGATTACTTATTATTATCAGAGACTCTGGAGAAGAATGCTACCGGCAAAGGCAGCCGAGACTATAAGAGTGGGAGCGGCATCCGCTGGGGGTTACCACTGGTACACACACCTCGTACGCACGTGGCTCCACTCCGTACACCTTGTACGCACGCAGCTCAGCTCCGTACACCTCGTACACACGCGGCTCACCTCCGTACACCTCATACGCACGCGGCTCAGCTCTGTACACCTCATACGCACGCAGCTCAGCTCCGTACACCTCATACGCACGCGGCTCAGCTCCGTACACCTCATACGCATGCAACTCAGCTCCGTACACCTCGTACGCATGCAACTCAGCTCCGTACACCTCATACGCACGCAGCTCACCTCCGTACACCTCATATGCACGCAGCTCAGCTCCGTACACCTCGTACACACGCGGCTCAGCTCCGTACACCTCGTACACACGTGGCTCAGCTCCATACACCTCGTACACACGCGGCTCACCTCCGTACACCTCATACGCACGCGGCTCAGCTCTGTACACCTCATACGCACGCAGCTCAGCTCCGTACACCTCATACTCACGCGGCTCAGCTCCGTACACCTCATACGCATGCAACTCAGCTCCGTACACCTCGTACGCATGCAACTCACCTCCGTACACCTCATATGCACGCAGCTCAGCTCCGTACACCTCGTACACACGCGGCTTAGCTCCGTACACCTCGTACACACGTGGCTCAGCTCCGTACACCTCGTACACACGCGGCTCAGCTCCGTACACCTCGTACACACGCAGCTCAGCTCCGTACACCTCATACGCACGTAGCTCAGCTCCGTACACCTCATACACACGTGGCTCAGCTCCGTACACCTCATACGTCCGTGGCTCAGCTCTGTACACCTCATACGCACGCGGCTCAGCTCTGTACACCTCATACGCATGTGGCTCAGCTTCGTACACCTCATACGCATGCAGCTCAGCTCCATACACCTCATACGCACGTGGCTCAGCTCCGTACACCTCATACGCACGTGGCTCAGCTCTGTACACCTCATGCGCACGCAGCTCAGCTCTGTACACCTCATACGCACGTGGCTCAGCTCTGTACGCCTCATACGCACGTGGCTCAGCTCCGTACACCTCATACGCACGCGGGTCAGCTCCGTACACCTCATACGCACGCGGCTCAGCTCCGTACACCTCATACGCACGCGGCTCAACTCCATACACCTCATACGCACGTGGCTCAGCTCCGTACACTTTGTACACACTCGGCTCTGCTCTGTACACCTCGTACATAAGTGGCTCTGCTCCGTACACCTCGTACACGTTGTTCCACTCCGTACACCTTGTACACATGTGGCTCTGCTCTGTACACCTTGTACACATGTGGCTCTGCTCCGTACACCTTGTACACATGTGGCTCTGCTCCGTACACCTCGTACACGTTGTTCCACTCCATACACCTCATACGCACACGGCTCCACTCCGTACACCTCATACATACGTGGCTCCGCTTCGTACACCTTGTATACATTTGGCTCTGCTACATCCACACTATAAAACCATCCTGACCACAGATACACTTTACCTTATCCAGCACCATGACAACTGAGGAGCTGATCATGTGACCCCTGACTCCTCCCCTCCAAGTGACGTCATCACAGGTCCTGTAAGAACAGAGCAGCTATGTAGCGTGCTGCTCTGCAGGTGGAGAACAATGGGGGAGATCCCGGGCCCTCACAGGCAAATAGAGGCTGGGCGGGCCCTCTGTGCTTTAAGGCATGGTGTGGGCGGGCCGGGCCCCCACAGGATAATAGTGGCTGGGCGGCGGCTGGGCGGGCCCGGGCGGCGGCTGGGTGGTTCCCTGGGCCCTGTGCATTGAGGCCTCTGGGGTGAGCATGGATGGGCGGGCCGCCGGGCCCCCACAGGATAATAGATGGTGGGCGTGCCTGGGCGGCGGCTGAGCGGTTCCCTGTGCCTGCTGGCCTGCCCAGCCCCAGCCTGTGTGTGTGTGTGACGTGACGGACGACCCGCCCCTGGCTGGTGACGACGACGAGACTCGTCAGGTCAGGCAGTGTATGAAGAACTACTGTGCCACTGCTGCTGGTTAAAGGGGGCGGGCCTCATTGCTCCAAATGGCCCCGCCCACAGCCAGCGCACCCGGCCCCCCCTGCTGTTTGTATGGCCACGCCCCCTCCACTTATCTTCGGGCCACATACAGCTGTATGGCCTATAAGGCCCTATTGGCGGCTCTGCCACTTACTATTAACTTCTTTTACACCTTACTAATTCATATATGGGATATTTTTTGCTACGTGCTACAGATGGCAAGAAGTTGATTGAAGTATTGAAGTTCTAGTTGTATTTTTCTAAAAGGAAAGATTTTTTTCTTATGGCAATCATATGTCAGAGTTGTATCCAAGAAATTGCTTGATTATCCATACTGTATGTAAATTTCAAACTGATGTTATTAGAGTTAACATAGATAAAAATGTCCAGCACCAGCCTAAAAACTCCATTTAAGAGGTTTGCGGCCACTGCATGAGGGTCAAGTACTTTAAATGAGAAGAGCCATAGCTAATGGAATGCAGCCATGAGCAAGATTGTGGAAATAAACTTCCCCTAGCAGGAAAGCAGGCAGAGTAAATGTCACAATGCATGGAGTGTAAAGCCCCTGTCACACATAGCAAGATCACTAGCGAGATCGCTGATACATCACAGATTTTGTGATGCAACAGCGACCTCACCAGCGATCTCGCTATGTTTGACACATAGCAGTGACCAGGCCCCCGCTGTGAGATCGCCGATCGTGTCGGAATGGCCTGGAACATTTTTTGATCATTGGGTTCCCGCTGGGCAGCATGCATCGGTGTGCTTGACGCCTTAACAATGACCTCGTTGGTGACTCAGAGCTTAGCCACATAAGTCTGAGTTGACTGACTAGCTGCTGAGTGACAGGGTCCCAACGACAGCCGAGGTCATTATACTGTCGCTGTATCGTTGCTGCATCATTGAGTAGATCTGACTGTTTGACATCTCACCAGCGACCACGTAGTGATGTTGCAGCGATCCTTACCAGGTCGTATAGTTGTCGGGATTGCTGGAACATCGCCAAGTGTGACGGGACCCTTAAGAGGCAGAGAATGGCAGATGAGAACATGATAGTGGACTAAAAATGTGCAGGGCATCATCTACCATTCCTAGTCTTTTTTTTTCTTTTAAGTTATCCAGTATGCATATGTAGAATTAAATTTTGTAATATTTACCAAAAAGATGGAGATTTTGCTGGAAGCATCGTTAAGAACAGCATATTAAAAACACATGTTCTGTTATCATGTAAATATGCTTTCATTTAGTATTGTCTTTAATGGTCGCTGAGATATAGGGTCATAATTGGGCTACGGGATATATTTAACCCAAAACAATGGAGAAGTTACACCCAGGGATTTGACAATAAAATATAGGAATAAGGAACAGCATAGCTAAAATAATATTTTATTTCAGCTCTGGGCAAGAGGACAAAGGAGGGATAGTCTTTAAGTTTAAAGCTCTATATTTCAAACAGATTTATGTTTCTCATTTGTGTGTTTTATTTCTTTAGCCATTGTAGGATGTTGTTTGTTTTGTCTCTTGCTTCTTTCAACCTCAATGACCCTGACTTTCCAAGCGTTGTTCTTATCTGATGACTGTCTGACCTTTCTTGTTAATTGTGCTCAATTGCTTCCTTCTCAAACTTTTCTTTAATGATTCTGTTTCAATAATTATTTTTTTGTCGACAAAGTAAAAATAATCTGTGGGAACATGTGTTTTTTTGGGTTAGTTATTATTCTAAATATGTTTATATTTATTTTAATGGATAAGAAATATCTTCTCAATAACTCAGGTGCATTCAAAGAAATATTGATAATTATTGGTAACCTTATTCTTAACATAACTTTAAAAATATTTTTAGTGTTAGGCATTTTGTATTGACTGTCCAAGTATGATCTGGAAGTGACAGAGCCATAAACACAATACCCTGATCAAACAGGTGTCTGTTCCTAAGCCCTGTTGAACATTTTTCCAACTATTTTCTTCCACAGATTTTTCATTGGTTAAGGAGTTATGGGGGACTTCAACATTGATGTTGTATTCTTAGCAGAGGTCATCAATGTCTGATTAGTGGGGAGTTACACCTGGCACCCCCACCCATCAGCTGTTCCTGGTGCTGAGTACTACTCAGATATGGATCTTCACACCACAGCTGGTATCTGAATCAGCTGATCAGCAAAGGTGCATGTTGTTGCACCTCCATTGATTAGATATTGATGACCTATCCTAAGGACAACCTCTTTAAATTTCTTCAGGCTGTTTACACAGGGCATTATTCCAGTATATTTGGTGTTTTTGTGAAGGGTTTTTGCTATGGTTTTATGTAAATTTATTTAGATTTAAAGCTGTATTTTTTATTTCATGTAAAACCGATGTGAAACAGCAAACGCGGTCCACACACATTGGTTTACATTGTTGTAGTGAAAGTGAAAGTAACAACAGTTGCCAGCGGTTCTCCTGCTTGTTGAAAGCAATGAGCATGTCAATTCTTTTCAAAACGCAGGGCTGCGTTTTCCCATAGGTTTAGTATTGTCTATGGGAGAATATAGTATATTTGGGAGGAGGGAGGAGGATGTCTGCAGTCAGAACTATGTGTAATCACACCAAACCAGCAGGTCACAAACATAAAACAACCTGGGTGGTAAACGCTGGAGACTGAATGCCAGTGAATTTGTTAATAAGCATAATTTCCCTTGGTTTTTTTATGCATCTTTACTGCAGCAAAAATGCAACAAAAATGCGTTGTGTGAACATAACCTTAAAGAGGTTATCCAACTAAATACGTTTACGACAAATCCACAGGATAAGTGATAAATGTACAGTACAGACCAAAAGTTTGGACACACCTTCTCATTCAAAGATTTTTCTGTATTTTCATGACTATGAAAATTGTAGATTCATACTGAAGGCATCAAAACTATGAACTAACACATTTGGAATTATATACTTAACAAAAAAGTGTGAAAGAACTGAAAATATGTCTTATATCACCTAGGTTCTTCAAAGTAGCCACCTTTTGCTTTGATTACTGCTTTGCACACTCTTGGCATTCTCTTGATGAGCTTCAAAGCAGCAAAGCACCCCCACACCGCCACACCTCCTCCATGCTTCACGGTGGGAGCCAGTAGTATAGTAAAAAGGCGTGCACACTGAGGCTTATTTCGGTGGTGAGAGGTGCCAACTGGGGGGTCTGGTAGATCCACAGCGTAGATTATAGAAAATGACAATTGCACACTCTCGGTTTCTTTCTTGCAAAAAAAGTGTTTCTTTATTTTTATAGCAACAGGGAACCAACGTTTCGGTCCAAACCTAGGACCTTGATCACGGTAGTTGCCTCCGTGTTATGCTTTCCTTCACACATGGGGGCACCGCCACCCACACTGGTATTTTTCAGTTTTCTTGTAAGCTATAGCAAACCAAGGGATCCTTGGATCCTGGTTGAGGGATGCCTTATTTCATTATGGTGTGTGCCTCCGTCCTGGGAGAACAATCACGCGCCCAGGATGGAGGCACACATATACATTTAATATCTCGTCAATTTTTCTTTTCCGTCCACATCTAGGGAGGTTAGCCACAGTGCCATGGGCTTTAAACTTCTTGATGACACTGCGCACGGTAGACACAGTAACATTCAGGTCTTTGGAGATGGACTTGTAGCCTTGAGATTGCTCATGCTTCCTCACAATTTGGTTTCTCAAGTCCTCAGACAGTTCTTTGGTCTTCTTTCTTTTCTCCATTCTCAATGTGGTACACACAAAGACACAGGACAGAGGTTGAGTCAACTTTAATCCATGTCAACTGGCTGCAAGTGTGATTTAGTTATTGCCAAGACCTGTTAGGTGCCACAGGTAAGTAACAGGTGCTGTTAATTACACAAATTAGAGAAGCATCACATGATTTTTCTAACAGTAGCAATACTTTTGTCCATCCCCTTTTTTATGTTTGGTGTGGAATTAACAATTTAGCTTTAGGACAATTCTTTTTGTGTTTTTTTATTGAAGACAAATTAAATGAAGATAATAATATCAAACAATTTGTGATTGCAATCATTTTCAGGAAGAAACTGAGTATTTTCTGACAGAATTGCAGGGGTGTCAGTACTTTTGGCCACAACTGTACCTGACAAATAACTAAAATGCTTGTTTGTTAGGCACGATCACTGTTAAGCAAGTCTAAAAGTAATTATGCATCAAACACTTAGTTGAGAAAAGAAACCGGGCACTGACCTTGTTGCATTGAAGTCCTGTGTGCAAAGGTGTTCTGGATCTGGGTTGCTCAGCTGTAGATGCAGGGATCAATTAAGAACTTAAGAAGAAAACAGCGGCACTCTGGGATCCTTTATTCCAAGAACAGCTTTATTCTAAAAGTTTACATCGGTGGATGCAGGGAAGGGAGGACGGAGGGTCCCTCCGTCCTTCCTTCCCTGCACCCACCGATGTAAACTTTTGGAATAAAGCGGTTCTAGGAATAAAGGATCCCGAAGTGCCGGTGTTTTCTTCTTAAGTTCTAAAAGTAGTTATTGTCAGCAGCACATTGTATTGTGTAAACAGGTGATGTGCTGCCGACAATATGATATTCTAAGTACGCAGATGGATCGTATTTACAAATCACTCTGTGTGTTGAACAATCTGTCTTAAGGTACCGTTACACGCTACGATATCGTTAACGATTTCATAGAAACGTCACATATTTTTGATCGTTCAAATGATATAATTTGTGCGTCGTTGTGTGTAAATGAACGATCTTGAAATGATGAATTGTTGTATCGTTCATCAAAAATTTGAGATCCTGACCTCAAATCTATCGTTCGTTGTCCAATTCACTTTCTGTGAACCAGCAACATCGTTCAGTGTGACACCTTTTGAACGATGTTGTTCACAATTCTCCTATTCCTGTCGCTTTGTAAAATCGTTCACTAAGTTCTTCTCGAAGGAGCTGGCGCGTTGCCAAATTTAACATCGTTAACGATATCCATGCGTGTGACAACGCACTAACGATGTCTAAACGACAGCAGTCATGTAACATTGTTAACAATATCGTTCACTATATTGGAGGGTGTGACGGTACCTTTAGGCTGGTTTCACACTGCATTTTTTCACTGATCAGTTTCGATCAGGTTTGTGTGCCAAAACCAGGAGAAGAACCAGGAGAGGAAAAACTATAATTGAAAGACTGACACCTGTTCTGTGTTTTGGAGACACTCCTGGTTTTGACACACAGACCTGATCGAACCTGGTCAGGGAAAAACTGCAGTGTGAAACCAGCCTAAACAAGGCAGTAAAGGACTGCTGATAATGCCGATCAGCTGTTCAATGGCTGCAGTTGGCATCTGAAACAAGTCATTAGAGTAAGGCTAGGGTTACATTTGCAGTAGCAAATACAGATCCTGATACGGTTTTGAGCTGTAAAAATGCTCAAAACCGGATCAGGATCCGCTTCCCATAGGAGTCCATTATAAAACCGGATTGTAGTACATGCAATCCAGTTACTGCTACCGGATTTGCAGCCTGCGGTAAAAATCATGCAGGCTGCAGTTTTTGGAGCAGTTTGCAAACCGCAGCAGGTTTGCTATAATGGATTTCTATGGGAGCCCATCCGGCTACCGCAAGGGACATGTGAATGCCTGTGGTAGCCGGATGCTTTGTTCAACAAAAGGTTAATGTTACTAATAGATGTGGGCAACATGTCTCCAGGTAGTGTCCACCCTCCCTAGAGACATGGTAACCATATGGGGCAGCAAAAATGAAGGGTTAATTAGGTGTATTACTGTATTGCCGGCTATTGTTGGCTTTTATTATTTTATGAATTGAAGCCGGCGGCTCCTTGCTGTGAAGATGATACAATACGTGATGTGCGTACTGTATCTGCCGCTATACAGGGTCCTGAAAGCTATAGCATTAGTTCTATGGGCAGCGCACCACCATAGAACTAATATTAAAGCTTTCAGGACCAAGGATAGCAGCAGATACAGTATGCACATTAGGTACTGTATCTCCTCCACAGCGAGGAGACGCCGGGTTCAATTAATAAAATAGTAAAAGCCGACAATAGCCGGCAATACAGTAATACACCTAATTAAGCCTTCATATGCTGCCCCATATGGTTACCATGTCTCTAGGGAAGGTGGACACTCCCTGGAGACATGTTGCCCACATATTATATTAACATTAACCCTTTGTTCATCCCCACAGCTGCAGGGATGAACAAAGAATCCAGCAACTGGATTGCACATTATGAGCAATCTGGTTACCAGATCCGGGTTTAAAGACACATTTTGAACACAAAATGTGTCTGAAGGCTCATGCAATAACCACATCCAGATCTGGATGTAGTAATTGTAATGAGCCTTCCAAGTCTGACCCTAGCCTAAGAAGATAAAATGACAGAGGATAATAGCACAAGTGTGTATAGAGCCAGATATAAGAGCTAAAATCACTTCACGGATGCCAGTAGATTATTAAGGAAATTTTGATTATCTAATGATAACATGTCATGCTACATGGCATAACAGTTTTAACATTCCTTCCTCTCATATATATGCTTAGCTATAGTACTAGTCAAAAAGAGGAAATAAAGGCCCGATTTATTATTGCATTTGCATCCATGTATTGTTGAGTTTTGGGCATTTTACATCTGTTTTTGTTTGCACCAAATTAATCTTTCCATTTTCTCCTACTTTGAAATCTATTTTAGGCTGTGGTCACAGTTGACATGCGTTTTTTTTTAGTGATTTAACAAAACTCATGCTTTTTGTCATGTCAGCATGAGTTTTTTAAGGTGTGTCATGGCTCCCTGCGTTTTTGGCTGCGTTTTTGAATCTGCACATAAAAATAGTGCTTGTAGTATTTTTTGTGCGTTTTGAAAAACGCATGCGTTTTTGTGGAAAACGCATGCGTTTTTATAACATGGGCCTCTATGGGAAACGCATGCAAAAACGTATGGTACATTAGTAACTTTTAGTGCCATTCAAAAACGCATGCGTTTCCCATAGGAGCCCATGTTAAAAGACGCATGCTTTTTTTTAACATGGGCTCCTATGGGAAACGCATGCGTTTTTGAATGGCACTAATTGTACATGCGTTTTTGCATGCGTTTCCCATAAGGCCCCATATTAGAAAACGCATGCGTTTTTGGAAAAGCTCCAAAAATGCATGGGACTGTCACACATGCTTTTTGGCTATTAGGGCATGCGTTTTTTAGCATGGGGGCCTATGGGTGCGTTTTTTACATGCGTTTTTGAAAACGCAGGTCTCCAAAAACGCATGTGAAAAATGCTACTGTGACCCCAGCCTTATATATGTTTGCATTTTTCTTTAGTTTACCTTCATAGGCATGACTTAGTCTCTACATATTTTTGCCTGATTCATCATTTGTGACTTTTTTAAAAAACTGCAAAATTTGTCATAAATGTACTTCATTCCCCAAAGTGATTTTAATTAGGCCTGCATTTTTTTGTGTGCAATTTTTACAAAACGTTAAACTTTTTTTAAGAAGGCGCAAAAATATTTAATAGGAAAAAAAGAATTTTTTTTTCCATTGCACACAATTCTTGAACTATATTCACTATTTTAATTAATTTGACACAAAAATCTTGAGGAAGTACCACAAGACAGAAAAAAGTGACCTAAAAAAATCCTCAAAGGATGAATTGTGCCCTGAATATTTTAGTTTACTTATTGCGAGCAAAATTGCTACCACAGACGTCTATAAAATAGATATTTTTGACATTATTAACCACCTTAAACTCTTATGGTACATTTACACGCGGCCACAGGAAGGTAGGAACAGGCAGGCATCGGACACAAATTGTGCCTGTTGCCTTGAAAAGACCTTGATGTGGCTGCGTGTAATTCAGGACTTTCCTTCTTTCAGGGAAGACACAGGAAGGAAAGTCCTGAATTACACGCATCCACATCGAGGTCTTTTCAAGGCAACAGGCACAATTTGTGTCAGATGCCTGCCTGTTCCTACCTTCCTGTGGCCGCGTGTAAATGTACCATTAAGGTACCTTTACACGCCTCCACTGTTGCTAGCAACAGGTATCCACCGCACGTGCACGCCCACGTTTTTAACGGTGGATACCGATCGCTAATGCCGCATATACACGCCGCCATTGCGTTCTCCACTGAAGGTATCTGCGTTCCCCAGAAGGGCCGACAGCTCCTGCGGCTTACTTCCTGTTGAATACCTTCCCTGGTTTACACGCCGCTACCACAAAGGAATATGGGTGTACATATTTCGCACCGCAAGTACATAGGCGTGACAGAGTTGTGTATTACGTGACGCTCGTACGGTGATTGAACAACGCAATAGCATCATGATTGGCCAGCCTGCGCAGGAAGGCTGGCTAATACATGACGCCATTGCAAATGTGTAGTGTGAATGGTCAGCTCTTTAAATATGGCGCCCTGTGCAGGTACAGCTAATGGTTACACAGTAGCCCCCACCAATGTTAGCTAATGGGGCGTGGTATCCATGACGCTGTGGCACGCCCCTGTGAAATCACTAGGGGATGCAAAATCCATGCCTGTGCCCCGTTTAGATGCCACTACCATGGCAATTGTGCCTTTCTGTTGCCTTCGGTTTTTGAGCACGGCTCAGCAACAGGTATCTGAGTCCACTACAGGATACAGGAAGGCATTTCCCTATTTACACGCGGCCATTTCGTAGCAATTTCATAGCAACAGGCATAACTATCCCCAATGCCAGGCAGTTGCTACCTTTCAGTGGAGGCGTGTAAAGGGGCCCTTAAAGTCTAATGGCCACTTTACACGTCGCGATATCGTCGTCCAACTTCAATAAAAAGTCACGTGATCCGTGCGTTGGCTCTGATATTGTTCGTGCGTTGTGTAGTGTGAATATGCAATTCGATGCAAGAACAATTTCAAAACGATATAGGGGGAGAAATGAGCAGGCTCTCCAACTACCCGATATTGGATGGACGATCTGGCAGGATCTTTCTGTGTGACAGCCCAACACCGACTTGGAGAACAACTTCCCCTATTCACTCCCATGTTAAATGGTCGTTCCTGGGTCGCTCGTACAACGGGGGCGTAGACATAGCAGTTGTGTTGCCTGCCGATATCGCCCTGTGTAACATCTCTCTGCACTAAAATCTTGAATTTTTGAAGTAAAGGTCTGATTGCACTTTGCATCCAAGTACCATTTTTTGCAATTCTGACCACTGTTACTTTATGAGGTAATAACTCTGCAACTCTAGAACAGATCCTAGTGATTCTGAGAAGGTTTATTTGTGACATATTAGATTTCATGTTAGTGGTAAATTTAGGACAATATTTTTGCAATTGTATGTGAAAATATCAGAAATTTAGCAAAAACTTTGAAAATGTAGCTGAAACACCCCCACAGGGCCGCAGGATACTCAGGCTATAATACTTCTGGAGAGTCACAGGGGTCGATACCCGGCTCCATGACCCTGGCAGTATCAAATAAAAGTTTGGGGATTTTGGGAATGGTTGTTGTGTGGGCTTACCTGGTGTGGATACTCCTTCTTGCTTCCAAGCATGACATCACTCCCTGAGGGAGGCAATGCCATTGAGGCAACTGGACTCTGGGGTGCCACATTCCCCCCTAGTGAAATTGAGTAGTCCTGGACTGAGGAAACATTAAAAAAAAAGAAATAACAATAGAAAAATTGAACAGAGTCTTAAAAATGAAAAATTACAAAAGCCAAGAAAATTTGAAAAACACAGTTACTACGGCGCTTAGTCCTTCCACCGTTGGCTGATGATGATCTTTTTTACAAAATTGTGTTAACCACACCCAGTACTGTGGCCTATTGGTCCATGTTTAAATTAAATGTTCAAGAATACTCAAAAGTTCATAAAGTATGTCCTGTAGGCATGATACGCTTGGTGGTTGCTTATTTACATATTTACATGAAAATAAATCATATTTAAATTTTTAAACTGGATAAACTGTCTACTTAACTTTGTTGGGAAAGTCAATACAGGCACTACAATGGCTCCATTTATCTGCGTCCACATTTTGGGAAAGTCTCCAAGAACTGTATGAATCATCTCTTCTTTTTCTTCTTGGGGTTGGGGCATGTCTTGGACTTCCTCTCTGTTTCCTAATTGGTCAGGTCTTTTCTTTAGATGGTCTCTTGAAACTGCCGCTGAGGTCTCTCCTCCAGTTTTACTTATTAAGCAGACTTTAATGTTGTCAAAATTTGAAAGCAATATGGTGTGTGGCTCTGCCTCCATGTGGTCATCCAGTTTGTTTGTTCATCTTTTTCTCCTGAGGACTTGTTCTCCAGGTGTTAAGCGAACTGCAGGTGCATGTTTGTTATATTATCTCACTTCTCTTGCTTGTGACAGGTTTCTCTCAACACACTCTTGCACTTTTCAGTACCCCTGTTGCCATTCAGTATCCCAATCTGCATCTGGTGGGTTTTTCGCAGGTGTCAACACTCCCAAGTTAATGGTCAGCTTCCCAGGTCTTGCCCTCATCAGGTAGGCAGGAGTACAGTTGGTAGATTCACAGGACGATGATTGTATAAGTCCACTAAATCTGTCAACATTTCTGGCCACATACTTCTTTCTTCCAGTGGCAGTGTCTTCAACAGGTTTATCACTACCTGATTCATCTTCTCGCACATGCCATTGGTCTGTGGGTGGTACGGCGTCATTCTTATTTTCTTGCAGCTGTACAAGTTGCAAAACTCCTGGAACACCTCTGCCTTGAACCCTGGACCTTGATCTGTAAGAACCTGTTCAGAATAGCCATGGGGTCTGCAGAAATGGGCTTGAAAGGCTCTAGCCACTGTTAGGTCTTTTACTGGCACTACTACCAACAAACAGGAATAGTGATCTACAATGGTGAGGGAGTAGACATAGCCTGACCGGCTCGGGGTCAGTTTCAAATGGTCTAAGGCTACGAGTTTAAGTGGTTGCCTGGTGACAATAGGCTGTATAGGCTCTCTCTAGCTGTCACAATCTTTCCTTCACAGGTTGCACTGGCCACAGTCTCTGCACCATTTCTCTATAGCCTTCCTCATCCCATACCATCCCATGCCCTGTCCCATCATGGTATGCCTCCAGGACCATCTAGACATCTCTCTTCAGGACGACTATCTGCCAGACCAGTTCATGGGTTTGTGCATTGATGTGTCGCCTGCACAGCTTACCTCCATAGATGAATAACTTTCTCTTCTCTTTCCACAACTGTTGTGTCTCTTGTGGAGCATCTGGACCAGGGTGTGAGTCGGCTTGCATCAACAACTCCTTGACTAAGTGGATGGCTGGGTTGGTATCTTTCATCTCTGCCCAACCGTGATGAGGTAACGGGTTGAACGTGGCTTCTTGCATGACAGGCCGCTTGTCTCTCACACCATGAGAATACTGGGACGCACTGCTGCAGTGAAGAGCCAGTAGCGCTATCTCTTCCAGCTCCGACGGGTCTTCTCCCGCAACTGGCAAGTTGGGCATCCTTGACAGCGCATCAGCGTTGGCGTTTTTATGCCCTGCCAGGTACTTGATGGTAACGTTGTACTTGGACAACTGGGCCATCCATCGCTGTTCCAGTGCACCTAACTTCACGGTTTCTAAATGGGTTAGCTGAATATTGTCCATATAGATGGTAAACTTTGCTGAAGCCAGGTAATGTTTAAAGCGTTCAGTTACAGCCCAGAATATGGCAAGGAACTTTAGCTTGAAAGAGCTTTATTTTTGTCGGGGTTCCTTTCTGTATGACGAAGCTTCCTGCTGGAATAGGCAATCTCTCTCTCCTTGCTTCTCTTCACCTGGGATAACTTTTCTCCCAATCCCACGATGCTCACATCTGTGTAAAGCACAAACGGTTGGCCATAGTCAGGGTAGGCCAGGATCTCGTCCCCTGTAAGGGCCCACTTCAACTGGGTGAAGAAGTCTTCTACTCTGCAGTCCCATTGAAATGGAGGGCTCAGGTTCTTGGCCCAGTCTACCAGGAGGTCTTGTAAAGTGCTGCTATCTTGGTGAAGCCCTTGATAAACCTCTGGTAGTAGCCTACCAGTCGCAGGAACTGTTGTACTTCTTTGATGGTCGTGGGCCTCGGCCAGTCACTGATTACGGTGACTTTATCAGGATCTGGTGCCACACCTTCAGCGCTGACCACGTGTCTTAGGTACTGTACCTTGGGCTTCAGTAAGTGGAACGTGGACGGCTTTACTTTCATGCCAAAATTGGATAATGCCTCGAATACCTCAGGTAGGTGCTTCAGATGGTCTTCATACGTCTTTCAGCAGACGATCACGTCATCCAGGTACAGTAACATTGTTTCAAAGTTTCTATACCCTAGGCAACACTCCATCAACCTCTTAAACGTTCCCGGTTCATTGCAGAGTCCAAACGGCATGCAGTTAAACTCACAGAGGCCCATCGGTGTCATGAACGCAGTCTTTTCTCTGTCCGCCTCTGACACGCCAACCTGCCAATACCCAATGGTGAGATCTAGAGTGGAAAAATAATTAGCAGTTCTCAGTACAGCTAAGGACTCTGGGTAATGGGTAAGCATCCTTATGTGTAATGTGATTAATCTGCCTGTAGTCAACACACATTCTCATTGTACCATCTTTTTTCTTTACGAAGACTAATGAAGCTGCCCAGGCACTACAACTATCTCTGATCACTCCAGCCTTCTTCATTTCCCATAACATCTCTTTGGCTCATTGATAGTGAGCTGGTGGTGTAGGCTGGTACCTCGATTTAAAGGGTGGATGGTCTCCAGTGGGGATGCGATGTTGTACCCCTTTTACCTGCCCAAAGTCTAAAGGATGTTTACTCAAGACCTGTTCATATTCTTAAACTACACGGTAAAACACCATGCTTTTGATGCGGAGGGGTGGAGTCAGTGTAGCTTCTGACACCAGTCTTCCAGCTGCCCCTCGGAGCCGTTGTCCTCTGTCTGGTCGGACGGATTTAAAGGTTCCACTGCCCTGAAGATGTTGTTATCGACAGTGAACAGCTTAGCAATGGTAGCATACCGAGGTAGTTTGACCTCTTCTTCTCCACAGTTTAAGATACATACTTGTACCCTCCCCTTGCAGACACCAACTACCCCTCCGGCAGTTAGGACAATGGGCCTACTATCTGAGTACACAGGCTTTACCAGGGCCTTATAATCTTGACCCCAAAGGCCTATTGCTGCCCTACATCAGATTAACATTTCGCTTTTTGGGGGTGTTGCAATGGGGACCAGGTCTCTTACTCTCACACTACCAACCTCTCCACCAGACAGCTCGACCTACTGCCTCTGCATCAGGGCCTTTATCTCTTTCTGTAGGACTCTCTGCTGCCCAGTATTGGCAGTTTCAGCAACCTGTTGTAAAAAAGCAATAATCTCTCCTAGACAATTCTCAATTACATTAGTGCCTAGAGCAATCATTGGTTACATTCTCGCCAGTCAACATCAACAATTATCATTCCTTGGGCATTTAGTTCTGCATGCCCTACCTTAATGGTCACCTCTTTGAACCCCAATTGTGGTAGAGGTTGACCATTGCTGGCATATATGATAAAACTTTCATCTGGGCAGCAGGTGAGGTCAGAGACGGCCCAGTACTGTTTATAAAGTATATAAGGCATCATCATCACCTGCGAACTGGTGTCCAGTAAAGCATTCATGAGGATGCCATCCAGCACAACCGGCAGGATCGGTCATCCTCCCACATACCTGTCGCGCCAGTTCTGTGGGCAAGGTTGTCTCATTCCTGGGGGGTGGCCTGCTGCCCCAGGGGTTGCTCATTTAAAGCACAAAACCTTGCTATGTGGCCTGCTTCATTGCAGCAGCGGCAGATGGGTTGTCCTGTAGCATCATAGCGATCGCTGGCTCGTCCTCTGGTTGTTGGATGCCTCCTCTGGCATAGCCACGGGACGTCATCAGGGCTGGAGGCCAACTGTATCTTCTCCATGGATTTGGGCCCCTGCATGGACTGTACAGCTATTGTTAGTTCGGCCATACCCTTGGTCAGCTGCTGCAGCTGCAATTGTAGGGCCTCAGGGGTAACATTTTCTGGAGTCTGTGCACTGGCCCCCACTGTGGCCAGGGAACGGGGCGCCACGTCCAGGTGGTACGTTAGAGCCAGTCGTTGGGAGGGTGCTGTGCTACTAGCGGTTGGTTCTCGCAGCACTCGAATGGCCCGGTCTTTAAATTGTACAAAGTCCTGGTCAGGGTTTTGCAGGGCCAATATACGTAGCTGTGTCCGGTGGGCATGAGACCGGAGCCCTTCAATAAACTGCTAAGTCAAAAGCTTGTTTTCATCTCATGCACTGTCAGGGTCTACCTGCTTCATGGCCCTCAGCACCTCTTGGAGATTTAATGCATAGTCCCGTATACTGTCCTGCACCTGTTGTTTGCACACTTAAAACCTCATTTTAATGTCTGCTGCAGTACGGGTGTCAAAAGCTTCTTTCAACCTGGCTTAGATTTGTTTAACAATTCTTTTGTCATTGTCCAGCCAGGACTTTACCTTTCTTTGGGCTGCACCAGTCAATTGCCCTATTAGAATGGTAACTTTCTGGCTCTCAATCAGGGAATATACTTCAAACAAGCTTTTCAGTCTCTCCCTGAAGTTGTTCAGGGTGACCAATTCCTATGAGTATTGCGGTAGCCAAGTCGCTACCGGAATATACAGCATTGAGAACGGCATGACTGGCGCTGCTGTGGGTGCCATGGCTGTGGCTGCGACGAGTGGCTCGGCTGGGGCTGCGTCGGTAGCTGGGGCCGCAGCATCAGCTTGGGCGTCGGCCTTGGCTTGGACGGTTGTCGGGTTCACCACAGGTTCTCCCCCCTCTGGAATGGACATCTTTCTCCCCCTTAGTGAACCACAGCCAGGTTCTCAGTCTCTGTTAGTTTATCCATCTACCGCTCCACAGGCAAGGGATTGAGCGTAGAATGGATTTCTGGGGGTCAGAGCTTCCGGCGTCCCGCTGGCTGATATCAGAGCGCTGGGTAGGGTTTCTCTGCACGCACTTTCTAAGGTTCCACCCATGACCCACAAAATAGCTCTTTGGTTTCCCGGGGTACAGTAATGGCGAAAGGCACACAGTTCAATAAAGTCAATGGCACTCAGTACCCGTTGACACCAGGCATGAAATCCTGTTTGTGCCTGTTTTGATACACCCCCTCAGGGCTTTAGGATACTTGAAACCAGGCTATAATACTTCTGGGGATTCACAGAGGTCGATACCCGGCTCCGTGACCCTGGCGGTATCAAATAAAAGTTCGGGGATTTTGGGAATGGTTGTTGTGACGCCACTCATGGTGTTCGGCTATTAATGGTTGACACTGCGGTGTGGGACCTCTGGGGATAATGGAAACACAGCTGAGGTGGTATCACTTCCCACAGGTGGAGCGGTTCCCCAGGGCAATTGGTATTGTCTATGGCGATGGTATGCCATTGTGGTGCAGGACTGAGGGTGCAGAATAACCGACAGACACACAGTACGTAGTCTCCTTTTTCTTTACTGGTAGTTGCAGGTTCAGACAAAGACACTGTCCACAGGAGATGTTAGGAAGCCGGGTAGCTTGGAAGCAAGTTGTGAATCTCCTCACCCGGTGAGTTCTGAGGCTTCCCTGCTGTGCTCTTCTTTGCTGGTCCTGTCTCCCTGTAGCTAAGTTGCGACCTTCTCTTCCTGCTTGTAAGTCTCTCACCTGTATGGCCGGCAGCTTGAGCCCTTCCTGGGCATCACTCCTCTGGCAACTGTCCCTGAGCTCTCCGATGCTGCTGTGCCTCCAGGTGCTAAATTTATCAAACTTATAGTATAAATGACAGTGCGTAGAGGACTTACAGAATGGGCATAGCTTGTGCTCCTTAGCAAATTGCATAGAAAAGGCAAAGAAGTCCTCGCTATGGCTGCAAAAGATGACTGGACGTCAAGCAGTATTAATAATAAAGTAGTAGTTTTTACACAATCATGTAGCCTTTCAACAGGTCCCCACACATTATATACTTACTCCCAATAAATTTTAATCACATTTAAATACATTAACATAGGTCACAAGCCCTGTTTCTGAGGCGTGGCTCTCACCCTTGGCGACATAGAGATGGGGAATTGGTGTATTTAGTTCTGGTAAACTCACAGCAAGAATTGATATGCTGCAGATTTTCCCACATTAAAATACACAGCATGCTGCTGTGTATTCTAGAGGCACCATGCGGACAGGAATTAGGCTAAGGTCATACTTAGGCAGACGCAAGAGCTAAAAGCTTTTGAAAATTCAGCAGCAGTGCATAGCGTTAACTGCCAGTGCAACACTGCCCCATAGAAACCCACTGTTTACCTTAGTAGCGACCACACACAAAGCTGCAGGATGTGCGCTTTATAATAGTGCACAGGAAAACACTGAAGACCGCGTTGTCTGTGCGCTGTGATAAAGCGCACGTCCTGCAGCTTTGTGTGTGGCCGCTGCTAAGGTAAACAGTGGGTTTCTATGGGGCAGAGTTGCACTGGCAGCGCATAGCATTAACGCTATGCGCTGTTGCTGAATTTCTAAGTTTTTAGCACTTGCGTCAGCCTTAAGTGTGACCCTAGCCTTAGCAAAACCCATAGGCTTTGCTGGAAAAACACGCTGTTGCAGATTTGGTGTGGATCTACTTATACGCAGCAGATATGCACCAAATATGTGGCAATGTGGCATCTGGTAATGGGGTGCTATCCATTCACTCCTATCCACCCCCACGCAGTGCCCCCTGCCAGATAGAATGACCACAAACAACAGGTCTCGGGGATAACAGCTGCTTTACTTCAGCAGAATGGGGAGATATAACATGGAGTAATTGTTTACAGTTCACTTGGGTAATCTAAGGCCAATGCAGTTCAGGATTGGATTCTGACACAGAATTAAGGTTCTGGAGCTTTTAGAACCTATATTAGGCTGGGGTCACAGTTGACATGCGTTTTTTAGTGCCTTTTAAAAACTCATGCGTTTTAACATGCGTTTTGCATGAGATTTTTAAGGTGTGTAATGGCTCCCTGCGTTTTTGGCTGCGTTTTTAAATCTGCACCAAAAAATAGTGCCTGTACTATTTTTTGGTGCGTTTTTATAACATGGGCCCCTATGGAAAACGCATGCAAAAACGCATGTACAATTAGTACCATTTAGTGCCATTCAAAAACGCATGCATTTTCCATAGGAGCCCATGTTAAAAAAACGCATGCGTTTTTGAATGGTACTAATTGTACATGCGTTTTTGCATGCGTTTCCCATAAGACCCAATATTAAAAAACGCATGCGTTTTTGGAAATGCACCAAAAACGCATGGTACAGTCACACATGCGTTTTTGCTATTAGGGCATGCGTTTTTTAACATGGGGGCCTATGGGTGCGTTTTTACATGCGTTTTTGAAAACGCAGGTCTCCAAAAACGCTTGTAAAAAATGCTACTGTGACCCTAGCCTAATTGTACATGCGTTTTTGCATGCGTTTCCCATAAGGCCCCATATTAAAAAACGCATGCGTTTTTGGAAATGCACCAAAAACGCATGGTACTGTCACACATGCTTTTTTGCTATTACGGAGTAACAAAAATAACTATGATTTTTTTGTTATATTTTATTTGGTTATTAAAATTATCCAGTGAGGATAGGTGCAACAGTGCAGGTGTCAAATCAACGTGTATCCCTCCCCCCACATGTAAACAAACATAGGACAAACAATTGTCTATACGGGTTAAACCCCTGTTGGTTCAATGGGTGATGATAGCACTAGTCAAAAGGAACCTGGATGTCTGGGACTGAAGGAGAGATCCCCCCCGGAAACAATGCGTCTCCAATGGGAGGGGGCCTCTGTACCTACGACCCGTGATCCTGTGGTCAAGTCTTGTTGTTAACGGGTGTTGCCCCGATCAACTAATAGTGCGTCAATCACCTCTATTACAGTCAGAGGTCCTATAGTCGTATAGATCTGGTATTCATCGATTATTATACAAAGTCAGTATTGTAACCCGCCCGACGCGTTTCGCCTCTCCAAATTGAATGAGAGGCTCATCAGGGGCTCTGACGATCAAGATAGTGATGTGTGGACCACACTAGTTGTATGTGGTCTACTCAGTTGTAAGTCTTATGTTCAGACAGTCCGGGCTAGGAACTTGAAAGGGATTTTCAGATATTGGCTTCTATGACGTACGAAGAGTCTGTTGGGTGATAGAGGAGGAGACCTGAGTTTAGATAAGGTTAGAAACAAACTATCTCCACCAATTTCGATCAATACCCATTATTGACGTGAGGTTTCTATAAAGTATTTTATACACCCTTTTTAGTGTTGTATTTGTTTTTACAAAAGTAATGATTGATCACATACCGAGTACAGTTATTTTTCTTGGATATATCATTCGTAGTCCAAATTTAGCCGGAATCGAACAAGGTTCTATTCCTCGCTATATAAAACATAAAGTATCACTTATTATTGTCCTATCATTGGTTTGGTCCATAGCCCTTACTATGTTACCTACCCTCTGTACTTTACAGTGGTTTTGCAGCTTAAATCCAGTAGTTTTAGTGTATTATCCCTTTAGAAAATCCCTTGTTCTGGGAAGAAAGAGTGGTATCACTATATACTCAGGTAACACTCATTGGCATCTTGTTTGTTATTATGAGACTGACCTGCCCATAAGACATATGTGCTCCTTTTGGGGCTCGTGATGCCGGTGCCTGTCTATGTCACAGGACGTTAAACATCACCTATAGAGGAAAAGACAATGAAAATACGTTCTAAATTATTTCCCCCTTTCCTTTAAGTGTCTCTCTGTACCTGTTAAGATATGGTGCTTTCTGATGTTATCCGTGGGTTAAAGGAAATTGGTCCCCTAGGTGTTTGCTTTTGGTCCGTACAGGGTTACTGGATCCTGGTTAAATGGTTATCTGAGGATCCTATAACAATAGTAGTATCCATTATGAAAGAGTCCTAATGGTATTAGACTCTTTCATCACAGGCACCTAACTAATGTTGGTTTCATCAAAGCCCTATACTCCCTAGCCATAAATCTGTAATGTCAATGATACCCATCTACTTCCCTCTAGGGAGCCTCTCCTGGGGTGACATGTCTTAGGTGTAAATACATGTATTAGTAACAGCCCTCCATTTATTACAGGGAAATCTAATAATGCCTATACTTGGTATAGAGAAACCACCCATCACATGATTCATTTTATAAGATCTAGTGTTTACCTGGTTTTTTCCCCTTTACAAGCAGCCTGGCGCGCACATCATTGTTTAGATGAGAGGCTCCAATGTCCAGAGCCTATGCGCGCCGCCAGCCGCTTGGGAGGCTAAATAGTACTGCCCCCTGCTCCCGCCTCCCCACCGTAATGCCGCCCACAGGATGTGGTTGGCAGAATTCTGGTGGCGTGCGTTCCAGGTCTGGAACGCGGAAGTGTTTACCGCGCATGCGCGGACCATGTGTTTCCGGTCCCGCATGTGAAGGTATTGCCATAGTGACGCGGCACACTTATTGCGCGTGCGCGGAAGCGATGCCTCCGTTCAAGGGAAGGAGGGCGTCTCTATGACGACGCGTCTTGTTTGCTATGAACCGCATAACCACATAATGCTGTGGCGGGCGGCAGTCTATGGGTATTAGATCATGGGGGTGATATTACCATTCTCAATGCCAATTTCTATGGGCATTACATCGGGACAGTTAGATTCAGTAATATAAAGCTAGTATGCTGTTATCTTAGTAGGAAGAGGTCTTAATATGGGGGGGGGGGGTTGGGGGGCTTCTAGGTAACCTGTGTCCAAAGGGTTAGGACAGCAATAGAGGTCCATTGTATAGTAATTGCTTATTCAATGGACGTTTAGATGGTAAGATTCAAACCCACACTATAGATTTACAATGATAAACCACTTTACTTCCCTTATTAATTCCCAGCCACTTTTTGTCTAAGTAGAAGTAGAAGTAAGCTGGGAATTAATAAGGGAAGTAAAGTGGTTTATCATTGTAAATCTATAGTGGTGGTTTGAATCTTACCATCTAAACGTCCATTGAATAAATAGCTTTATATTACTGAATCTAACTGTCCCGATGTAATGCCCATAGAAATTGGCATTGAGAATGGTAATATCACCCCCATGATCTAATACCCATAGACTGCCGCCCGCCACAGCATTATGTGCTGTGCGGTTCATAGCAAACAAGACGCGTCGTCATAGAGACGCCCTCCTTCCCTTGAACGGAGGCATCGCTTCCGCGCACGCGCAATAAGTGTGCCGTGTCACTATGGCAATACCTTCACATGCGGGACCGGAAACACATGGTCCGCGCATGCGCGGTAAACACTTCCGCGTTCCAGACCTGGAACGCACGCCACCAGAATTCTGCCAACCACATCCTGTGGGCGGCATTACGGTGGGGAGGCGGGAGCAGGGGGCAGTACTATTTAGCCTCCCAAGCGGCTGGCGGCGCGCATAGGCTCTGGACATTAGAGCCTCTCATCTAAACAATGATGTGCGCGCCAGGCTGCTTGTAAAGGGGAAAAAACCAGGTAAACACTAGATCTTATAAAATGAATCATGTGATGGGTGGTTTCTCTATACCAAGTATAGGCATTATTAGATTTCCCTGTAATAAATGGAGGGCTGTTACTAATACATGTATTTACACCTAAGACATGTCACCCCAGGAGAGGCTCCCTAGAGGGAAGTAGATGGGTATCATTGACATTACAGATTTATGGCTAGGGAGTATAGGGCTTTGATGAAACCAACATTAGTTAGGTGCCTGTGATGAAAGAGTCTAATACCATTAGGACTCTTTCATAATGGATACTACTATTGTTATAGGATCCTCAGATAACCATTTAACCAGGATCCAGTAACCCTGTACGGACCAAAAGCAAACACCTAGGGGACCAATTTCCTTTAACCCACGGATAACATCAGAAAGCACCATATCTTAACAGGTACAGAGAGACACTTAAAGGAAAGGGGGAAATAATTTAGAACGTATTTTCATTGTCTTTTCCTCTATAGGTGATGTTTAACGTCCTGTGACATAGACAGGCACCGGCATCACGAGCCCCAAAAGGAGCACATATGTCTTATGGGCAGGTCAGTCTCATAATAACAAACAAGATGCCAATGAGTGTTACCTGAGTATATAGTGATACCACTCTTTCTTCCCAGAACAAGGGATTTTCTAAAGGGATAATACACTAAAACTACTGGATTTAAGCTGCAAAACCACTGTAAAGTACAGAGGGTAGGTAACATAGTAAGGGCTATGGACCAAACCAATGATAGGACAATAATAAGTGATACTTTATGTTTTATATAGCGAGGAATAGAACCTTGTTCGATTCCGGCTAAATTTGGACTACGAATGATATATCCAAGAAAAATAACTGTACTCGGTATGTGATCAATCATTACTTTTGTAAAAACAAATACAACACTAAAAAGGGTGTATAAAATACTTTATAGAAACCTCACGTCAATAATGGGTATTGATCGAAATTGGTGGAGATAGTTTGTTTCTAACCTTATCTAAACTCAGGTCTCCTCCTCTATCACCCAACAGACTCTTCGTACGTCATAGAAGCCAATATCTGAAAATCCCTTTCAAGTTCCTAGCCCGGACTGTCTGAACATAAGACTTACAACTGAGTAGACCACATACAACTAGTGTGGTCCACACATCACTATCTTGATCGTCAGAGCCCCTGATGAGCCTCTCATTCAATTTGGAGAGGCGAAACGCGTCGGGCGGGTTACAATACTGACTTTGTATAATAATCGATGAATACCAGATCTATACGACTATAGGACCTCTGACTGTAATAGAGGTGATTGACGCACTATTAGTTGATCGGGGCAACACCCGTTAACAACAAGACTTGACCACAGGATCACGGGTCGTAGGTACAGAGGCCCCCTCCCATTGGAGACGCATTGTTTCCGGGGGGGATCTCTCCTTCAGTCCCAGACATCCAGGTTCCTTTTGACTAGTGCTATCATCACCCATTGAACCAACAGGGGTTTAACCCGTATAGACAATTGTTTGTCCTATGTTTGTTTACATGTGGGGGGAGGGATACACGTTGATTTGACACCTGCACTGTTGCACCTATCCTCACTGGATAATTTTAATAACCAAATAAAATATAACAAAAAAATCATAGTTATTTTTGTTTCTCGGTAAAAATTATTATAACTATTAAACCATAAATCGGTGAACTAATCTTTTTTGCTATTACGGCATGCGTTTTTTAACATGGGGGCCTATGGGTGGGTTTTTTACATGCGTTTTTGAAAACGCAGGTCTCCAAAAATGCATGTGAAAAATGCAACTGTGACCCCAGCCTAAGTTAGAAACAGTACATGTAGGTAATTCTAAAGGCCCCGTTACATGGCACAACATCATTAACGATATAGATTAAACGTCATGGGTTTGGAGTCGTTCAAGCGACATCGTTAGGACATCGTTGAGTGTGACTCTGCGATGTTGTAACGATAAATCATTGGGTCTGGGATCGCAGATTTGAGAACATGTTCCAACATGTAGCCAACCTGCTATATTGTTGTGTATGACACCGCGATAATGATGTTGTTTACGACTTCGCCCATTCACATCAATGAGCAGGTATCGTTCGCTGGCCTGTGCGAACGACACCTGCTCACTACATCGTTGGTGAGTCATCCACGATATCAAGACATCTCACCAACGATGTCAAAATGATGTCGGAAATGACCACGCTCCCCTCAAAATCGTTGCCGACATCGTTTCAACGTCGTGCCGTGTAACGGTATCTTAAGAAAGTTCAAAGTCTTTTGGGGGCATATAAGTAGAAGAGGAGATATAGAGCAAGAGTATTTACAGACCTGGTGTCATGTATCCATTTCACAGCTTTTCGCAGTCAATGCAGATATATTCTTGAAGTAAATAAAAGATAATTTGTGGTGAGGCAGGCACCCCTCGATTTCCTCAATACGCGGGCTAATAGGTTCTTCTGTGCACTTCAGTGCGAACTGATACTAGAGATGCACGAGTTAATCCAGACAGCGCAAGACCCAGGGTTAAAAAAATGGTTAAACATCTTTACCATCCTGGCTGCAGAAGCCATGGGAAGAATCCTAGGTGTGGAGCCCACTGGGACGGGGTACTCGGTACCGGACCGGGGTGCTGCTGGGGGATGTCACGGCGGTCCTGGTCCGGACCGTGTCCCGGGCCCGCACAATAAAATGGGGGCTATTTACAGGGGATTTGTGGGGAGTAAACCTGTGTTGATGTTTCTGTGGCACATTAACCCTTGGGGTGCCACATTCCCCCTTAGTTAAAGACAGTACTCCGGGACTGTGGAACAATAAAGAAACAAACAATTAATACAATTAATATTTACAAAGACTTAAAAGTAAAAATTACAAAAATCACTAAAGTTTAAAAACAGTCCAAAAATTCAAAAAGCAGTCCTTCCGGAGGTTTAGTCTTTTGCCTCCGGGCTGATGAATATATACAAGAAAGTTTATACCACAACCAGTCCGTGGTAGTATGGTCCTTAAAAATAAAATAAAAGGAAAAAGTTTGAAGAATATGCAAGAAGTTCATACAGGATAGTCTCTGTAGGTACTGGGCTTTTTTAATGTTGTATTAACTATGTACATTTGTCCACGGGTGTATCTGCTTAGGAGGTCTGGATTCTCTACACCACCCCCAGGCACTTTCTTTCCCTAACTTAATGTACATGGGGGTTAATCCAATTCCTCCACCCTCTTGGACACTATCTACTGAGTTTAATTTATATTAACACAAACATATTTACATTTTACAGTTGATTTGACCTTTTAATCCCTGTACCTAGCTGGTAACCGCCATCTGCTACTACGCTCTGATCTGCGTAAAACAGGTATACTACTTGCATGTAGCCTATTGGTGTTGGTGGGCATGTACCTACTTGTAGTGTTTGGTACTATAGAAGATGAAGATATGACTGTAGGACTGGCAAGCTCACTGGGACCAGGAATTGATTCTTCCTCTATGGGTTCTACTTCCAGTTCTTCAGGTCTTGGGTCTTCTTCTGGTAACACAGTTTCTGGTGTTGGTTCCACCATTGGAGGGAAAGCAATCATTGGGACTACAACGGCTCCGTGATAATTTGGCCATGTTTGGGGAAATCTCCTAGCACCGTATGAAATACTTCATCTTCTTTCTCTTTGACAGGTTGGACCTGTACGGGCACTGTTACTTCTGGTGTCTTCAGGGTTTCAGGACACGGTTTGAGATGGTCTCTGGACACAAGTATCGAAGTTCTTTCTTCATCTTTGCTTATTAGACACATTTTAGCATTGTCTAGATTGGATGGTAAGACTGTATATGGGATGGTTTCCCACTGATTATCCAATTTGTTAGTGCGTCTCTTTCTTCTGAGTACTTGCTCACCGGGTTGTAATGGAGTTGCTTGAGCACTTTGGTTATAGGTTACCTCTTGTCTTGCTCTAGCTTGCTGAAGATTTTTCTCTACGCGCTCTTGTACTAAGCGATACTGTTGCTGACGTAGGGTATCCCAACTGGTTTCTTCAACTTCTGTGTCTGGTTTTAGAATTCCCATATCTAAGTCAATTGGTAGCTTTCCGGGTCTTGCACGCATAAGATAAGCTGGGGTGCAGTTTGTAGAACTCACTGGAACATGGTTGTATAAGTCTACCAAATCAGGTAATTTATCTGGCCATTGATTTCTCTCAGATTCTGGTAACGTTTTCAATAGGTCTATTACAATATGGTTCATCTTCTCACATAAGCCATTTGTTTGGGGATGGTACGCTGTCGTGCGGATCTTCTTACAGCCGTACATATTGCAGAATTCTTGGAAAATCTCTGATTCAAAGGCTGGACCTTGATCTGCAAGGACTTGTTCCGGGTAACCATGCGGTCTACAGAAATGGGTCTGAAATGCTCTTGCTGCCGTCTTCGCTGTCAGGTCCTTGACGGGTACCACCACTAAGAAGCGTGAGTAACGGTCCACGATGGTTAAGGCATAGACATAGCCTGACCGGCTTGGTGACAACTTGACGTGGTCTAATGCAACTAACTCTAGTGGTTGCTTGGTTACTATGGACTGGAGTGGGGCTCTCTGTTGATCTTTTCTTCTGAGGTTGCATGGGCCACATTTTCTACACCAATCTTCAATTGATTTTCTCATGCCAACCCAATAGAATCTCTCTTTTAGGAGCACTTCCAACTTCTTCCATCCGAAATTACCTGCACCGTCGTGGTAGGCTTCTAAGACCATTTTGACGTCTCGCTTGGGTACGATTATCTGCCAGACCAATTCATGTGTTTTTGGATTGGTATGCCCTCTGCAGAGCTTCCCTTGATACAGGAAAAACTTGCCTCTCTCTTTCCAGAGTTGTTGGGTCTCTGCCGGGGCGTTCTGGTTAGGGTACACACCTTGTTGTGTAAGCAGTTCTTTCACTAGCTTCACAGCTGGATCACTATCTTGGGTATCAGCCCATCCATGGTGTGCTAACGGGTTAAGACTTGCCTGTTGTTCTCTTTGGTAGATGCCGGGTTGATACTTGTCTACCTTTGAACGATGAACGACCGGTAGTTCAATTTCTTCCAACTCTTCCGGTTCCTCTTCCACGTCTCTCAGGTGTGGCATCCGTGATAAGGCATCTGCGTTGCCGTTCTTGCGGCCTGCCCTTTATTTGATGACAAAATTGTAGTTAGATAGCCGGGCTATCCATCGCTGCTCCAATGCACCTAATTTTACTGTATCCAGGTGGGTCAACGGATTGTTATCCGTGTAGATGGTGAATTCTGCACCCGCCAAGTAATGCTTAAAACGTTCAGTTACAGCCCAAACTACTGCCAGTAGTTCTAACTTGAAGTAGCTGTAGTTCTCGGGATTTCTTTCTGTAGGCCGGAGATTCCTACTTGCAAAGGCAATAACTCTCTCTTTGCCTCCTTGCTTCTGCGACAAAACTGCTCCCAGTCCCACGTTGCTGGTATCCGTGTATAGAATGAATGGTTGATGGTAATCAGGGTATGCCAGAATCTCTTCTCCCGTCAGTGCACACTTCAATTTTTTGAAGGAGTCTTTCTTCTCTTCACTCCACTGGAAAGGAGGATTACTGGTTGAAAACTTTCTTGATTGTCCTACCAGGATGTCTTGTAGAGGAGCTGCTAGCTTCGTGAATCCACTGATTAATCTTCTATAATAGCCTTCCAGGCCCAGAAATTGCCTCACTTCTTTCACGTTAGTAGGTCTTGGCCAATCCCTTATTACTGTGACTTTATCTGGATCCGGTGCTACTCCCTCTGAACTCACGACATGTCCCAGGTACTGTACTTTTGGTTTGAGAAGGTGACATTTAGATGGCTTGATTTTCATGCCATATTTGGACAAGGCTTCGAACACTTCTGCCAGGTCTTGTAGATGTTGCTCATACGTCTTGGAGTAGACTATGACGTCATCTAGGTACAGGAGGACAGTTTCAAAGTTCTTGTGTCCTAGGCAGCTCTCCATGAGGCGTTGGAAGGTCCCAAGTGCGTTGCAGAGTCCAAACGGCATACAATTGAACTCACAGAGGCCCATTGGCGTAGTAAATGCTGTCTTCTCCTTGTCTGCCTCGGCCACAGGAACCTGCTAGTACCCACTAGTCAGATCAAGGGTGGAAAAGTAGTTAGCAGATTTTAATGCAGCTAATGACTCCTCAATCCTAGGTAATGGGTATGCGTCCTTATGCGTGATGCGGTTAATCTGCCGGTAATCTACGCACATTCTCATGGTCCCATCCTTCTTTTTAACTAACACTAGAGGTGCTGCCCAGGGGCTACAACTGTCTCTTATTACCCCTGCAGATTTCATTTCTCTGAGCATGTCTTTGGTGGTTTGGTAGTGAGTGGGTGGTAATGGTCTATACCTCTCTTTTATAGGCTGATGGCTACCTGTGGGTATAGTGTGCTCTACCCCTTTGATTTGCCCAAAGTCTAACGGGTGTTTGCTGAATATCTGCTCATATTCTTTTACTACCCAGTATACTCCATGCTTTGGATGGGAAGGTGTAGAACTGGTACCCACATGTAGCTTTTGGCACCAATCCTCCAGCTTTTCTCCTGAGCCATTGTCATCCACCTGACCTGACGGGTCCAAGGGCTCGACGGCTGTGATGTTGTTATTATCAACCGTGTATAACCATGGTAGCATACTTTGTTAATGTGATCTCATCATCTCCACAGTTTAGTAGGCGTAATGGCACTCTTCCCCTGTGTACCTCAACCACTCCTCTAGCTGTAAGTATGGTGGGTCTACTGTCTGAGTACACGGGTTCTACCAGGGCTTGATAGTCTCTCCCTTTGATGCCTATTGCAGCTCTACACCAGACCAACATTTCAGTTTTGGGAGGTATTACAATGGGTATTGGATCACTTACTCGTACACTGCCGATCTCACCTCCAGAGATTTCTACCTGCTGCTTTAACATCAGAGCTTTTATTTCTTTGTGCAAAAGCCTCTGCTGTCCGGTTCCGACAGTCTCGGTGATCTGCTGCAAAACAGTAATTACCTCGGAAAAACATTTTTCAATTACATTCATTCCTAGTAACATTACTGGTTCTCGATCTCGCCGGTCAACATCTATAATTATAATACCCTGGTTCTGCAATTCTAACTTTCCAATCTGAATGGTCATTTCTCTGAACCCAACTTGTGGTATTACCTGTCCATTACTAGCCCATTCTTCCATGTTAAAGTCTGATGGACCACTATCAATGTCTGAATCAGCCCAGTACCTTTTATATAGAACATGTGTGGATTGATGTTATCTGGGATCCGGTATCCAGCAAGGCATTAAAGGGAATGCCATTAAACACGATAGGGATCACCGGCTGTCCTCCCACAAATCTGTCAAACCAGGCTGAAGGACCTATAGAGTTCATACATGAGGAGCGGCCCGCCTGCCCAGGGAATCTCCGTTTAAAGCACACTCTCGGGCAAAGTGACCTGGTTTCTGGTAACGGCGGCAAATGGGCTGGCCATCCGGCTGATAGCGATCACTGGGTCATCCTCTTGCTGCTTGATATCTCCTGGGCCTCATCCACGGGTCATCCTCTCTGCTGGTCGCCGACTTGATCTTGGGTGCAGGCTTTGACTCTCGCAGCTCCTTGATGACCTTGGCCATGGAGATGACGGTGTCTGTCAGGGCATCTTGCTTTTGATTGAGGGCTGCATTAGAGATATATTCCCCAGCCTCAGCAGCAGTTGCTGACATAGCAGATGTTGCTGATGCTATTGGTTGCTGAGGTGCTGCTGCAGGGCCCTGTATAGATTGCAGATTCCGGGGCTCCTCTACCTGCTGCAGACGAATAGCTCTGTCTTTTAACTCAGCAAATGTCATTTTAGGATTCTGGATGAGCATCATACTCAGCTGTCCTCTGTGGGATGGGGATAAGTGACCCTCTTTGAACTGGTCAATTAACATTTTGGCAGCTCCCGGGGCTAAGGCAGGTTCTGCTAGCTTAAGTGCTTTGAGTGCTTCCTGCAGATTTAAGGCAAAGTCTCTGGCACTCTCTTCAGGGTTTTGCTGACATGCAAAGAACCTCATTTTAGCCCGGGTATCAGCAGTAGATTCAAATGCTGCTTTTAATCCAGCTATAAGATGCTCCACATTGTCCTTATCTGTGTCCAGCCAGGATGCGACCTCCCGCTGTGCATTGCCTGTTAATTGTCCAATAATCATCCCTACATGTTGTGCTTCAGTGAGGGGGTACATCACATAGTATGCTTTCATCTTGCTAATAAAATCATTAAGAGTGTTAGGCTCACCGGAGTATTGAGGCAGCCACATTGCCCCTGGAGTATACGGCATCAGGAGCGGCATAATAGGCACTGCTCCTTGCGCCGCAGCACTGCTGAGTGCTGCTCCTTGATCCGGTGCTGGATTCTCACCAGCTGCTCCGCCGCTGCTTGGCACTGCTGTCTGCGACATCCTGTGCCCCCTTAGTTAAGGTCCGCCCTCCGTCTTCCGCTTCCGTCCGGATGTCTCACAAAGATTCCGCTGCGCACCAGGGATTCTCTTCCCTTCCGGATGACGTCAGAGCGGTGAGCGGTTTTTCTTCCCGCGCGTCGTGCGCTCTGTAATGGCGGATTTTGAAATTTACAGTCTGTGTGGCGCAGTTACAATTCAGCTTGGCGCTCGCCCAGCAATGGCGGCTGATTTCAAACAGTCACTAATCACGGCACACAATGCCCGATACCGGGCACGGTAGATCCTGTTCGTGACGCCAGGTTGTGGAGCCCACTGGGACGGGGTACTCGGTGCCGGACCAGGGTGCTGCTGGGGGATGTCACGGCGGTCCTGGTCCGGACCGTGTCCCGGGCCCGCACAATAAAATGGGGGTTATTTACAGGGGATTTGTCAGTCGTGACGCCACCCACTATATGCGGCCAGTGATGGGGCCGCCACTGCTGCAGAACCTCCGGGGATGATGGGATAGCAGCTTGGATGGAATAGTTCCAGTGGGTAGAGCAGGGTTCCCCGAGGCAGTGGTGATAATAATTAAAGTCATTGATGGTGGTTATTGATGCTGCAGGCGAGTAGGGGTAGCAGTAGAGATGATGAGAGTAGAGGCAATGGCAATTTATGAGGGCAGGTGGGGCTTCAGCATAAGGATCACACATACTTACAGTTTCTGTTGTTTTCCAAGTCTTTACTTGCAGATGGTATAACACAGTATTGTCCACGGAGTCTGTACCGGGTTGCTCCCACCCTGACCGAGTCTTTGGCTTCCTACTTATGCGCTGTGTGTGGCCCTGCTGCCGCTTGTAGCTGAACTGCTGGCCCTGGCTCTTCCCACAGGTACCAATCTGCTGGGCAACTTGAGTCCTCTGTGTCACTGACCCCTCCGTGTTGCTTTGCTATGGTACAGTGAAGATGGTGAACCCTCACTATCCCGGTGTTTACTGTCCTGTCTGTCTCAGGCACAGCCTCGGATCCGGTATCCGTCCTAAGCGCCTCTCCGGGGTTACGTTTAGGGTAACTTCTTATCCTGGGGATGTTCCTCTGTTCCTCTGTCTCCTCTCCTCAGACCTCTAAGGACCTCCTCTTCTACTTGACTCTGCTCTGAGCTAAACTCAACTGCAGACTCAAACTAAACTCACTAACTGTCACTCCTGCTCTGTGGTAAACAACTTTAGCTCCTCCCACTAGTGCAGGTGCCACCTAAGCTCCTCCCACTTTCTAGTGTAGTGTTGTGTGGGGAGTAAACCTGTGTTGATGTTTCTGTGGCACATTAACCCTTGGGGTGCCACATAGGCATTAGGCCTGGCTGAAAATTTTGAGATTAATAAGATGAAGAGAAGGATGAACCTCAAGGAATGGAGCCTACAGGAGGTAAGGAAACCCCTCACATGAGGTCTGCTCTGCGTCACATCTTGTACCGGCCTCCCTGGGGACATTCCAGATCTGTCTTGTCTAGAAAGAGACTGGATGTAGCTCATCCTATTCAATCTTGGTAACAGGGTCACTGAACAATAGGATCTATGCTCAATTCTGTGTCAGATTGTACATTGTGAGAGTTTAATTTAAATCATACATTTCACCAGCAGATGGTGTTGGAACATAACAAAAAAAAGCATTAGAATGTCAACTAAAGGTGAATGGAAATAGATATCTACAGATTATCAATGATATAGAATAAACATAGAGAGATAACTAAGGAGTGAGTTGCATTGTACAGAAGCTATTCACAGTCCAGAGTTGCTTAAAGTGACATACACAGTCTGGCCCAGGTCACTACACAGGTTCTTCACAGCAACTAAAGCAATATAGAAAGAAAAAAACTAAAAAAATTTTTTTTCCCCACAGAAATGTTAATTTGGCTGCATATTTAGCATTTTGATAAGGGTAAATGGAGAAAATGAACATTACAATTTGTTGTTCAATTCCTCATGAGTGCAAGGATGCCTCATATGTGGTGGAAAACTACTGTTTGGGTGCACAGCAAGGCTTTGAAGGGAAGGTACGCCATTTGAATTTTAGAGCACCATTTTGTCTGGAATAGATTACAGATGTCATATCACAATTGAAGATAGCCTTGAAGTGAGCACATGCAGCATCCTGCCGATTACGCCACTTGATGCCAGGGCCTTCAACCCACAGGGATTCTATAATGGATTCTTGGTTGTCTGTTTGCCTCTGTGTGGGATGTATAACACTCACTTCCTCCTGAGGGACCTCCTCCTTCTTTTTGTCCCCATGTGCCAGACAGGAGTTCAAAGTGACTCCATCTGCCTCATTTCAGTGAATTTTCCAATGTGAATTTAGTCTGAATAATGTTTTTCCAGTGCTCAACGTAAAGTGCAGTATAAATGTGAACTGCTCCTTACTTCAATCTTTGGAAGGCAACATGAACAAATCAATAGCAGTTGAACAATTGGTTTTATTAATATTTTTTGCACTGTAAACTTTCTCATATAAGTGATTAGACTTTATTTCTCAGGTCAGTACAGCAATACTATATTTATATATACCATATTTTTCGCTTTATAAGACACAGTGGATTATAAGACACACCCCATATTTGGTGACGGAAAAGAGAAAAAAAAATTTAATGTGAAATGGGGTCCATCTAATAATGCCAGTATCCATCTTACAATCAGTATATATGTCACCCATTCTGTTTATATGTTCCTCATTCTAGTATATATGTCCCCCATCCTACTACATGGTACGCCATCCTGGTGTATATGTCCCTCATCCTTGTACATGGCCCCCATCCTGGTATATATGTCTCTCATCCTTGTACATGGCACCCCCATCCTGAACCCATCATGGCTTACTGAGGGAAGGTTGCAGTGGTGGAGCAGAGGTGCCGGAGGCAGGGTCCATTGAGGATGTGGGCAAGGGAGCAAGGCTGCAGGACTAGAGCTGGGGCTGTATTGTGACAATATGCACTGACACATGCCATGATCTTGCAGGCATTGGCAAGTCGTGCCTCTGCCTCTAGCATCCAGGGCTTTCAGAAAGTGGCCGGAGAGGCGGCGCATGCACAGATTGAGATCTGTGTCCATTTTCTGAAAATGCTGGTCAGAAGAGGCTGAGACGCAGCTTGCCAGTGCCTGCAGGAACATGGAAAATGTTGGCCACCAGTTCACATTAACGCAACACTGACCCAGCTCTGGTCCCGCAACCTTGCCCCTTTGCCCACATCCTCCATGGACCCTGCCTCCTGTACCTCTGCTCAAACACCGCAACCATACCCCCCTGGGAAATTTTAAAAAAACAACCAAAAAAAAAGCAGGATTTAGATTATAAAACGCACACCCATTTTGCCCCCACTTTGGGGAGAGAAACAGTGCGTCTTATAATCTGAAGAATACGGAATGTTTTTTAGGTTTGGCTACTATAACACTGGAAATGCTATTTTACTAAATAAAATCTTTTTTGCATCACAGAATATTGAAGGCTATAGTTTTTTAATTTTTCTGATGACAGTCATGTTTTTTGCAGGATATGCTGGAGTTTTTATTACTAACAATTGGGCCCACGTTTTTTTTTATCATTTCCTATTATATCTTTTGTGAGGCAGAATAAAGAAGAGACAGCAATTTAGGTATTTTTTTTACTGCCCTACACCATGTGATAAATGGGAAAATACCGCGTTATTCTTTAGGTGAGTATGATTACCATGAATGTGTAAATGAAGTGGTATGAATACCACATATATATTGCGTTTTTTTTCCTTTTTTTTTTCACTTTTACACCATAAAATCAATTTATACGAAAAAAATTGTTTTTGCATTGCTGTTATGTTGAGACTTAAGTTTTTTTTTACTTTTATATTTTGTTTTTTTCAAGACAAGATGATGTTTCTAGCTATACCCTTTTATTGACATGTGACTTTTTGATCATGTTTTAGTCCACTTTTTTGGCGGTTTGTTGAAAAAGCATAGTATTTTGCCACTTTTTTTACGTGGTTCGCTAAAGGGGTGAAACAGTATGACAGATTAATAGATCAGGTCTCTCTTTAGTATATAAATATACTTATTTATTGTTTTTTTTACATTTTTCTTCTTTTTTTCTGCAATTTTTTAAAAATGAACTTTTTCGAATTTACCAAATGGCTGCAATGAAATAGAGAGTGAAAGATTTAAAGGGGTCTGAATACTTTCCATACCTACAGTATATTTGCGTTCCCATGGCTTCATCATCTTTCGGCGCTGCTCTGGTTCGGGGGCATCATCTTGTGCTGGGCCGGAAGTCAGAAGTTACGTTACATGTTCTCATTGCAGCTCTAATAGAGACACACCAGGAGCCTTATAGAGTAGACTGTGAGCCTTTGCGGACAGGATTTCTCCCCTCTTGTATCTGTACAATCGAATTGTCAACATTTATTGTTACTTGTATTGTTACTATGTTACTTGTCCTAGTCTGCCCTTTTAGCATGTAAAGCGCCACGGAATATAATGGCGCTATATAAATAAATAATAATAATAATAATAAATAATAATAATAATTTGTGAACTCCAGCACGCTCCTTGAAATACAGAAGCTGTCAGCATGTCACAAGTCACAGGTGACCAACCAGAGCGATGCTGGAAACAGATGAAGATGGCGAAAGGTGAGTATAATATACTGGGCATGGGACTCACATTTGAAGAACTAATCCAGTGTTGAAATAAAAAAATACATTGGACAGATGCTTCAAAAATTATAATAGACTAGATGGCAGCCCGATTCTAAAGAATCGGGTAGTCTAGAATCCATATATAGTTTATTTAGTAATAGTTAGGGGAGTGCGGTGAAATTAATTGTGTGTATAGAGGTGGCTCAGTGGTTAGCACTGCGCGGTGGCTGAGTGGTTAGCACTGCGCGGTGGCTCAGTGGGTAGCACTGCGCGGTGGCTGAGTGGTTAGCACTGCGCAGTGGCTCAGTGGTTAGTACTGCGTGCGGTGGCTCAGTGGTTAGCAGTGAGTGCAGTGGCTCAGTGGTTAGCAGTGAGTGCAGTGGCTCAGTGGTTAGCAGTGAGTGCAGTGGCTCAGTGGTTAGCAGTGAGTGCAGTGGCTCAGTGGTTAGCAGTGAGTGGGGTGGCTCAGTGGTTAGCAGTGAGTGCGGTGAGATTGGTCAGCGCAGCGGCGTGGGCAGAGTGGTCAGCGCAGCGGCGTGGGCAGAGTGGTCAGCGCAGCGCTGTGGGCAGAGTGGTCAGTGCAGCGCCGTGGGCAGAGTGGTCAGCGCAGCGCCGTGGGCAGAGTGGTCAGCGCAGCGCCGTGGGCAGAGTGGTAAGCACACACATACACTCCGCTATACTTACCACCGACCCTGCGTCTTCCCCGCCGCCTGGATCCTGAGTCGACATGTCGCCGCCCCCGGACTACTGGATCCAATATGTTGTCCGGGTAGTGTTGCGAGACATCTTGGACGCTATATTGGATCCAGTAGTTTGGGGGCAGCGACATGTCGACTGAGGATCCAGGCAGCGGACGCAGGGCCGGTGGTAAGTATAGCGGAGTGTGTGTACAAAGTTGAGGGAAGTGTGGACAAAGTGACGGAAGTGCGTACATACACACATATACACACATACTGGACATTGCATATGGAGGGGTGAGGAGAGCTGAGGCTGGAGGGCAGAGGACAGGGAGAGGAGAGCGGAGGCTGGAGGGCAGAGGACAGGGAGAGGGGAGCGGAGGCTGGAGGGCAGAGGGCAGGGCAGAGGAGGCTGGAGGGCAGAGGGCAGGGCAGGGCAGAGGCCAGGGCAGAGGAGGCTGGAGGGCAGAGGCCAGGGCAGAGGGGAGGGCAGAGGAGGTTGGAGGGCAGAGGCCAGGGCAGAGGAGGCTGGAGGGCAGAGGCAAGGGCAGAGGAGGCTGTAGGGCAGAGGCCAGGGCAGAGGAGGCTGGAGGGCAGAGGGCAGGGCAGAGGAGGCTGGAGGGCAGAGGGCAGGGCAGAGGCCAGGGCAGAGGAGGCTGGAGGGCAGAGGCCAGGGCAGAGGAGGCTGGAGGGCAGAGGCCAGGGCAGAGGAGGCTGGAGGGCAGAGGCCAGGGCAGAGGGCAGGGCAGAGGAGGCTGGAGGGCAGAGGGCTGGGCAGAGGAGGCTGGAGGGCAGAGGCCAGGGCAGAGGAGGCTGGAGGGCAGGAGGCCAGGGCTGAGGAGGCTGGAGGGCAAAGGCCAGGGCAGAGGAGGCTGGAGGGCAGAGGCCAGGGCAGAGGAGGCTGGAGGGCAGAGGCCAGGGCAGAGGAGGCTGGAGGGCAGAGGCCAGGGCAGAGGAGGCTGGAGGGCAGAGGCCAGGGCAGAGGAGGCTGGAGGGCAGAGGCCAGGGCAGAGGAGGCTGGAGGGCAGAGGCCAGGGCAGAGGAGGCTGGAAGGCAGAGGCCAGGGCAGAGGAGGCTGGAGGGCAGAGGCCAGGGCAGAGGAGGCTGGAGGGCAGAGGCCAGGGCAAAGGAGGCTGGAGGGCAGAGGCCAGGGCAGAGGAGGCTGGAGGGCAGAGGCCAGGGCAGAGGAGGCTGGAGGGCAGAGGGGAGGGCAGAGGAGGCTGGAGGGCAGAGGCCAGGGCAGAGGAGGCTGGAGGGCAGAGGCCAGGGCAGAGGAGGCTGGAGGGCAGAGGCCAGGGCAGAGGAGGCTGGAGGGCAGAGGGCAGGGCAGAGGAGGCTGGAGGGCAGAGGCCAGGGCAGAGGGGAGGGCAGAGGAGGCTGGAGGGCAGAGGCCAGGGCAGAGGAGGCTGGAGGGCAGAGGCCAGGGCAGAGGAGGCTGCAGGGCAGAGGCCAAGGCAGAGGAGGCTGGAGGGCAGAGGCCAGGGCAGAGGAGGCTGGAGGGCAGAGGCCAGGGCAGAGGAGGCTGGAGGGCAGAGGCCAGGGCAGAGGAGGCTGGAAGGCAGAGGCCAGGGTAGAGGAGGCTGGAGGGCAGAGGCCAGGGCAGAGGAGGCTGGAGGGCAGAGGCCAGGGCAGAGGAGGCTGGAGGGCAGAGGCCAGGGCAGAGGAGGCTGGAGGGCAGAGGAGGCTGGAGGGCAGAGGAGGCTGGAGGGCAGAGGAGGCTGGAGGGCAGAGGGGAGGGCAGAGGAGGCTGGAGGGCAGAGGCCAGGGCAGAGGAGGCTGGAGGGCAGAGGCCAGGGCAGAGGAGGCTGGAGGGCAGAGGGCAGGGCAGAGGAGGCTGGAGGGCAGAGGGCAGGGCAGGGCAGAGGCCAGGGCAGAGGAGGCTGGAGGGCAGAGGCCAGGGCAGAGGGGAGGGCAGAGGAGGCTGGAGGGCAGAGGCCAGGGCAGAGGAGGCTGGAGGGCAGAGGCCAGGGCAGAGGAGGCTGGAGGGCAGAGGCCAGGGCAGAGGAGGCTGGAGGGCAGAGGGCAGGGCAGAGGAGGCTGGAGGGCAGAGGGCAGGGCAGAGGCCAGGGCAGAGGAGGCTGGAGGGCAGAGGCCAGGGCAGAGGAGGCTGGAGGGCAGAGGCCAGGGCAGAGGAGGCTGGAGGGCAGAGGCCAGGGCAGAGGAGGCTGGAAGGCAGAGGCGGCTGGAGGGCAGAGGGCAGGGGAGGATGGAGGGCATAGGCAGCTGGAGCCGGTAGGGCAGAGGCTGCTGGAGCCGGCAGGGCAGACTCACCACGGGCCGGGAATCAGCTGTACTGTAGCAGGAGAGGAGGGGCGGGCAGAGCTGCAGGAGAGGAAGTCCCGCCCTCCCTCCTCTCCAGGCGCCCGGCATGTCTGGAGGGCAAGGGGCAGAGGGTGGAGGGGAGTGGCTGGAGGGCACACGGAACTTCCGAGGTCGGAACGTTCCTGTGCCGCTGCCTGTAGCAGGGGGGCCCTGCACTGGCTGACGTCACCAGCCCCTGGGCAAAGGCCATCACGGAAGTGGCCTTCGCCTTTTCAGGAAGTGGCCTTCGGGTTTTATATATAAGATATACCATAAATCTTCCTTAGTACAAATCTATTTTATTGAAAAATGCAAATAATGCTGATTAGTTTTTCAGTTATAACTAACCCCCATAAGGTATAGAAAGACCATTAACATCATTAGTTTTATTATACTGTATTATGATACATTTTTCATCTAAATCCGGACATGCCATAGTATCCCCAGTTATGGGAAAAACAAACACTGACATTAAAATATCACAGACAAATATAATGGGTCCAATTAGACGTAGCTGCCAACTGTCCAGGTGACCAGATGACAGGAGGAGTAAATAGAGGCAATGCTGTTCCTTTACTGTGTAAACAGTGCTCATTGAACTTGATCTGTATAGTGATTGAGCAATAGATGTGTTGTCCAGAAATTTGACAGGAGTCAGCTGGTTATTCTTGATTGCGATATTTTTAAATGATGGATAATAAAATTGTTAAAAAGTAATTTAGGGGTTAATATGATGAGATTTTTTTTTTTTTATGGATTCTGTTACCTTCAGAAAAACTAATTACCTGCAGATATAGTGGTAATCTGCAGGTAAATAACATTTAAATCACGCTTGCCTGTTATTGGATTAGCATCTACAGGGAAAAAAATTCTCCCTGCAGGCACTTGCGTTAAGTCGAGGTGATGAAGGGAGTTGTTACAGTCACCGGTCACCATACAATGAGTGCACTGTAATAACTCCCCTGTATACTGATTGACAGCATGCAATGGAGTGATTACAGGTGGCTGGTGACTGTTACAGTCCCTTGTACCCTCCAAAGTCTGGAAGCAAGTGGCTGCAGAGAGAATGAGACTTTCTTTAGTGCAATGCCCATCTGCAAGTTTTTCCTCAGTGAGAAACATGCTGAGGAAAAATTGGCAGTATGCTGCTTACGGCAGCGTATCTTGCCAATCTTTAAGTGAATGGGTGCAAAAAAAAAAAATCGCACAGCACATGAATCGTGTTTTTACCACGGTCTTTCCCTTGCTGTAAACAGTTAGAATTGATAGGCAGGCATATTCATTGCACTGACCGGCAACAGCCAATTACAGATGCTCATTCTCTGTGAGATTGTCTGTGATTGGCTGTTGCAATCATACTATGCTTCGACAATGTGTACGGTGTCTGTGCTTGTGCTGTACGGTGTCAAAACTTACCATCATAGTGTGTAAAATAAATAATTAATGGAAAAAAATGCGTAGGGCTTCCACCCTCAGCTGCCTAGTTTTACCTTAGATGGCAAAAAAAAACCACGTGGGTTTCACCCTATTTTTAATTTTTAATTACATGGCAAGGTAAAACTAGGCCTCAGGGGGCTGGCATTCTCATTATGGTGGGAGTTAATAGTTATTGGGCTCCTCCAAGCTATAAAATAGCAGTCAGCAGCTGCCCCAGAAATTAGTGCATTCATTAGAATTCCTGGCGATTTAAACAGCTCTTTCTGATGCCCTAGTGTGGTGGCATTGGGGTGATACAAGGGGTTAATGACAGCTGATGATTAACAGCTTGTCATTAAGTCCTAGGCTGGTAATGCGAGGAAGTGTTCTAATACCCGCCCATTATCAATCCATTAAGTAAAAATTTAATAAACACACACGCAGAGAAAAAACCTTGGTTATAAAAAAAAACACAGAGAAAAAACCTTTATTAAAAATAAAACACACTGACAACCCTCATCTACCCATTTACTTTTTACAGTATGGAAAAGTCCATGCTAAAAACACATGTCATAGCATGTCAAACAGATGCTAAGGGGAGGGAAAAATGCACACTGTCATGTCATATGGATGTCATATGGATGAAATAATGCACGACACTTGCGTGACACTCTACTACTTTTGTCGCCAAAAATCTTGGCGAGAAAAGATACATAGATGTGAGCGAACCCTTACATCTGCAGGTAAATAGCATTTAGGAATTTAACGATTTTCCTTTTCAGGTGAAGACTATTAATATTACATTTTCTTAACAGCTCCACTGTTTATCATAAAATAAAAAAAAAATACATACATCCCGACTAATGGACCAAACAGATATTAATAAAGATGGTCTAGAAAATTCTTCAGTTTCCATTCTACTGGCCAATCAGAGGCTGGCGGCTGACGTTGACATGATATAAAAATGTAACAATAGGGCCTGCACACAATAGTATTAAATTAATGTACAGGTGCACAATAATGACATTAATGCATTTATTAATCGCAATCTGCTAATACATCATGTAAGTTATAGAATAGCATAACATTTTTAATTTTGTCCATCTGATCAGACCTTTGTGTTGACAATGAAAAAAGAAATACTGGTGCATAAAAAAGTCACCAAGCTATTATCTAAGCCAACATAGCTTTAAGGGGAACTTGTTAACTACATTGTAGAGTAGAGCAGAGATATTGTGATCAAGTCAGGTTATATGAGGGCCACAGACTGGTCATATCTGTCATAGTGACAGTGTTGAAACTGTTTCAAAAGGTGGTACATGAGCAGAACCATTTGGTTACATTAAGCCTCCACTCATATTACTGTGAAGTATTATTATGATGAAAAGCAGGAAGATAATTTGTACAACTTTTGAACTATAAGTGAGAATATAGCTTCACATAGCTTGAAGCCAACTGGAGCGACAGTTATTAGACTGGCGTAACATAAGCATCACTTCACAAGCCCGTATATCATCGACAAAAGGAATTTAGAGAATGAGGACTGTAATTGATTGAGCTGATTTTCCACATAAATAAAGTTGCATCTAGGGGATAGATGTAAAGCAAAGGAAGGAACTCTTTAACACATAGAGGCAAGGAATACAGTTGCTTATAGATAAAGTTCACCAAGATAAATTGCTTTAAATACTGCTTTCGTTAAGCCTCACTTGTATGCCCCATTGACTTTGTTTAGAAAGTTTGATTCACAAGGTAATATGTCAGCAAAGAAAAAATAGAAAGGGCTTTCCATTATTGTTGCTTTCCTGAATGAAAATATACAGTTCGTCCACCAGACAATTTATCATCTGAGTTAGATAATTGTTTATTTTTTTTATTATTCTGCACATTGAAAATTGGAAAAGAGAGCACTATTCCGCAAATTTGTTTACCCCTTCACGAACTATGATGTACCCATATATAATGGTTGGGAAAGGGTCCCCGACCTCTGACTTATGGGTACTTCATGGCAATCATGCAGGACGCAGTAGCTATGCCCTTGCAAATGCTGCCGGGAGCTTGGGTTATGTAACAGCTGAGACCCAGATTTCTCAGCCAGGAGTGGTGCCTGCAGCTCCCTAGGCAGTTTAACACCCTAAATGCTGCAATCAATATTGATTGCAACATTTAGGAAGTTGGGATAAGGAGTGCTCTCCTTCTCCTGTCCGATAAGTGTCACTGCAATGTCATCGCAAGGGCACAATAATTGTCATAGCAAGCTTAGGTCACTATGATGACCTCTGGTCAGCTAGCTACAGAAAGCCTGTTACACAAGGCCAGGAGCATAGTCTAAGGGTGCCGTCACACCTGGCGACGGCACCGGAGATGTCGGCGGCGACTGGCAGGAGTACGCATGTTTTTGGCACCCCACTAGCGTTGCCGCCCCCCGTTTACACGGGGAGACACCTCCGGCAATGCCCCGGTGAGCTGACAGGTGGTATTGCCGCCGGGGTGTCTCAAAACCCCAGCGGCGATGCAGTACAATGGGAGCCTATGGCTCCAATTGCCTGTCAGGTCGCAGGCGGCCGATTACATGGGGCGATGTGGACACATCACCCCAGATCGACCACCTGGTTTCACATCACTGATGTGAAACCAGGCGAGCACTCAGAGGCGCCAACATTGCCCCTTTACATTAGGCGACGCAGGGATGATATCGGCGCTGATAGGCCACGCCCCTACGTCACCTAATACATCTCTGGTGCAGTTGCCAGGTGTCACGGCACCCTAAGAGGCTTCTGCTACTGCATTACTGGGAAATCTTACATTGTTATGCACTAGCATAGCAATACTGTGCATTATATCAGCAATCAGAGTAATGAAAGTTAAAGTCCCATAGAGGGACTAAGTAAAAAAGTAAAAAAATGTTTAAAAATTGTAAAAACATTTAATAAAAAGTAGAAAATAAAGAAAAAATTAATTAAAATCAACCAAAAAAATTCACACATTTGGTAATGCCGAGTCCAGAACAACCAGATCTACCAAACTGTCACAGTATTTAACCCATTTAGTGAACACCATAAAAAAAAATTGAAAAATGCTGCATAAAACTATGCTTTTTCATAAAACTATTGAACAGAAAGTTGATTAAACTGTGATCAAAAAGAGGAATGAAAATAAAAATGGTATCACTGGAAACGTCATCTTGTCCTGCAAAAAACAAGCACACCAACATCTCCATCAGCAGAAAAAGTTATAGCTCTGAAAATATAGTGATGCAAAAACAATTATTTTTTCCTATAAAATCATTCTAATGTGCAAAACCAACAAAACAAAATTACTAATATAAATATGGCATCACTTTGATTGTACTGACCAAAAGTATAAAGCTGTATTATCACTTTTATCACATGCGGAACGGCATAGAAAAACTTCGCAAAAAAAACAAACCCTGAATTGCTGATTTTTGTTCATTCTGCCTACTAAAAATCGGAAAAGAAACTAATAAAAAAATTGTACCAATAAATGCTTCAAAATGGTACTAATAAAAATGACAACACGTTCCACAAAAGAGTAAATCCTCACATGACTATTTTGGCAGAAATACAGAAAAATTAATGCTCTCAAAATATGGCAATGAAAACCTTTTTCCCTGTAAAAAAGAAAAAAATAGTGATTCTTAGTTTGTTATAACTAGAGATGACCGAAATTTCCCAGAACGTGTTCACCAATTTCAATTTCGGTATCAACATTGTAGGTTCGGTTCGTGATCAGAAACCGAGTAACTTACTAAAAAATTGGCAAATGCGGATTTGCTTGGGAAAAAGTTCAAAATTCTTTGGGGCCAAAACGTTCTCAGGAAGATCCGCTGGCTGGGAACAACGCCTAACCTGATAGTTAAGAATGTTTTCAGCCATCGGGTCCCTCATTTTCTTTCAACCGTGTAGAATTTAATGGAGCTTTGAAAGATTTTTTTTAAGCTTCCATGAGTCTGCAGATGTTGGGACTACTGCTGGGTGTGAACAGTGCCAAATGTGGCAGCAACTGTGAAGTCTAGGGACCTTACAATGTCAATGATTCTTTCTTTCTTTATTTTCCATTAAAAAGGGCAGTACTGAAAACACATCGATGCATTTTGATTGCAATATACACCTTTATTCCTCAGTCATAAGTAAAGGTGCATATTGCACCCAAAACATGTTGACCCAAGTCATGCTGACCATGTTATCTTTTCTGTATTGCACTTTTTATTGAAAAATTAAAAAAAGAATCTTCCATGTTGAGTCAGATTCTACTTTATTTTCCTGGTTTTGCATTGGGCTGAGGAAGGTCAGCATATGAGCTCCAGGAGGACACAAACTGAGCACAACATGGTGAGCTAGAACTTCTATGTATATGTACTTTACAGTGTCCTTTAAACATCTCGTTAAGAGAACTTTGTATTTTTTATATATAGCTATCCCTGATCCATTCTGTCTAAAAATATTCAAATACTACACACCAGACAGTAACCAATAAGATCATTTCTTTTTTGAAAGGATTCTAACAGTCCTGAAGTGTGCTTTCTTCTCTCCAACTCCTGGCAGTCGCTGTATCACACACCCCTCCTTTTCTTGAGGCTGTCAATCAATAGCCTGATTCTGAAGCTATATCTATCGTAAACAAAGCCGCTGTTCAACTTCTACCTTTTGCCATTAACTTACTCTTGTCAAATTCTCTGCTTTTGTCTGTAAACCACTGCATACAATTTAACTAACTGGTTTCTGTATTAACCACTTCTAGCTGCGGGGAGAGAGCATGCTTTTCTGCCTGTCTCCTCTACAAGGATGACTTTTTCTTCTGCTCTAGTATTAACTAGTGCAATTTTAGCAAAAGTTAAATACTCACACTTCTCTGTATGGAAGATATCTGTGCACTTGAGTTGAACAAATAAGGTGTGTTTGCGCTCCAGCCTCTCTTGCTATGCTTGCCGGGCATATCCTTTCCGTCTTTTAAAGCCTCTTTTGCAAACATGGCAAAAAACTATTTTCTTCTCCACGTCCTTTTAGCTAACTCGCATAGAGGTTTCTTCTTAGTTACACACTTGTTTTATAGTCCTAAGTTTTTTTGCAGTTTTCTTATAAAAAATCAGGCAGACGAGGATGCACTCGCGAGGGGTTCTCTTTCCGGCTGGCTTCCTTTGAGTGACTTCAACATGGCGCCACACTTAATACTTTTTCCTTTCCAATCTCTAGTTTTCATCTACAGTTTCTTATTTTCTTCTTTCTTCTCAGGTTCTTTGTGGAGTCAGCCCCCTTGGCTTCTCCTTCCTTGCTGGCTCACCACTTGTTAGAGATTCTCTCTTTCACTCACTCAAAGTTCTTGAGAGCTTAGGAGACACCATAGACAACTCTTCTTGAAGTAGAGACTGAAGTTTAGAGAACGCAATAGAGTAGCGTTATAAGACAGGAACGAAGCAATCAGAGACACGCAGGTGTTCAGACAATGTTTTTGGTCTGGCCCCGATACTATTTTCTGTGGTAGTTTTATACATGGTTGAACAAAGGAAAGAAAATACTGCAGAGAAAGGTGTATACACAAAGAATATAATGATTACATCATGACATTATTTATGAGCATTGCTGTTAAACACATTATAGTCTTATATGCCTCTATGTTGATTCCAATTGATTCAGTGATATTGCCATTGTTGACATTTGCGATCTCTGCTCACACAACATTTCAAACACTGACAACTTTATTGGAAACTTAGTTTCTTTAACAATTCAATATTCCATCTATGACTATGTATCACCACCTATCAAATGACATAATCCACTTTTCCTATTTCATTTAACCTATCCAGACCTTTCTAGACTTTTTCTTATTATTTATGTCTTCACTCCAGGGAGAAAAGCGTAAGGAAAGGCTGCAAAGTTAGTTTGCAAAAGTCTGCCTAAAATGGCTGTTTAGATACAATCATGGCTGCTTCAGCAGATCCTGTATGACTAGTCTCTTACAGAGGGTGCAGGAAATAAGCAGGAGGACACAAAGGGGTGCAGTTCTTTTACCATTACTGAAGAACTGTGGTGAGGTCCGGCAGTGGTTACCAGGTCCAGGAGGGTCCAGTCAGCCTGGAAGCAATTGGATTCCACCTTGCCAGGTGGGTTTAGAGGCCTGCATGCTGTGCTTCTCAGTTTGGGTCCCAGTTGCCTGTAAGCTATTCTGCAGCCCTGTAGTTAACATGAACACCATGAACCTTTAATAGACATTGCTATGTTGCTTGCAGCTCTGAGCTCATGTTACGCTGTTGTGCTGCCGGGTCTCTACATGCGGCCAGGAAACATGCAGTCTCCTGTCCTCCAGAATTGGTCAGTGGGATGGGCAGTTCTCATTTAACCCAGGACTCTGGCGTCCTTTGTAGTGCTGCCTGGGTTGAGCTCATCAACAGCTCCACTCCCCAGGACCTTCTCCATCTCACTCCTCAACTTCTACTATTCGTCTGCTTCCTCTACCTTCCTGCACTTTCTCTACCTAACCCCTCCTCCATGCTGGAGACAAGGTAGCTCCCCCTTCTGGCCAAGAGTCGGGACTGGTGTGTGCATGTGATGGGTTTACCTGACGTGGAGGTCCCGTTCTGCTTCCAAGTGTAATGTCACCTCTGGTGAGAGAGGCAACACTAATGTGGCAACCAGATCGCAGGGGTGCTACAGACACAGTTCTTCAAAACATTTCCACTTCCCACCCATTTACAGATGAATAAATGCAGTGAAGAAAAAAGAAGGATTTGTGTGGACGTTTTTTTTTACTTTGTGAAGGTCCAATGCATAATAAAGATTGGTACAAAGTTATAAGATAGACTATAATTTTTAATCTGCCAATTGTTTTCCACGGAAACTTTGGTTCCTTTTGCAGAGTTTGACTTGTAGAAGCAACCAGTATCAGCAGTCAAAATGAACATCTATTAATTCTGTGTTAAAAGTGTGCACATGGGAGAAGTATTTGCTAATGTAGTATCTAGATGTAGAGTTAAATGTCCGACACTACCTCAACGTAAGCAGTGATTTGTGAACAGTGATATGATGATTAAAGGGATCCTGTCACCCCCAAAACACCTCCTAAGCTCTTAAAACCTGTCCCTAGTGCATATTAACACTTTCCCTACACTCCTTTTTGCTCCTAAATGCACCTAATCAAAGTGAAGAAAAACGTTTTATAAGTACCTGATTATTGATGCTAATGAGTGACTATCTATTCATAGTCACTCATCCAGGCAGCCCCTCTTCATGATATCACGCCTATTCAGGCGTGATCTTCCTAATAGATTCAAAATCGCACCTCTCTGCGCGCCTCCCCACTCTCCCATTACGCACGGGCTTCAGAGGGGCATTATGACGCGATTCGCGTCATTTCCTGGCGCCAGGTGACGTATACACCCGCGCCGCTCGCTTTGAGCTTCAAGTGCCTCACTGCGCATGCGTGCGGGAGCCGGAACAGAGCGGCCTGTGTCTCCGGATCGCAGGCACAGAAGAGGATTCCATTCCTCATAACAACAGTACGGCGGTCCCATTACAAACCCCTAAGTTAGACACAGGCCGCTCTGTTCCGGCTCCCGCACGCATGCGCAGTGAGGCACTTGAAGCTCAAAGCGAGCGGCGCGGGTGTATACGTCACCTGGCGCCAGGAAATGACGCGAATCGCGTCATAATGCCCCCTCTGAAGCCCGTGCGTAATGGGAGAGTGGGGAGGCGCGCAGAGAGGCGCGATTTTGAATCTATTAGGAAGATCACGCCTGAATAGGCGTGATATCATGAAGAGGGGCTGCCTGGATGAGTGACTATGAATAGATAGTCACTCATTAGCATCAATAATCAGGTACTTATAAAACGTTTTTCTTCACTTTGATTAGGTGCATTTAGGAGCAAAAAGGAGTGTAGGGAAAGTGTTAATATGCACTAGGGACAGGTTTTAAGAGCTTAGGAGGTGTTTTGGGGGTGACAGGATCCCTTTAATAAAAAAAAAAAAGGAGCAAAAATCCATAATGTGGAAAGAAAAAGAATAAAGTGACAATCACCATCTGGAAAAACAGATTATTTAGTGCATGCACTGGGAATATTGATAAGTCTGCAGTCATATAAAGTGACTGCAGTATTATCAGTTTAGACAGGAAAACTCCTTTAAAGCACTTCCCTGCAGGGACTTACAGCCCATTGGCTCTCGTTAAGAATACATAGGACATGGTATTCAGTACTATTTTACCAAATGCCTCTATGTTACAGAGATGAAAGTGGTCATATTGGGTGATGTTGGATCTTACAGAGCAATAAATATATTTTTTCAATTGTCTTTCAGCTTTGACCGGGATTACCCTCATTTGGTATGGGCTTGCAGATATCCAATTATCCCTTGGGAAAAAAGTCCAAACTGATTAGGTCTCTAAATGCAAATTTTTCTTTTCGTTAGGGGTAGGAGATGTATTTTAATTTTTATAAGAAATAAAAGATAGCACATTTTTTCCTCTGATCCTAAGTGTCGATCATCCAAACCAACATTTATACAGTATATCCACGAGACCCCAGGGTAGATTTAAAGTAAGGTGTCAGAGTCATATTTGTCACTAGCCACCAGAGGTCTGATACCTAGGACAGGTGGTTGTAAGGGGCAGCTCCAAGAGCAAGGTTTTTAAAAAATTATCATTTTCTTTTCTTTAAAATTCATCCTCCAAGCACCATAATAAATCCTGTGTCTTTTGGAAGAGGGAGTAGGGATGCCACATTAATTTGTATTCGTGTATTTAAGACATGAATGCAAACAAATATCTGAGTGTGCCAGCACTTACCAAGGTCAGTAGAGCTCCAATCAATTCCTAGCCCCGATGTGCAGTAATGTGCTCACATTGCAAAGGTCACAGCAGCATGATGAGGTGTCATAACACTGCTGGCGTCTCTGCAGCACACCTCAGAGGATGAGAATAGATCTTGCTGAAGCTCTGAACAGGAATAGGTAAGCACTATAGAGCTGAAGATAGTGCCGAAGGAGCAGCATGGGGGGACGCAGAATGGAAAATGGAGGGCAGGAATAGAAAATAAAGGGGGTGGAAAGCATCAAGAATGTGGGGAATGGAAAATGAAGGGGGCATGCAATATAGAGAATGAGGGGGTATGCAGAATAAATAATTGGGAGAATGGAAAATGAGGTGGAGTGAGCAGCATGAAAAAGGGGGGAAGAATTTAAAATGAGGGAAGTGCACGGCATGGAAAATTAGGGACTGTGGAAATCATGAAGAATGGGGTAGGGGATGGAAAATGAGATGGTACAAAGCATGGAAAATGAGGGTGAGCACAGAATGGAAAATGAGTAGGGGTGCAAATAGAAATTGATGGCAGTGTGCAGGATGGAAAATATGGGAGATGTGCAACATGGAAAATGTGGGGGGGTATATAGCATGGAGAATAGTATTGGTAGGTAGAATGGCAAATGAGGGGGATACATAGAATGGAAAATGAGAGGGTGCACAGTATGGAAAATGAGGGTGGTGCACTGAATGGAAAATGAGGGGAGTGCACATGAGGGGGATACATAGAATGGAAAATTGGAGGGTGTACAACATGGAAAATGAGGGGGGATGCAGTATGAAAAAAATGGTCTGTACACATAACCTTAGTCTGATTGGTCAGTAGGTAGCACGACTAATGAAAGTGCCTAAGATAGCACTCCAAATAGGGCCCTGACCCCTCTGCTCACTTTTGCTGCTTAATATGTCCATATACAACCCTTTAAATATTTTCTTTTTGCCTCTGCACGCACACTTGGAATATGTCCAGTTTAAATTTAAGGCTACCTTCACATTTGCGTTCACCTCCGCAGCGTTCTGCAGAGAGGATCCACAATGTGACCGCAGCACCGCAATCCCCTATCTTTATAATGGGAGCTCACGGTGCTGCGTATGACCGTGCACACCCATTTTTTGCCACATGTAGATCTGTACGCAGGCGTATGCCTGCGCACAGACCACCCAGTCTCATCCGCACCAGAAATGCAACACGTCGCGTTCGTGGTGCGGCCGAGACTGGGTGATTTGTGCGCAGGCATCCGCCTGTGCACAGATCACATATGGCAGTGAATGGGTGCGCACGGTCATGCGCAGCACCGTGCGCTCCCATTATAAAGATAGGGACTTGCGGTGCTGCAGTCACATTGCAGATCCCCTCCGCAGAACGCTGCGGAGGGGAACGCAAATGTGAAGGTAGCCTTAGCCAGGATTTTTGGCTGTGACTAGGTCTGGAACATTTCAGGCCTATTTGGGGCCAGAAGGTCTGACCTAGTTCAGGGTTTTAGCACTCAGTGGCATTATTAATAGGCATTTATTGGCTAGAGTGAGCAATGGAGGTAGCCAAAGAGGTGAGTGGGTAGATGAGTATTAATATCTCTTATTTTTTAAAACGTTTGCCAGCCCTATGCGATGAATTCTCATAGAGAAAAGTGCAAAAACACTGTGTAGATTTTTGTAACATTCGAGTAGAACTCAATTCCAATTAAATATGGGTGGCATGGTGGCTCAGTGGTTACAACTGTGGCCTTGCAGCACTGAAGTCCTGGGTTCATATCCCACCAGGGACATTATCTCCATGGAGTTTGTACATTTTCCCCGTGTTTGCATGGGTTTCCTCCAGCACTCTGGTTTCCTCCCACATTGTAAACACATACTGATAGGATGTTTAGACTGTGAGTTCCAATGGGGACAGCATTACTCATGTATGTAAAGTGCTGCGGAATTTAAATGAATAAATACAATTATTAAATATCTTTGCTTATTTCTAGATGTGGTGCCTCTTGAACCCCTGTGTTTCTTCAGAACCAAAATTACAGCACATTTGTAGATGTCTGTGTTTTTGTATATTTATTCATCCCCTAATAGTAGAATATGATGACTCCACAAGGGTTGTAGTTATTTGTTAGTATTATTAATTAGGTTTTTCAGAGTGTTTGTATATGCAAATAAACAGATTTCCACATTTGAATACAGTTTGATGTTGGGCTGCAGCCATAACACAACAGCTAGCTAAGTGATTTATGACCTTTTAGTGTCTTGTAACAGACCAGCTACATTAATCTTCCACTTATCTGTCACCCAATGCATCTGATACATTTAATCTCTGCTTTCAATTGCAAAGTATTTTTGGGAACAGTCAAAGAAGTTACATGTGAAGACTTACAGAGCTTTTGAACATTTTTTTCTGATAACTTAGTCTATTCACCAGAGATAAACTATCATTTTTCTGTATTCAAGATATAAAGTCATGCACTTTGTAGTGTATAAGTCTACTGTAGCCTCTGTCATCTTCAAGTGGTTAAAATTGGCTGATTTACTTTAGGGCTTGTGTTAAAGAATTCAAGGGTCAAACAGGGAAATTAAGTGAGATTAGTGCAGTTGACCTTTGACTTCCACATGATTTTAAAGTTTCTCGATTTACAACAGTAGGTTAAACAACTACGTATTGAAAATAAACTGTGTGATGAGATTGCACAGTATAGCTATTGCAAGTAGGCTTTTAAGAGGATGCTTAGATTCCAAATTAAATGCAATTTTATTACAAAAATAGAAAAAAATAATGCAGTATAAATATGTGCAATGAAAATTTTTTCCAGCTGAATAAATTACATTTGTTTTACTAAAATAAGCATGATTTTCATTCTTTGATAAAAAATATTATTTGCTTTGATGATACAGTGGGTACGAAAAGTATTCAGACCACTTAAAATTTTTCACTGTTTGTTTCATTGCAGCCATTTGTTAAATTTAAAAAAGTTCATTTTTTTCTCATTAATGTACACTCTGCACCACCTGATGAAGACGGTCTCCATACCGTCGAAACACATTGTGGAGTGTGCATGAGGCTCAAATAAAGGTTTGTTAAACTCTACCCCTCCTGTGGTGTTTCTTGGCGCTCCAGCAGAATTTTACAGCATCTCCTTTTTTCCTTGGTAATGAAGGGGTTAATGCCAGCTATGTATTGTCTTCTGGAACTGAGCCTGATGTTCTTAATGTTGGGCCAATGTTATGCATGGCCATTAACCCCTTAATGACAAATGACGGCTATACCCGTCATGGCTTTGATCTGTCACTGCATGTAAACACTGTATTTGGTCAAAGAAATGCAGAAAATATCATTTTCAGAGTTATAACCTCAGAAAGTGACACTGGTCAGAATTGCAAAAATGAGACTTGGTCCTTAAAGAGTTAAGAAATGTTGAATAACTAATAAATAATAAACCATAAAGAGGCAATTAATTTGTCTCTCACAGATCTGCTCACAGTGGTAGCCAGAAATCAGTCAGATTCCGGTCTCACCGTGAATGGACGTCACTGAGGATCATGGAGAGTTTATATGGGGTGTAATAAAGATGGAAACAAGGATTGTCTTTGTGTTATTTTTTCAAATAAATTATTTTGTTTTTACTATTTACTTAGAGGTTCCTAATGGCTGGGTCTAACCTTGGCCTGACATTAGGAGCTTCAGGTTTAATGCCAGCTGGAAGTACATAGCTGGTGTTAACCATTTTGTCACCCTGCCGCCACCACCGGGTGGAACAGGCAAGTATGGCGCCAGAAAATGGTGCTTAGATGAATGTGCCATTTTCTGAGGTGGCTGTGGATCGCAATTTGCAGTGGGAGGGGAAGTATGCTTGGACTTCTCCATGCTAAGGATTCAGCCCCCCAGTTGCCTAATTGTACCTGGCTGTCAACCAAAAATACAACAAAGCTCCATGTCATTTTTTCAATTATTTATTTATTTTCACAATAATCTGATGTCAGTTTGGTTGCCATACTGGCAACCAATCACATACACTGACAGAAAGGATGGGTGGGGCTAAATCTTACTTCAACCAATCAAGAGATGGAAAGCAGTGACGTTCGGAAGCATGGTAACAGTGACGCTGAAGCTTGATAATACTTTAGAAAGATAATGTCTATGAAAACAGCAGGGCTCCACAGTAAAATGGTTTGAACTATGTTTGGCAGATTTTGGGCCCCTTTGAATGTGTTTTCTAGGCCCTTAATTTTGACTCCCATTGATTTGTATGGGGTTCAGAAGTTCAGTGAACTGTTCTACAAACATCTCTGCGAACATATAGCCTTCGCCGAATCGAACCGAATTTGATCTTCAAAAAGTTTCCTCATCTCTACTTGAGACCCTTCACTACATATTGCTCTTGCTGAAACAAACCCTTCCAATCCATACATTAAGTATGAGATGATCAAGCAAATTAGAGTAGAACAGATATCTCAAATTTTGAAAAAAAATTAATTCACTAGAATTGTGGATTTTTTTGTAATTCCCTACCTGTGTCTCATCAAACCCGTAAGTCAATGCTCTGTGTGAGAGGCTGAGGATTTCAGTGCAATTGACAGGAATCAGAAGATGCAATAAGGACAAGATGGGTGATGGTGAGAAGGAGAGGGGCCAAAGAGGTGACCGTTAAATGGAATTTTAAGATTTTTCTTTATTATTTACATATTACACTTGTTATGCTCTGGGGTCTGGAGAGACCCCAAATAATAATAAGGCTACGTTCACATTACGTTTTTATTGCGTTTGAACACAATGTGTTTTTCAGCTGCACTAATGCAATGAAAATTCCAGCGTTTGATTGACGCATCCATAGACGTTTATAATAAACGCATTGCAAACTGTCTTTGCGTCTGAAACGCTGCGTTTATCCCGAGTGCACAGGGAACGTTGCCAGCAACTACAACACTCTAAATATGGATCTAAGGAGTTAACCGGAAAAGTGGCTGGTTTCCATTCATAGGAAAATGCAAAAATAGGGAAATCGGGACTCTAAGCAAAATCCTCATGTTAAATAAAACCGTTCTTTATTTAAGCAAGGATGAAAAATCCAGCAGAAAATGTCTCCTATAATAATATAGGTTATATTTCATCTTCATAAAAACACTTCATATCACAGGCAAGACAGTGTACAGACAGGTCAACACGTTTTGACGCTAGGTCTTTATCAAGGCTTACCAGTGGACTTGGAAGTAATATATACTGTTTATACCACTCCACAATTAATACACAGCTGTGCAATTAATAAAACACATTCTCAAACACAAAATCATATATAAAAATACAAGAATAAAAAATTACTTTACAAAATTCAATAATTCTAGTATCATCAATATTGCAAAATACATCTTGCCTTATATTGAGACTGTGGGGTGCTCGAGTTACCAAGGAAAGTATCCACAATGATTCCCCATGCAGTAATTTGTGCTGTAAGTCCCCATCCCTGAAATGCTTAACAACTTTTTTTACCACTAAAATTTTTAATACGAAGGTGTCCCCTCCATGGTTTGTAGAAAAATGCCTTGATACAGCAGAAGTATTAAGTTCGGTGTGCTGGCATCTGAAATGTGCCTGAAGATACATCTCTTTAGTTCACCCGATGTATAGCCCACATATTGAGCCCCACATTCAATAAAATAGACAACATTAGTGCTACAGCAGCAGTTAATGTATATTTTGATGTTATAACTCTGTCCGTTACTGCATGAAGTAAATGTATTTCTTTTCCGTGCTTAACCTCAGGCTGTACATCGGGTGTAACCACATCTGTAAAAGCCATGCAAAAGCAGCCAAGTGCTGTTGTCGCTGGCAACCAATGTGAAGAAGAAGCTGGGTGACAGAATAGAGTCAAGGGTTGGGGTCTTTTAGTGCTGAATCTAATCGGTCAGTCTTTTAGGATTTGAGCAAGTTTTGGATCACGATAGTTGATTCCAACTATTTTGGTATACTGAGGGCTGTAAGTAGTGGAAAATGTAATGACTACATACCTATTTGTCTGCTGATTCCTCCTAGTTTGTGATTCAATAATCAGATATTTTCTATCAATTGCATCAACAATATGATTTGCTCAACCCAAAATACCCCTCGAATACCCCCGGTGTTGCAGTCTCCTTCTAACTTGACTCTATTTTGTATATCTCCTGATTAGAACAGTTCCGTTTAGTGAAAATTAATTCCCCTACTGGAATATTTCTCACCACATGGCAGGGATGGCAGGATGTTGCATTCAAGATTGATTTAGTGGTGGTGGGCTTCCTAAAAGGACTCACAATCACCCTCCTTTTTATACAGTCAATGTTAGAGTAATATCCCCAAAATAAATTTTTTCGGAGTTGAAAAAATAGGTAAACTGGAGATTTTAGTTGTTACAATTCAAATACCCAATGAAGTCACTGAGCTCGTCTGGGGACCCCCTCCACACCAGCAAGGTATCATCAATCTAGCATACCAAATTATGCTGGTGCAGAAGAGGTTATTGATATTAAACACATTTTGTTCCTCCCATACTCCCCATGACAAAATTTTCCAGGATAGGGGAGAATTTAGCACCCATACTGACTCCACATTTCTGCAGGTTAAAGAGTTTATCAAAGGAGAAGTGAGTAAGAAGTCCACCACCATCAAAATAAAATCTTGCACTGGTTGACAATAGTCACTATATTTTTCAAGAGAGGTGGAGAGACATCGCATTGCGACCCTCTGGTGTATTGATGGGTAAAGACCCACCACACCATGGCTTAACCACAAATAAGTGGGATCCCACTCAAAATTGGAGAAACCAGCAACCACAGATTTGGTATCTTTTATAAAGCCAGGTAGGCTACACACTAAGGGTTGTAGTTGTTGATCAACCCAGATCCCCAATCTCTCCCCAAAGATCCAATGGCAGCCACAATGGGGTGGCAAGGTGGGGGAAAAACATTTTTATGGACCTTTGGGAGAGAGTGCTAGATTAGGACCACTGGGCATTCTACCATCAGGCATTCAGATGTTTTTTTATCCAGATCTCCCATACTGACACCCTCATCCAGGAGTCTGGACAATTCTTTTTGGTAGGATTTACTGGGATCACCAGGCAGTTTTTCATAAAATATCTTGATTACCCAAATCGTTCATGACATTCTCGTACAGACATTGTGCAGTGATTAATGTATTAATAAACCAAGATAAGAATACATTAAATTAATAAAAAATACATAAGATCTTTCATGTATGTGACCCAGGCAGATGAAAAGAGAGAGTCCTGATGGTCAAGGGTCTGAAGCTGCGGATAGACCCTTGTGCCCTGTGTGGATGTATAGAAGCTGCCACGGGGGATTACGTTGTGTCCCTTATTTTCTGGATTCGGTGAACTTCCTTCCGGACTATTTATTCCTATTATAAAGCATCAGGATTGCTGGGAGGCACCCTCGGAACTACTCCTTGGTTGTGTACTTCCTACAGACTCTCTAGAATTTTCTTCATGTGTGTTGTTCCAGTTTTTATTTTTAACAATATCAGTTGCCCTGCTACCCAACCACTTTTTGTACCCTGTTTTACCTAAACCGTTTAAAATTACAAAATGTTCCTTCTCATAGTTTGGGCAGAAGTACAATTTCTCTTTGCCATTGTCAGTTCGCCTATAGGCAGGTGTTTTAAAACATGTGTGGGGTGCAGCCATCTGCCATCAATAAAGTGTTTCCACTGATAGGCTTGCGGTACAAGGAAGATATAATTTTTCCAGACTTTGCATCACTGGTTAATGATAGATCCCAAAAAAAGTATTGCTGTTAATATAAAGCAAAAGAGATTCCAAATCATATTGTGGAGTACCATCTGACGATCTAGTCCAAATAAACATTGAGCCATGCAATACGTGATGGAAAAGAATTATCCAGTGTATACATACATTTCTGTTCGGAATTGAACAGGTAAAAATTTACCAGTGAGGGCCATAAGTTTGCCCCATTGGACAACCACAAACCTTAAGATAAAAATCCCCATTAAACGTGAAATATTTCTTAGTTAAGAGAAAATGGATGGCCATTAAAAGGAACCTGTTCATGTCAGCCCTATAAACCTTTTCTTTTGACATTTTCTTTTTCTTAAAAAAAGACATTAAAAATTTGAAAAAAAGCAAAAAATCTTGTAGTAGCCTAGGGATTCCGTTTTAAGCTACTAAAATGAACCTGCAAGACATAATAAGAGATAATTAGTAAAAGAAAGACAAGACACACCTTCATTAACCAATTGAATCCCCATAAAAAAGAAAGTGAGGTCTGACGCAGTCTCATGGAGGTCCCTTGAAGTCTCAATATCATAGCAAATGAGGGGACATTAAAGAATGCATCCCATATATCCTGGGAGAGTTGTCACTGCCTGACTTTCGACAGTGTGACTAGCAGAGAAGGTCACAAATATTACCGAAGTCACAATCACGAGGTCACACAGCAGGTATCCCGTGAGTATGACTTGCAGTAACCTCAGTGACTTCACCGCTCGTTACACTCACTGTGTCTCGTGCAATATCACAGGTACTGCAAGACAGCAAATGTGATGAGCAGTGATATCGCTGAGGTTACCACAACTCTCAAAGCGCTTATCAGGCGATTGTAACTGTGGTAAAATTTGTAACATCACTGCTAGTCACACTGCTAGGATTGGGGCAGTGGTAGCACTCCCAGTGTATGGGGTATGTGTTCCTTGAGCATGCCCCACATATGCTGGGACACTGAGACTTTGAAGGACCTCCATGGGACTGAGTCAGATGCCTTGGATTTTGATTGGGAATACATTGGTTAGTTAGGGTGTGTCTTGTCTTTCTTTACTTATTCTCTCCTTTTATGTCTTGCAGGTTTGCTATTGCGGACTACGTCAGAATTGGTGAATTACATCGGAGTCCCTGGACTACTTCAGGATTTTTTTAATGGTTTTTAAGAAACAAGTGTTAAGGTTTTTCCTGGCAATTTTTTTTTAAATAAGTTAGTGAAAAGGGGAATTTGTTGGGAAGTGTTTCTTGAATAAAAAAAATTGTGGTTGTGTTGCTTACTCTATAGTGACTGGGTTAGTAATATCGGCTATCTGATAGACGCCTCAACATCAACATTACAAAATCCATAGGCTTGATGTTAGCTGATATTACACAGCTGGCATCAATGCCAATACAATTATCCCTTTTTTCCAACACACAAGGGCAGCAGGAAGAGCTGTGGCAAATGGCCAGGATTGGTGCATCTTATGAAAGTGCCAGTTCTGGGGTGGCTGTGGCCTGCTTTGTTTAGACTGGGGAGGACTCATTTACCATAGCTCTTCCCATCCTGAGAACACCAGTCCCCAGCTGTCTGCTTTAGGGTGGTTTCACACTATCATTTTTCTGTCTTTTGCCTGTATCCGTCAAAATCCTGATGCATCCTGATCAGGCATGCATCCCTATAGTTAACATAGGGCCACAGGGACATTAGGTGGCATCAGGTTTTTGACAGATGCGGATGAGTGTGTCCTTTTGGCTAGGGTCACATATAGCAATCTGCTTTTTTGTGGCTTTAGAAAAACAGATCCGTTAAATTTAGGGTGCCAATAGTGTCTCCTGAGCTCCTGGCCGTTTTTTGGACTTAGTCATTTTTTCATCAAAAACGCATGGTGTCTACAAATACCATGAGTTAACGTATGCGTGTCCCATAGGGCCCCATTTTAAAAAAAGCATACATTTTTTTAATGCACTCAAAAATGCTGCTAGCAACGTTCTTTTGGGTGCTGAACAAAAATGCAAACACACCATGCGTTAACGCATATACGTTTTTGGACTTAGAAAAAAATGACAAAAATTTTCCCAAAAACGGATCCAAGGCAAAAACTGATGCCATGTGTGACCCTGGTTTTTGTGCTCACCCCCGTTGTAGTACTATTGGTTAGTTTAGGTGAATTAACCTTTCATAAAAAAAATACAAAAAACATATTTAGAATACCATTCTGTTTTTTTTTATTTTGTCAAAGGATTTGAATGCATCTTTATTAAACCATGGAGATACTTTTGTGATGCCCTTCTTTTTTTGCAAATGTAAAACCTTGACATGCCCTAGCTTCATATTTGTTATTGTTATTGATCTACTAGGGTATAAATGACATATAGCTTTCTGTTTTTACATCTTTTTTAACATCGCACACCTGTACAGTATCACCTTCAATGTATTATTATTATTTATTTATATAGCACCATTAATTCCATGGTGCTGTACATGAGAAGGGGCCACATACAAAATTATAGATATAGTTTACAGTAAACAAATTAACAATCACAGATTTGTACAGAGGGAGAGGACCCTGCACTTGCGGGCTTACATTCTACGGGATAATGGGGAGGAGACAGTAGTTCAGGGGTGCAGCAGATCTGGTGGTGAAGAGGCGGCAGTTCCAGTGGCGGTGGGGCAGTGGCTCGGTCATTGTAGGCTGTAAGCTTTCCTGAAGAGATGGGTTTTCAGATTCCATCTGAAGGATCCGAGCGTGGTGGATAATCTGATGTGTTGGGGCGCAAAATTCCAGAGGATGGAGGATATTTGAGATAAATCTTGGAGGCAGTTGTGTGAGGAACAGATAAGTGTGGAGGAGAGGAGGAGGTCTAGGGAGGATCAAAGATTATGTGAGGGAAGATAGTGGGAGTTTAGTTCAGAGATATAGGGAGGGGACAAGTTATGGATGGCTTTGTAGGTCAGTGTTAGTAGCTTGTAAAACAAGAGAAAAGAATAGGGCGCAATAGGTAGGATCCTCCAGACTCTTATCAGTGGCGTGGAGAAGTGGCCACTCACCTGACAGGGTTGTGCTGCCTGCACAACCCGGTTTGTAAGCCTCCGTTTGGTATTCCCTTTGATGCAATGAACGTTCGTTCCTTCCTCCTTCCTCACTCGTTCCCGGCTGCTCCGACAGGACCTTTCGGTCACATGGTCACCCGAATTCTGGAACTACGTCACCGCATCCACTGGTTACCTAGTAACGCCAGGTCCATATTGCTTTTTGCTCCGTGCCTCTATTTGGCTGCTCCTGCCGCTCGCCCCCAATAATGGGGATAGATATATGTTACAAGGATGATAAGTGGTCTTTGTGGGAGCGCTCAAATAGCAAGCACCTGAACCGATTTCATTAACAGGCAACTTTATTTCCCCTTAGCTCCACAACATGTTTCAACTGTGTTTGACAGTCTTCCTCAGGCGGTGTCCCCGCTTATCATCCTTTTAACAGTGTTAGTAGCTTGACTGGATTCGTTGGGGAATTGGGAGTCAGTGGAGGAATTTAAAGAGGGGAGATACAGGGGAGTAGCGAGGAGAGAGGTGGATTAGTCGGGCAGCAGAGTTAAGGACAGACTGGAGAAGTGCAAGAGCGTTAGCACAGAGGCCACAGAGGAGAATGTTCCAGTAGTCAAGGCGGGAGATGATGAGGACATGTACAAGAATTTTAGTAGATTGAGAGTTGAGGAAAGGACAAATTCTGGAAATATTCTTGATCTGGAGGCGACAGGAGGTGGCAAGAGTTTGGGTGTATGGTTGGAAGGACAGGGCAGAGTCGAGAGTTACTCCAAGTCAGCGAATTTGAGGTATGGGAGAGAGCATGATGCCATTTACCCTAATATATAGATCAGCTGGTGAAGATGAAAGATGGGATGGAGGAAAGATGATGAGTTCAGTTTTGTCTATGTTGAGTTTTAGGTAGCGAGAGTAGAAGAAGGAGGACATGGCTGACAGACACTCCGGGATTCTAGACAGCAGGAAGTTAACATCTGGGCCAGAGAGGTAGATCGGAGTGTCATCAGCATACAGGTGGTACTGGAAGCCATGGGACTGTATGAGTTGTCCTAGGCCAAGGGTATAGATGGAGAAAAGTAGGGGCCCCAGGACAGAGCCTTGTGGGACTCCAACAGAGAGAGGGCAGGATGAGGAAGTGGTGTGGGAGTGGGAAACGCTAAATGTGCTTTTGGAAAGGTATGAGGCAGCCCAGGACAGGGCAAGGTCTTTGATGCCAAGGGAAGAAAGAATCTGAAGTAGGAGGGAGTGATCGACTGGATCAAAGGCAGAGGACAGGTCTAGAAGAAGGAGGATGGAGAATTGTCTGTTAGCTTTGGATATAAGTAATTGGTAATTTTGGTTAGGGCAGTTTCGGTGGAGTGGTGGGGCCGGAAACCGGATTGTAGATTGTCAAGGAGAGTATTATGATCCATTTATGTCTGAATAAATGTGTACATAAATACATTTTTAGTCAGAACATTTTATATAAAATACAGTACTAAATATTCATGGAGAATATAACTTTAAACTGTCTTTTTTTTATCTAACTTTATTTGCAGATAATGTGCAGTGATGTTTGTAAGTACTGTACTAGCTGTACAAGGCACCATTTGCTAGATAAGAAAGAGCTTTTAACAATATGTAGTTTATTATGTGTCTCTAAAATAATTCCAACTATTGCAAAATGCAGCAATCCACAATCAATGCATTAGACCTCAGTGAGATCTTTTATCTAAATTTGTTGTGACTTAGAGTTGGGGCCAAAAGTATTGAAACCCCTGCAATTCTGTCAGATAATACTCAGTTTCTTCCTGAAAATGATTGCAATCACAAATTCTTTGGTATTATTCTCTTCATTTAACTTGTCTTCAATGAAAAAAACAAAAGAGAATGAAGCAAAAAGCAAAAACATTGATCATTTCACACAAACTCTAAAAGTGGGCCAGAAAAATGTTATTGGCACCCTCAGCCTAATACTTGGTTGCACAACCTTCAGCCAAAATAACTGCAATCAACCGCTTCCGGTAACCATCAACGAGTTTCTTACAATGCTCTGCTGGAATTTTAGACCATTCTTCTTTGGCAAACTGCTCCAGGTCTCTGATATTTGAAGGGTACCTTCTCCAAACTGCCAATTTTAGATCTCTTGACAGGTGTTCTATGTGATTCAGGTCTAGATTCATTGCTGGCCACCTTTGAAGTCTCCAGTGCTTTCTCTCAAACCATTTTCTAGTGCTTTTTGAGTGTGTTTTGGGCCATTGTCCTGCTGGAAGACCCATGACCTCTGAGGGAGACCCAGCTTTCTCCCACTGGGCCCTACATTATGCTGCAAAATTTGTTGGTAGTCTTCAGACTTCATAATGACATGTCAAGCAGTCCAGTGCCAGAGGCAGCAAAGCAACCCAAAAGATCAGGGAACCTCCGCCATGTTTGAGTGTAGGGACCGTGTTCTTTTCTTTGAAATCCTCTTTTTTTCTCCTGTAAACTCTATGTTGATGCCTTTCCCCAAAAACCTCTACTTTTGTCTCATCTCACCAGAGAACATTCTTCCAAAACGTTTTAGGCTTTCTCAGGTAAGTTTTAGCAAACTCCAGCCTGGCTTTTTTATGTCTCGGGGTAAGAAGTGGGGTCTTCCTGGGTTCCTACATACAGTCCCTTTTCATTCAGACGCCGACGGATAGTACAGGTTGACACTTTTGTACCCTTAGACTGCAGGGCAGCTTGAACTTGTTTGGATGTTAGTCGAGGTTCTTTATCCACCATCGGCACAATCTTGCGTTGAAATCTCTCGTCAACTGTTCTTCTCCGTCCACATCTAGGGAGGTTAGCCACAGTGCCATAGGCTTTAGACGTCTTGATGGCACTGTGCATGGCAGACACAGGAACATTCAAGTCTTTGGAGATGGACTTGTAGCCTTGAGATTGCTTATGCTTCCTCACAATTTGGTTTCTCAAGTCCTCAGACAGTTCTTTGGTCTTCTTTCTTTTCTCCATGCTCAATGTGGTACACACAAGGACAAAGGACAGAGGTTGAGTAAACTTTAATCCATGTCAACTGTCTGCAAGTGTGATTTAGTTATTGCCAACACCTGTTAGGTGCCACAGGTAAGTTACAGGTTCTGTTATTTACACAAATTAGAGAAGCATCACATGATTTTTCTAACAGTGCCAATACTTTTGTCCACCCCCTTTTGTCCACCCCCTTTTTTATGTTTGGTGTGGAATTATATCCAATTTGGCTTTAGGGCAATTCTTTTTGTGTTTTTTCATTGAAGACAATTTAAATGAAGATAATAATACCAAAGAATTTGTGATTGCAATCATCTTCAGGAAGAAACTGAGTATTATCTGACAGAATTTCAGGGGTGTCAATACTTTTGGCCACAACTGTATGCTTGTGATACTGTAATCTGGTATCAGCAAAGACTGGAGCAGCATTATATTTGAATATACTTTCAAGTATCTAGTCCTTAAAGAAGACAGTAGTGATTACTTTTAAAATACAGGACTGCAGACTTGAAACACCATAAGGTATTTTTCTCTGCCAAAGTGCAAGATCATACTTAATTGTATAGTACTATGCAAAATATTTAAATATCTTTGGTGTCTACCATGAGCCATTTTACTCATAACTGTAGAGATGAGAAAATCTTTTGAAAATTTAAAAAATTTCCCAACAAAAATGGGATTTATGGTGTATAAATGTCAATAGTGTACACCTTGTAATTGCTCATAAAATACATGTGGAAAAAGGAATAAAAGAGAACTTTGCTGTTATAAGAGCTTACACTTTACATACAAGAAAAATTAAACCCTTCCGACAATAAGAGCCTTTAAATTACAGGCAAGATAGAGAAAGAGAGTGGTCCTCACTGACCATGAGAGCTTACACTGTACATTAAAGAGAGGATCCCACTGATCATAAGAGGTTATACTTTACTGTTGAGAGAGAGAGAGATAGAGGTGATCCGCTAGCTATAAGAGCTTACACTCTTAAGAGGACCACACTGACTTACATTCTATGGAATAGAGAGACTTAACTGTTGATTGATGGAAAATTAGTCTGCTGCACAGACTCTACTCCCTGAGATCGGCTGATTTTTGATGGTCCAGGTACTGAACACCACTGTACAAAGTATGATAATCCATGAGATGCTCTATACACAGAGTATTATGAGAATTCCCATGCAACATTGCAGAATGACACTCCCGACTATTCAACAGTGTAGGAAATGATGTTAAGCAACTTTTTATTATTTTGCGGATCAGAAGTTTCATCTTAAAATGTTTGAATTCACATTAAACCGCGAATTTCAGCAAATTTTACTCAACTTCGGTCTACACAACAGCAAATGCCTATTGAGAAATTATTTGGCGTTAATGACACTTTGCATCTGTCATAAAACTCATCACTAATTTTCTTTATCAAAATGGTAAAAACATATTTGTCATGAAAAACTATCATGAGAAATCCTAAATCAGTACCCAAGATACTTCTACAGTTGTAAGTCACAGATGAGTTACAACTGTATCATAGATGACTGCATCAATGCATTCCTCAATTCACTAACATAGTGAGAACAACTGGTTCTAATGGCAGATGGTGAGGTTACATAGCTAATTTTGCTGAGAAAGGACTTCTCATTGAAGCTCAGGACACTTAGAGTGTTACAACTATCATTGAAGGCAACAAACCTGCGAAATATTTGCACAATGGCGTAGGACTGTCTTCTTTAGTGCATTCTGGTGGTGCGATGAAAAGGACTTTCTTAGCCAGTGCAGGACCAAAGAAAAAGGAATTAATCTTGAGGTGCACATAACTCCCCCAAATATGACGGGTATACCTGAATAGATGCTAATCCGTGCCTTGGTGGATGATGATCTCAAAGAGTAGTAAGATATGGCCCCGGGGCCTGGGACCACTGGAGCACCAGGAAAGCTTGCTATGAATCTGGTTCCAGAACTGTTTGCAGAACTGTCTGACTCAGAGGGGAAATCAACAACCCCAGCTTCCAGAATGGAATGGACTCTTGCTTGCCACTCATTCTGCAGCATCTGGGAGGATGTGACTCTTAAACGTGGCTACAGCTTGAGCTACAAGAACACCAGCAGAGAGACACAAACATCTAGCCTAGCTGGAGGCTGCCAAGTGACAGGCAGAGAGTCGAGTGACAGGCTGAGGGAGCCACAGATAGGCCCAAACCCAGAATGACTACAAACTGAAATTAATTCAACTTCATTAAGAGCAGTCTACCCCATTCAACTGTGAGTCAATACTGCTAACAGCTTTAAACCCCGTCTGGTGGACCAGTTGGCATAATTTCTCACCCCAGGGCTAAAAGGCAAGGCCCTGGAAGTGTTCACTGCTCTCTCTCCAGAACGTGTTGGAAATTATGAGGCCATAAAACATGCCCTAATATGGAAATACCAGCTGATGCCAGAGGTGTACCTCAAAAAAGCTCTGGACCCTCATACATGGACCACATGATAGCTATAGCGACATGGTGGATGGTCACAGAACTAACATTGAAAAGTGGATGCAAGGACTTTCCATTACCACCTTTGAGGAACCTGATGGCAAAGGACCAAATTCTACATCTTTGTCATGTGGAGGTGTGCCAGATTGTGATGGAAAGGATGTGGCTAAAGCAGCACAGGTTGCCAATACTTATGAGGCCAATCGTAAACCTGAGGTGCAAAATGCTGTCATCACCTGCTTGAAAGGGAATAAGTTGACAACTCTAACCAACACCCCTGCCAGATGACCTGTGGGAAGTCTCGTTCCATCTGCCCACTTGTATCTCATTCCTACTGGTGCTGTACCTTGTACCAACTCATACATATTGGCCTCACCTGTCCGGAGAGGCAGAAGAGGAACCCCATATGTGAAGCCCCAGGCTGTTGTCCCGGCTCCTTTCTGGTCATCGGCAAGGTCCTCCCATGTAGCTCTGATCTGATTCCTGACCTTTCTCAGAATCATCCTTACCTTGAGATCTTTTATGGAGCCCCACACTGAGGAAGATTGACAGTCATCTTGTATTTGCTCCATTTTCTAATAATTGTGCTAACAGTTGTCACCTTCTCACCAGGCTGCTTGCATATTATCTATTAGATCATCATAGCTTTGTGCTGGTCTACAATATTTTCCCTGGTTATTGAGCGTGTAGACAGGTGTCTTTTACTAGTAATTAATTCAAACAGCTGGCATTAATACAGGTAATAAGTGCAGAGTAGGAGACCTTCTTAAAGTAAAACTATCAGGTCTATGAGAGCCAGAATTCTTTGCTGGTAGGTAGGTAATCAAATTCTATTGTCATGCAATAAATAGTATTTAATTATATTTAAAAATCATAGAATGTGATTTTCAGGATTTTTTTAGATGCTGTCTTTCACAGTTGCAGACCTCTCCATTCTTTGTAGGTAGGAAAACTTGCAAAATCGGCAGTGTTTCAAATACTTATTTTACCGACTGTATATCTAATTGACTGCACCATGTACCACAGTATCAGTATGTAGGTTGTACTATTGGATTCCTAAAAAAAAGTGTAAAGGCCGCTTCACACTGCGGTGTGATCCGGTCCAGTTCTTTCCGTGATGACCCAGACAGCCGCGTACCGGATCAGCACACAGGACTGGAGCGCTATTATGCCCTCCGGTCCGGTGTGCAGCGCACGCAGCTGCAGCCGCTGACAGGTTAGGACCGCAGCGCCCACAGTCCTGACTTAGCAGCGGGAACTGCATGCGCTGCACACCGGACCGGAGGGCATAATAGCCCTCCAGTCCTGTGTGCTGATCCGGTCCGCAGCTATCTGGGTCCTCCCGGACAGAACCGGACCGGATCACACTGCAGTGTGAAGTGGCCCTAGAAGACATCTGTCAGATGCAGTTAACTCAGGGTAGGGAATTCCAGGCCTCGAGGGCTGCACACAGTGCAGGTTTTTAGGATCTGCTTAGCATTCGACAGGTGATAATTAAATTACGTGCACAGGTGATGATTCCAGCTCCTGTGCAATGCTGAGGGAATCCTGAAAACCTGCACTGTGTGCGGCTCTGGAGGCCTGGAGTTCCCTACCCCTCATCGACGTCACCTGCTGAACCTAGACACTTTGCACAGACCCATAAAGGAAATGTTACAGGTTTCAGCTTTATGGGTATAAAAAAGTTTTTAAACCTACCTCAGGGGACATCATAAGCACAAACTTTGAAATACAAAGTCAAAATGGACATTCACCCATGAATTTAATATCAAAGAGATTTTCATTTTACAATATTAATTATAATAAATTATAAATTATACATTTTGTGCTGTACTTTTTTAAAATATCGCCTCACATTTTGGTTTTTTTGTTTTATTTATTCTCTGTAACTGGTTTATATTGATTGTTCAATTTATCATGGCGATGCATTTTCAGTCTTATCGGGTCATCATATACTTTTTATCAACTGTTTTTAATAGTATGTTAGCAGTTTAATACTAGCTCTACTTTCTTACTTTCAGATGGTCATAGAAAAGTATTAGTTTGACTGACTCGTGTAGCTCTTTCTTTTCAGGAGTAGAGATGAGCAAACTTTCCCCAACATGTTTGAAAACTTCAAATTCGGCACAAATATTGATGATTCGGTTCGTGACCAGAATCCCGAGCAATTTACTAAAAAAAATCGGCAAACCGCGGCTTTGTTTGGTAAAAAAGTTAGAAATTAAAATAGCTCTAAAGCTTTCCCTTATTGTTTGGGGGCAAAACACTTGCCAGAAGACCCGCTGGCTAGAAACAATACCTAACCTCACAATTAAGAGTGTTCCTTGCCATCGTGTATACCATTTCCTTTTCACTTGAATATTTTTGAGCCTTAAAATATTTTTTTAAGCCTACTGGAGTTTGCACATGTTTTTGACACCTGCAAGGTATGAATTTTGAAAACAGTGCCAGATGTGATGTCCAGGAAACTTACAATTTCCTTTAAACATCCGTTTAAGAGAGCTTAATTATTTTAATTATTTTTTTAATATGTTTTATTTTTATTATTTTAGTTTTTATTATTTATTTTTTTGATTATTATTTTTTTTTTTTGAGAGCAAACTTTTATTATTGCAGAGGTTTAGCAGTGTGCCAGACCATCTCTTTACACCTATTTGATAATAATTCATATAAAAATAACAGCTGTGAAGCCCAGGAACTTTACAATGTCTTTTAAACATCCATTTAAGATAAATTAATATTTTTTACATTTTTTGGAATTTTTTCTATTATTATTTATTTTTTATTATTATAACGTTTTTTTGGAGAGGAAACCTTTTTTTATTGCAGAGAGTCAGCAGCATTCAAGGCCATCTCTTCTACATTTATGTGATAGCAATTCATATGAAAATAGCATATGGCTATTATATGCTTCACATACAAGGTCTTATAAGTCTGTTCACGCTCATGAAACACCATACTGTGGATATTCTGCCTTGAAAATGTGCAATAGCTTTTTTCATTCCATTCCTTACGTTTAGAATACAGATTTTTGTCATGTGTAAAAGTGATATATGTATCATTAATATTGAACTTGTTCGTGCATTGCTACCCACTAGCTTTATTCAACATTTCAGATAAATTGGGGAGTTAAATAAAGTATTTTGTTTTACTTTTCTCTCCTCCAAATATGTCAAGCTTCAATAATAATTCCACCCAACCACAAGCTCAGGTGTTATCTGTGGAATGGGTTGTGGGATTTGTAAATTTAAGTCATGTGCCTTCTGAAACTCACCCTATGGAGGCAACAAGGTTGTGCAAACAATAATATCCTGTAAACAATTGTGTCCTGGCACTGGAAGAGGCAGGCCCCTAGGAAAAGCATAGAGGTGTCACCAAGGAGCCTGGCACCATCTTGGCTGTGCAGTTACTGTAGTACAATGCAGCTACACTTTGCTACCATGTGCCTGTAGTACACAGCCAGTGATGTTTATGATGGATTCACTGCAAGATATGTCTGCTCTGGAGGATGTCATCTTCGTCAGCACCAGAGGGGTAGAGGGTAGAGGGTGCTTCAGCACCAGAACCGGAACAGGCGCATAGGACACATATGTCACCTGGAGCTCCACTGCTCTACATGCATTGTGCCTCATATGCAGCAAGGTTAGGATTCAGCACTAGGCTCAGATATCAAAGGAGGTCCTGAGGAGGTCACACTCAGGAGGTGGGCTGTTCATCAAGGTTTGCCAGGACCAGTGAATGTCACACCCAGGAGGATCTTTCAGCATGCCCAGCATTTTAACACCTGCAAACGCTGGATTGGCAACTCCAGGAGCATGAGGAGGGCAAGAAGGATGAGGAGGATGAGTATGAGGAAGAGGAGCAGGTAGTAGAGGTAGAAGGGCCTGTTTCCCAGCCTTCTGTAGCATCGCTGCCAGAGGCCTTTGAATGGAAAAAGCCAATGACTTTGATGACCAATGTGCCTCTCGTGGTTTGCCAGGCAGTTTAACCACTGCCCACAAGGGCCATTGATCCTGATGTTGCCCAAGTTACTTCCATCTCTCCTAAAGGTGATGGTAATTCCCTAATTCCTGCATCCTTTTCTCCAGTGATGACCAAGATGGGGTGTGCTTGGGGAAAATGGTGGTGGAAAATGACCCTGGAGGAGTAGCCCCTGTGACTACTAAAGAAATCCTGAAACATTGCCCTATTTTCATATCTTGATGACTGTAGTTGGCCACCCCTGCCCTAGGATTGTCTTTGGAGGTAGCCAGGGGGGAGAAGAATTTTCGACCCTTTTCACCACAACTGTGGCTCTCCCTGGACCCTCGTAGCCTTGTGCCCACTGTATGTTGTTTGATGCTTTTTTTGACACAGGTTTTGAGAATCTGCATCAAAATCTGCATTTCTGTCCTGAGTGTAGCAAAGTCTACTACAGGTCAGAAGTGCTGTGCACACATAGCAATGAATGTGTCTGAGGTTCATGATCAGGCACTGAAGCATGGTGAAGGTGGTGCTGAAGCTAGCTAAATAATATAAGATTTGAGGAAAAGCGGGCACTAGTCTGAATATTTAGGCTTTATATCTTGTCCATTGTATAGTTGTCAGCTGTGAGCATAAACGGTGTTGCTCAGCTCAAAGTTTGAGGAACATATAAATCATGAAGAAATGAGCGGCACTCACCAAATCTTGAATGCAATGTGTGGAATTTTATTCCAATAAAAGCAGGGTAAGGCTGGGGTTACACATGAGCCCTCAGTCCGTTTTTGGCTTCATCTATGTTAATTTTTTTTTCTAAGTCCAAAAACTGACAGAAAAACGGATTGGATGTAATAAACACCCTGTCCGTTTTTCTCTGGAGCTCAAAACATTGCCCTGTCCGTTTTTGAGCCAAAAACGTTGCATGCAACGTTTTTGGCATCAGTTAAAAAACGCATGCGTTTTTTTAACATGGGGCCCTATGGGACACGCATGCGCAAACGCATGGCATATTTGGCACTTGCGTTTGCGCATGCGTTAACGCGCATGCGTTTTTAATGAAAAAATGACTAAGTCCAAAAACGTTCAGGAGTGCAGGAGGCTCAAAAAGCACCCTATAAAAAACGGAATGGTGATGAAAATCACTTCCAAAAACGGATTTCTATGTGTAACCCCAGCCTTACATTGCTGCAGAGAAGGGAGTGAAACAGGGTTGGACAACAGTGACACCATTTCACACGGTTGGCGCTTCCATGGGTCCAATACAAGAATGTGATGTAAATTCCTCTCCTTTTAACAGGTGGGACTAGTGACATGACAAACTCTTAATTAAAAACATGCATTATTCACACATCATTTTGAGTGCAATAGACACAAACAGAACACACCAGCTTTTTTTCAATTCCTGTTAAGTGTTTATGGGGTGTTAAAAACCTTGCTTATGTAACATAGCCTGGTTGTGGCATAATAACCTTTTCCAGAAATGGCATTAACAAAATGACATTTTTGATCCTCAGGCGCCGGTATCGGCCATATAAAAATTAGATTATAATGCACAAATGCACACAACTATTTTACCTAATTATTATTATTAAATAATAATAATATTTATTCATTCATATAGCACTATTAATTCCATAGCACTTTACATACGGGAATAATGCTGTCTCTCCTGGAGCTCACAATCTAAATATCCTATCAGTATGTCTTTACAATGTGGGAGGAAACTGGAGTGCCCAGAGAAAACCCACACAAACACAGGGAGAACATACAAACTCCTTGCAGATGTTGTCCTTAGTGTCCTTGGTGGGAATTGAACCCAGGACCTCAGGACCCCAGTGCTGCAAAGGCTTCAGTGCTAACCTCTTGAGCCACCATGCTGCCTAATTAAAGGCCCAGTACTGCGCTTGCAGGAGTTGTTATTTCAGGAATTTCTAGTCTGACACTCAAACAAAAGAGGATAAGTAGTGGCAGAAAGCAAACAAGACTTGTGATCATGGTTCCCAGTCTGCTGATTAACCATTGAGTAACACTTTTACGAAAATTATATTAAAATTATAGAAAGACTGTCAGAACTTTTTTTATCATTGAGACCCAAAGCCCCCTGTGCATTGGTACCAATAATTCAGCGGGCTTCGGTAAGCAGAAAGAGTTTCTGTAAATCTCCTCCTCGGCCTGAGGGGGACATCTTTTCAATCCCTGCAAATGTTAAAAGATCGGCATTGCTGGAGTGACAATCTTTGAAATGCTGAATGAGGTGAGGTGAACCTTTACCAGATTTATAGATTTATAATGCTCTCTGAATTTGACAAAAAGTGGGCAGATAGTTATGCCTATGTAGAATCTGCCACAAGGGCAGAATAATACATGGACCAACCAACTTGTCCTGCAATGAATGTAAGTCTGAACAGGATATGTTTTATTACCTGTGTGTGAAGCATTATCTAGAGTATGGTAATAGCTCCATGGAAAATTTGCACATTTAAAGTTACCTTTGGGAAGTTCTTTTGTCAACCAAGTAGTTATATTTGATGTTTGTAAGCGTTTATGTACTTATCGCTCAAATTTTTGCTGCGGTGATAAGTTACAATTGGCGAAAGAATGTGTCTTTTAGTCAAATCCCTATCAGCTTCAATAATGTGCCAATGATTTTGATTGATGCTGTAATGGCATCATACATAGGATCATATTTGAAATTAAAATAAAATTGTTTCTTTTTTCTCACATCTGGAGCATCAGAAGTATCAATATTATTTTGCTGTGCCTCTGTTTTCTTTTTCTTTTTATATGACAAAGCTTTTTCTCTTGCTGTTTTTAAAGAATTTTTTGGGTAACCTCTCGACAATAATGCTAACTCTAGTTCTTTGGCTTGTGAATGGAAACCGGTATCTGTTCTGTTAATTCTACAGAGAAGTACAAATTGGCTAAGGGGGAACCCCAGTTTGGTGTGAAGGGTGTGGGCGCTTTGAAAACGTAATAACAAATTAGTGGCTGTTTTTTTCTTAAAGACTGATCTTTTAATCTAATTGTATATTAACTGTAGCTTAACATCAAGGAAATCCAACTCTTGGATGTAAAAAACATATTGTATGTATTGGAGTCATTTAAGTAGCTGAGAAAAGAATTAAATTTGTCTTCAATACCCTCCCATACTATGCAAATATCATCCACATTACGTATGTAGTTTTTAATATTTTGTAAAAAGGGATTTTTCAGAGAATAAACTAATTCCTCTTCAAAAATGGCGAGGAATAAATTTGAGAGAGAATAAATTTGGGCTGAAAAGTCCCCCCTCGGCTTATACGCAAGTATACAGCAGCAGCCCCAGAGGTATACAGGCCCCCCCATCAAGATCCAGGGCCCCCCCCTAGCGCGGCAAACCTGTAAAGTAAAATCATACTTATCACTGTCCTGTCCTGACATTGCCCGCGACCACAGGAAGCCGCCGGAAAACGCTGAATGAAGTCCGGGATCGTCATGTCGGCAGCGGCGGGACGGCGCGACAGGACAGTGATAAGTATGATTTTACTTTACAGGTTTGCCGCGCAAGGGGGGGGGGGGGCCTTGGATCTTGATGGGGGGGCCTGTATACCTCTGGGGCTGCTGCTGTATACACCCCTGGGGCTGGTGCTGTATACACCCCTGGGGCTGGTGCTGTATACACCCCTGGGGCTGCTGCTGTATACACCACTGGGGCTGCTGTATATACCTCTGGGTCTGCTGTATGCTACCTCTGGGGCTGCTGTATACACCACTAAGGCTGCTGTATACTACCTAAGGGCTGCTGTATATACCTCTGGGGCTGTATATACCTCTGGGGCTGCTGTATACTACCTCTGGGGCTGCTGTATACACCACTGGGGCTGCTGTATACTACCTAAGGGCTGCTGTATATACCTCTGGGGCTGTATATACCTCTGGGGCTGCTGTATACTACCACTGGGGCTGCTGTATACACCTCTGGGGCTGCTGTATACTAACCACTGGGGCTGCTGTATACACCTCTGGGGCTGCTGTATACTAACCACTGGGGCTGCTGCTGTATTTACCACTGGGGCTGCTGCTGTATACTACCACTGGGGCTGCTGTATACACCTCTGGGGCTGCTGTATACTAACCACTGGGGCTGCTGCTGTATATACCACTGGGGCTGCTGCTGTATACTACCCCTGGGTCTGCTGTATATACCTCTGGGGCTGCTGTATACCACACTACTGGGGGCTGTATACCTGTGCTGGGGTCCACCCTCGGCTTATACACGAGTCAATAGGTTTTCCCAGGTTTTGGGGGCAAAAGTAGGGGGGTCGGCTTATATACGGGTCGGTTTATACACGAGTATATACAGCATTTAAATTAGGCCAGTTTGGGAATATGAATGAAGTCCCTCTAACGTTTGTTGTGCCATCCAACAGGACTGTTTATAGTAAAAACTGCAGGACATGAAAAAAACATTACACAGTTGTGCTGTCCTGCTGTGCCGAGGGAACGAAACTGCCACCAATGTTAATTTTTAAAAGAAAGAACATACCAAAAGAAGCTATCCCACGAGGAGTTGTTGTGCACATACACGAGAAAGGATGGATGGACGAGAACGAAATGAGATTGTGGGTAGACAAAGTGTGGTCCAAATGTCCTGGAGGGCTTCTAAAAAAAAACAGCCCTGTTAGTGCTGGACCAATTCAGAGCACATATCAGTGAAAATAAAAAAGGTGTTTAAAGAAGGGAAGACCCATCTCGTGGTAATTCCAAGGGGGCTTATCAGCCAGCTGCAACCTCTCGATGTTTCTATAAACAAGTCATTTTAAGTCTACATGCGAGAAGAGAGGAATAAATGGATGGTTGCTGGCAATCATGACTTGACACCAACTGGGCATATAAACAGGCCCACTATCACTCAAGTTTGTGAGTGGGTGAACACATCATGGCAATCCGTGAAGGATGAAACGGTTGTACATTTTTTCAAGAAATGTGGGATTAGGAATGCCTTAGATGGCACTGAAGATGGTTTGCTTTGTGAGGACAGTGGAAAAATTTACACTAATGACTGTGAGGACTTGAGCTTCCTAGACTCGGACAGCAGTGATGAGGAATTCCTGGGACTCCCTGAATCCACTTCTACTTCTGTGCCTGAGGACTAAAGTTTCTCCTCACTTGATATCCAGAACATGGTTCTTGCTGTTACTTTCAGTCCATGGGACTGTGCTTACATGTTACCCACAATGTTACTGATGACTCCTGTTGAGCCTATGTTAAAATAATTTTTTGTTCTTTAATGAACGTTTTTTACACACTATTTGACTGTGATGAGGAATTCCTGGGATTCCCTGACTAGAAGATTGAGGTTCTTGAGGATTAAAGTTTCTCCACCTTGTTAGCCAGAAAATGGTTCTTGCTCTTACTTACGGTACATGTGACTGTTCTTACATGGTATCCACAATACTGCTGTTGATTGTACTATGTTAAAATAATATGTTGTTATTTAATTAAAGGTTTTTGCACACTCATCTAAAACCTAGGCACATCTTATAGTCAGATGCATCTTATAAAGCGAAAAATATGATCTTCATTGTATTTAGACTATGATCCCATAATGTTTTGTTTGTGGCTTTTTGATGCAGATTTTCTGCAGCATTTCTCCACTTATTATGTAAATTAGGTTGCTTGCAGTTTTTACATATGTTTTTGTGTGCTTTTTATGTTTTCTTATTGTATTTTTGTTGCTGTTTTTTTGTTTCCTGTAGGAATGTCATTTTTAATTGTTGTTTTTGATACTTCCTAGTTTTTGGCTTTGGCAAAGCCTTATTGATATACTTTTCTGCAAATTACATGTATATTTAAAGCATTTGTATTTTTTTACCCGAGGATTTGCCGCCTATAATGCAATTGGAGAAATCTGCACATAAAACTCTACATACACGCAAGGTAAACTTGCATGTTGCAGACTTGACACACGCTCCACTGGTGGGTTTACGCTGAGTAAAAAAAAAGCACAGTAGGCATTAGGTTTCTATAAATCTCATCCACTACACTGGAACTGTAAGATGCTGTGTTTTTGACTCATCGAAATATGAGTGTCGTGTCTTGGGGACACAGTCTTGGGTCACACTTGGCATGCGTTTTTTAAGGTGCTTTTTGGCAGCCTGCGTTTTTGCTGATAGGTGTGGGGGACCCTTAAAAAATGCATGCAAAAACGCATGTACCATTTAGTGCCATATAAAAACGCATGCGTTTCCCATAGAGCCCATGGTAAAAAAATGCATGCGTTTTGTAAAAAGCACCAAAAAGTGCTGCTTGCAGTATTTTTTGGTGCTGAGCCAAAAATGCATCCCAAAAACGCATGATACAGTAAGGCTAGGGTCACACATAGCAATCCATTTTTGGAAGTGTTTTCCATGACCAATCCGTTTTTTTTTGGGTGCATTTTGAGCCTCCTGTGCCCCTGAACGTTTTTGGACTTAGTAATTTTTTGCCAAAAAATGCTAGAAAAAACAGATCCATTTTTTTAAGGCACCAAAGAAATGTTGCTATCAATGTGTTTGGGTGCAGGAAAAAACGGATAGGGTATTTATTACATATAATCCGTTTTTGCATCAGTTTTTCCATAGGGCCCCATGTTAAAAAACGGATCCATTTTTTTATGGCACTCAAAAACGTTGCTAGCAAAGTTTTTGGGTCAAAAACGCTCCTAGCAATGTGTTTGGGTGCAGAAAAAAACAGATAGGGTATTTATTACATATAATCCGTTTTTGCATCAGTTTTTGGACTTGGAAAAAAAAAATGCAAAAACTGATGCCAAAAACAGACCAAGGGCTTATGTGTGACCCTAGCCTTAGACATGCGTTTTTGCTATTGGGCATGCGTTTTTTGCATGGGGGCTTATGGATGCGTTTTTGCATGCATTTTAACAAAGCGCACGTCTCAAAAGCACATGTAAAATCTGCAAGTGTGACCCTAGCCTTAGGGGTTATTACCAGTTATTAAGACGTACTGCATTTTAAGCTAGATAAGGTTTACTGGATAGTCCATAAATTATGAGGATGAGACCATAGGCAAATGGCTAGGGTCACACATAAGCCCTGGATCCGTTATTGGCATCAGTTTTTCCACTTTTGTGTTCTAAGTCACAAAACTGATGCCAAAAACGGATACTGCACTCAAGTGTGACTGCAATGGTGTCAGTTTTTATACAGGACCCAAAAAACATTGCAAGCAACATTTTTGAGTGCTTTAAAAAAAAAAGGATCTGTTTTTTTAACATTCGGGCCCATGGGAAAACTGATCTGTTTTTTAGAGCATTGTTTATGGCACAAAAAACGGATCCGGTTTTTAGAGCATTGTTTATGGAAAAAATGTCAAAATCCCAAAAACGCAGAGCTGCACAGGAGGGTCAAAAAGCACCCTAAAAAAGCAGATCAGTTATTCAAAACAAGGGAAAAAACTGATGGCCATGTGTGACTCTAGCCAATGTCAACCATTCATTTTCTTATTTTTTTTCACTGATTCTTCACTGACTTTTATTACTAACTGGCTGCATAAGTTATTATTCAGTGTTCCCTTTTAACTATAAAGACATTACAGAAAAAGACAGATAATTCCACTATTCAGAGCTTTAGTGAGACCACATTTGGAATTCTCCTTTGAGTTCTGAACCCAAAACAACATAGATAAAACAAAAGTGGGTTCATAAGAATGTTTTATGGTTAAAAGCAACAAACCTTTCAGGAAAGACAATTTAATTGCATAGCTTGGTGGAAAAAAGGAAAAGATGAGATTAGTAATGAGTCAATAGTTTGATATTCAGGTTGGGATAAGTCTAAGGCCGGCTTCACATCGCGGCACCATCAGGTCTGGGGCTGTCCGGTTTAAAGCAGACAGCCCCGTACCCGATTTTGCTGTTATGCAGCCCAATGGGGCCGGATAGAACCGGATGGCAGCTATGTGCCTTCCGGTTTCCATCTGTCCGGGAGGATCCGGGTGAATTCGGATTTTCCTACCGGACACAAAAACGTTGCTTGCACTCCCGGCATATTTGCCCTCCGGTTCTGTTTGCAAATCGGGTCTGGGGCTGTCCGAATCAGATCGGACAGTCCTCAGACCTGATGCTGCCGCGATGTGAAGCCGGCCTTACTATTCGGATATTAATCCTGAAAAGTGGACATAATGCAAGTGAATGGGAAACTCGGATATTTTTCTGGGGAATCTTTTACACAAATACCATTTGTCTATAAGATATACCCAGACAAATATCCGAGCTCTTCATTGACTTTCATTATGTTCACTATTCAGGATGACTACCCGAATAGTAAAAAGTGTTCAGTTAGACTTATCCCAACCTGAATACCAAACTATTCGCTCATCGTTAGAGGAGATGTAATTATTTCAAGTACCACTTCAGTATTTTTTTTAATTTCATCACTAGAGTGGGCTTTAAATGTAAGTCCCCTGCTCTCTGTCTTATACTCACCTGCTGCCTATTTCTTCTTTTTCCAGCATCGCTCCCATTGATTTCAGTCAATTTGTTACCTTCAGGCAGCTCCAGTGTTTCATGGAGCACTCCAGAGGTAAAAAAAAAAATTAATATAACTATATGGAAACCTTGTTCTGGCTCTAGACTTGCAGTGAGCACTGAAGGATTGGAGCAGTGACGAAAAAAAAGGATGAAGACAACGTCACATAATTATAATACCAGGGACAGTAAAATGTAACATTTAAAGCACCACTCCAGATCTTGAAAAATAAGTTCTAAAGTGGTGCTTTAAAAATGTTTGAATAGTGTTTAGGACAGGAGTGGGCAACTCCAGGCCTCGAGGGCTGCACACAGTCCAAGTTTTCAAGATTCCCTTAGAATTTGACAGTTGGTAAATTACAATTATTTAAATTACCAACTGTCAAATTCTAAGGAAATCTTGAAAACCTGGACTGTGTGCGGCCCTCGAGGCCTGGAGTTGCCCACCCCTGATTTAGGTGAATGTTTTTAATTAAAAAATATAAAGAAAAGCAAGCAAAACATCATAACGGCATAATAGAGAGCAGATATGGTGTTTTTATCTTCAATATTATTTCCTAGTCTTTACAAAAATACTTTTACATTGACAGTTACACAATATATACAGAAATAAAAAGATACTAGCATCATTTTTTTCCATGTTTTCCTTATTTTTTTTATAGTTTCTGGATGTTTATTGTTTTGTGTCAAATGACTGACACATTTATATCCAGACTGTGTGAACAATAGGTGGCCAGCTTATTTCGTGGGACAATCAGGATGGGCAACAGTAATACATGATAATATATGAATGCACAATTTTGTGAATTTAATACAGTCTACATACAAATTGTGTAATTTTTACCGAAACATTTTATGAATGTGTCTCATTGTCATTACCATCATCAGAAATATTAACTTGGGATCGGGACTTCTCTTGCACATAAAACGTTCTAGAAGTAGAGATCATAGGCATTTTGTACCATATCCTGTTTCTCCTCACAGACAGCTCATTTATCTTTGGCTTGAGTGTGGCCGGTTCTATAAGTCTGCCTATTTTCTGTCTCATTTCTCCTGCTAACCTTTACATGAAATAAAATCTGAAATCATTTTCACATTTGAAGTCAAAGGGGCTGTTAAAACCATTTCCCTCCTTATGTTTGTTGTTGGAAGAGGCTGAGGTTTTGTTACTCAAAAGGGACTTTGTGTAAACCATGTAGGAACATTCTCTCACTAAGGATTAAAATGCATTTAGTGGTTATTTTTGGTACTGAATCTAAAGGAAGAAGATAAAAACATACTCAATGGAGACTAAAACAAACAACCATAGTATTCACATAAGCATAAGAAAATACATATATAGGGAGTTTGGACTCAACTGTAAGCAAACAAGTTGTAAGCAAATGAATAGAAAAGTAAGATTTTAATAATATGAATATAAAGCTGGCAACTCATTCACAGCATCTGGTAATCTCTAGTTAACTAGCTTTCCCTGAATATTTCGATGAAAGAAAATTAATTTTCTGAACTAAAAATATGATTGTTTTGTTATATTATTATTACTATTATTATTATTGTCATCATAATTTACCGGCCTTCAGCTTCCTGTCAAGCCATAGATGCTCGAGCGCTCTGCAGGAAGATCGATTTTGCTCAAGTCTAGATAGGGTCTTTTCCACCGTTATCTTGATAGAATCAAGCTATTGGGTCTTCCTTTTCACCTTATTTCTTTTATTATTGCTACCACACTGATGTTCTTCTCCAGTGATATCTGTCCGCGTATGCTGTGTGCAAAGTAGGCAAGTTGTAGTTTGATAGTTCTTGCTTCATATAGACTGGCAAAATTAGAGAACAATGTATGATCACTTGATTTTTTTCAGCCATAATGTAATCTACACTGATCAACATTTGAAAGTTTTTGTGTAAGGGGTACACCATGCCACTAGAACAGTGTTTCCTAAAATAACTGAAGTTTATCAAATTAAAACCTTTATTTTAGTTTATTCTCTATTCATTGAAGATAAAATTAGGACACATACGTATTGATTCAAAAGATGCACAATCAATATGTGAAAAATATAAGCCATACCTCAACATGAAGGTAGAAATTACCACATTTAAAAATGTGAAAACATGATGCAAACCAAATAATACGATGTAGAAGCGCCAGGGGGTCAAGTAGCAGGAGGTTGAGCTCTATATAGAATTTTGTGCCCATGTCTTCGTCATCACCACCATTTTTCCTAAACAACAGAGTGTTCCCATCTAAAGCACTTGATGGTGGGTCATGACGGGCACAGTTTGAGTATATCACATTCATCGGAGAATTGAAAGGATAGGAAAGATCTAGAGTGAAGGCAAAGAAAAGAGATTAAGTGAGTCTAGAAGTAGGACTGCCAGATAGAGAAAAGAGAAAAGACCAAGAAAAAAGCTGATCCATGAAGAAGTGGAAAAGAAAGAGGGTAAGGGCAAGGGGTGGGATAGTGCAGCCTCCATTCCTGGCACTGAGTCTCAGTTCCATGGTATCCAAAAAGATGTTCTCTCTCACTGGAAAATGTTCAAAAGTTCGGGAAGTCTCTAAAGGGGATCCATTTCATCCATACTGTGCAGAATTTATCAAGAAAGTCTGATGCTTCAGCAGCCAGCTCTTCCATTGTAAAGATTTCTGCCATTTCCTTGTACCAGTCAGTAATAGGGGGGCACTTGGACGGACTTCCAAAATCCTGGAATCACAGAGCGGGCCGCTGGCATGCAAAAACGGAGGATATCTTTCTTATAGTTGTTAACTGACTGGGGGAAAATAGATAACAACGCTATTTCTGGGTTACTTACTACCTGTCTACCTGTAATCAAGTTGTAATTTGCAAATACACGTGACCAAAACTTCTGAATCTCAGTGTAACTCCACCAAATGTGAAGCATTTTGCCTTTTGCTTTACCAAAATGCCAGCACATCTCAGAGGCCAAGGGAAAGATAGCATGTAAATTAGGCTACGGTCACACATAAGCCCTTGGTCCGTTTTTGGCTTCATTTTTTGCATTTTTTTTTTCTAAGTCCAAAAACTGATAGTAAAACGGATTGGATGTAATAAACACCCTGTCTGTTTTTTTCTCCACTTAAAAACATTGCTATGCCTGTTTTTGAGCCAAAAACGTTGCTAACAACGTTTGTGGGGTCCGTTTTTAAAAAAAAAAAAAAATTTTTTTTTTTTTAACATGGGCCCTATGGAAACACAACACGGATCCGTTTTTTTGAGAATTTTGGTCAAAAAATGACTAAGTCCAAAAACGTTCAGGGTGTAGGAGGCTCAAAAAGCACCCAAAAAAAACGGATTGGTCATGGAAATCACTTCCAAAAACGGATTTCTATGTGTGACCCCAGCCTTAGTTGGATAGAGATACCACCTGGTCAAGAGTTTATAGTATTTTTCTTGAGCTGCACAGGTGTTGGCCAGATTATGAGTAAAAATAAAACATTTCTCCCAATCGGCCTCTGAGATCTCCCTGTCCAGTTCTCTCTCCCACATTCTTTGAAAATGACGTTTCTCTCCTCCCTTCATTTCCATGAACAAGCGATACATAGCAGAAATCCTGTGGCTTGGGATCTTTCTGCACCTTTCTGCACCAGAAATCCTGTGCGGGATCTTTCTGCACCTGAAAGCCGTATTCCGCAAACAACAGGAGGGACCAAATTTGTAATAATTCAAACCAGCTCAAAGGTATTGTAGGGGATCTCGCTTGCAGGTCCTCAAATAGGGGAATCTGTCTGTGTAGAAGCTTCTGACCTACTCGGGTGTCCTCCACACTCGATCAGCACAGGAAAGAATACCTGACCCGGACAAAAAGCTGGATTAGAAAAAAGGGGTGCAAGTGGACTAAGTTGATCGGCCAAAGTTTGGTTATGAGTAATGGAGTGACAAGTTTTCAACGTGTCTTTGGTCATATTGGATAGCTGGCCTGTCCCGCTAATGTCAGAGTGGGAAATCCAGAGAAGATATATCAACAATATTCCCAGACTGTCTTGCTCAATAGTCACCCACTGTCTGTCTGAGTTACTAAAATGCCAGTCCACGAGTCCAAAACTCTGGCTATGGCGAATGCTAAAAAGTATGCCCTCAGGTCAGGAAGTCCTGCCCCACCCAATGATCTTGGTACAGTGATAATGATCCCGGTACAGTGAGGATGTCCATAAGTACGCTGGGCCTAATTCCCCCCCAAATTAATTTGGTTACAGAGGATTGTAGCCTAGTAAAAACATCCTTGCCTGGTGAAATGGGAACAGTCTGTAAAATATATAATGAACAGGGCAGGATATCCATACTGATTACATTCGTTTGGCCAAACCAAGACAGTTTGAGACGTCTATAAGACACTAGCAAGGCCTCAGTGTTAGTTAGTAGGGACTACTACTCTTCAGTCGAAAGAGACCGGAAGGATCCAAGGGTATGAACACCCCTAAATATTTATTCGCCTCTGACTTCCACCTGAAGGGGAAATTCTTGATCATACAACAGACATCCCGCTGAGATAAGGTGATACTCAGAGCCTCGAATTTAGAGCAGTTAATCTTGAAATTACTCACTGAACTGAATTTGTCAAATTCCCGCAAAATGAACGGCACAGATATTTGGGGCTGGGAGACATATAATAAAATATTGTCTGCGAATAAAGCCGTTTTATGTTGAGCCTGCCCAATCTTGATCCCATGAATGTCCATATTATTTCTAATGGTGACAGCCAAATGTTCCATTACGATAATGCAATAAAGGAGAAGGGACAAGGGGCACCCCTGTCTAGTTCCATTTTTAATTGTGAATGGGAAGGATAAAACTCCTCACTCTAGCTGTGGGGCAGGAGTATAAGGAGAGGATTCCGTGTAGAAATCTAGGACCTACACCAAGCTGCAACAATGCCACTCTCAGGAACCCCCAGTGAACTCTGTCAAAGGCCTTCTTGGCATCTACAGATAACAGACTGAGCAGGATTCGTGTCATTCATGCCCGGCCAGCGTCATGGAGAGCAGGGAGGGCCTGCCTAGAAAATTAATAAAAGATCATTCCCATTAGGGCGTGATTTTCTGACGAACAGGGCACCAGCAAACACGCCTTAAGGGCTAACGAACATAGCCCCTACTAATTATAATGCCTAATGAGTGAGTATTTAATCAGTTTTATGTACTTTGACAGGATGCTTTTAGGACACAAAAGGAGTGTGAGAATGGTGATAGGATGCTGCAGGGACATGATTTTGTAGCTTAGGTGGCATTTTGGAGGTGACATGATCCCTTTAAAACTAAATTCTGTGAAAGTTACAACAGTCGCAAATCAGTAGGAAGTGTATAGGCCTTTGCTTTATACAGACCTTTGCTTTCAATGACTTCAGCACATCTGTGGCCACAGAGCATCACTACTGTCTCACACTGTTCTGGTATAATTTTGGTCCACTCTTCTTCCAGTCTCCTCCACAAATCTGACTGTTGTGGGTCTCTTGGCCAGGATTTTTTACAGGTTTTCTTTTGGGTTTAGATCAGGACTCTTGGCTGGCCATTCCATTGTTTCAATGTTTTCTGTTTCAAGGAACTGCTTTATCCATTTTGCCGTGTGCAATGTCCTGAATGAAATTTGATGGCTGATTGAGTGCTGAACACAAGTAAGGAACAACGTGTTGTTGGAGAAGGTTCTGATACACACTTACATTCACTCGACCATGTAACTGTCAGAGGTCCAACACCTGCAGTAGAAAATATTCCCTAAATTATGACACTTCCTCCACCACCTTTCACTGACTTCTTTACACACCTTGGGTTCAGTCTTTCCCCAGTTTGTTGACAAACATAATGTTTCTCATCAGATTCAAATAAATTACACTTGATTTCATCACTAAAATAAACTGTGGACTACTTTTCATCTGTCCACACAACATGCTCCTCACCAAAAGTGAGTCTAGCCTTTTTGTTTTTTCTGCTAATGAGAGGTTTGGTCACTGCAGAGTGGGCTTTCAGTCCAAATGCTCTTAAATGTTGTGACACTGTATGACGAGACAGAGCCTTAGCCTGTTCTGTGGTGAACTGGTGAACTATTCCAGCTACAGTATTAAAATGATTAGCCATAGAGATTCTTCACGTTATCCTGTCCTCTCTTGCATTATTCTTTTAAGGGTGACCAACCTTCTTGGGGTACTTGACATAGTTTGTGACGTTGTAAAGATGCAATATTCTAGAAATCACAGACTTGTAATAACCAACTTCTGTTGCTGTGGCTAATATGGTGACCCCTTTGACCTTCATGTGGACAACCTGCTGCTGGAGGGATTCAGTCACTTTGAAACGACACAACATTTTTGCAAAGTGAGTGCAAACCAGAAATTTAGGCTTCCAGTTAAATAGGGTCTATCAGATAATTAAGGAAATTAGTAAGAGGTGCCAGATTAACACCAATAACTTGCAGGTATCTGAAAGTGTTCTCTAATTTTGATCAGTGTTCTTTTTCATTTATCTCATTTACATTTTTATTATACGCTTTAGAATATATTCAGTTTATGAAATAAGCTTAAAATACTGTTATTTTACATGTTAGGATATTTTCACATAGGACAACACAATGACCTTAACATTTAGGAAATTGTGTATTGTTCTCTAAGGCTGGGGTCACATCTGCTTTTGATTTTTCAAATCCTGATCCGGTTTTGAGCTTTTAAAAAGCTAAAAACCGCATCAGGAAACGCTCCTCATAGGAGCCCATTATAAAAACCGCATCTGGCTCTGCAGCCTGCGTGAAAAATCATGCAGGCTGCAATTTTCGACGCGGCTCTAACATCCGCAATGCGGTAACCGCATTGCTCAGGATGTGTAATCCTGAGCAATGCGGTTACCATGTACTTTGCTTATCCCGGCTACTGCCGGGAAAAGCAAAGTGTTTAATGAGTTAGGAAAAGCTTAAATATTAAGAATAATTATGGGCATCCTGTCTCTAGGGGTGCCCACCCCACCTAGAGACATGCTGTCCACTTAGGACAGCATGTTATGGGTTAATATTGCCTGTACAGTTATAGTTATACATACATTGCCGGCTATGTACATTTTTTTCTGAATGAAGCAACGGCGCCACTGACAGCTGTGCGCATACTATATGTAATGTACGTATAGTATGTGCGCTGTCCGAGGTCCTGAAGGCTTTTACAGTAGATCTATGGCGGTGCGCAGCCCATAGATCTACTGTAAAAGCCTTCAGGATCCTGGACAGTGCACATACTATACGTACATTACGTATAGTATGCGCACAGCTGTCAGTGGCGCCGTGGCTTCATTCGGAAAAATGTACAGAGCCGACAGGAGCCAGCTTACTGTACAGGCAATTTTAACCCATAACATGCTGTTCTGAGTGGCCAGCATGTCTCTAGGGGGGTGGGCACCCCCTAGAGACATGATGCCTACAATTATTATTAATATTTAATGTATTTTAACAGATTGTACAGTTTGCTCATCCCTGCAGCAGCAGGGATGAGCAAACTATACGGTAACCGGATTGCTCCGGATTACACATCCAGAGCAATCCAGTTTCTGCATTGCGGCTTCAGCCACACATTTTGCATGAAAAATGTGTCTGAAGCTAATTGCGTTCACCGCATCCGGATCTGGATGTGGTTAACGCAATTCTCTATTAAAGTGTGACCCTAGCCTAATTTTGATAACAAGTGTACACTGCTCAAAAAAATAAAGAACTCAATGTAACTCCATTTGTGCACTTCACTTACACATTTTGTTCTGATCACACCTAAAAATAGAGCAAATTTCTCTCCCAAGCACCCATGAGCATATGCTCAAAAATTCCAAGATGGCATTATGATCATATGATCTGGGGTTGTCAACAGCACATTTTCAGACCGTTCAATGTGATAGTAATATGAGCACATTAAAATTACTAAAAAATATGGAAACATTTTTTTGCTGTCAGATTTCCTTTTTTGCAGGCATGTGGACTGTGAAAATCAAATATGTTTAACCAAACTGAAAATTGTAGGATTCTGTTCAAATTTTAAAAATGACATGCAACTGACATAAAAAGACATAAGCAGTTAAAATACTTTAGGACAAACCATAGAATGTATAGTAAAAGCCCCTATTGTTAGTAGGTAATGCATGTAAACAAACAATGGTGTCTATAGAGTTCCACAATCGTAGAAGCAGTAAGGGCAGATGTAGATTTTAAAAAATTCTACCAATGGAAAATGTTACCACTATCTTGGAAATTTATAGTGGCTGTAATTTGTTTTGTTGTGTTGCCTAGGGGTGCCAGAGTACTTCACCATACAAGGAAAGGTAGCCCCAAAATATTTTAACATTCTTTATGGTAATAAACACCAGTGTAAAATATTTCTGAAATGTGAGCAGAAAAGTGACAACAGCCCTATTAAAAAAGGATGGTGTCATATATGATACAGTCTATATAGAGTCTAATGCATGGGTATAATGAGACACATGAGACATACGCTTCTTAAGCAGCTCTTGTATTGCTTCATACAAGTTAGTGCATCAACAGGATAACATAAATGTAGTTGCAGAGTGCAAGGCAAACAACCAAGGACATCAGAGCATTAAAGCATAGCACAAGTCATTCAGAGTCCATTACTTTCCTGTCAGATGTTGCTGGCAAACAGGATGATTCCAGGCAGAGTGAATCCAGGCTTCAGAGAGCAAGACACAAACTGGTTGCAGACCTGATTCTGGAGCACAGGTTAACCAGCTGAAGTAGTTTAAAAGGGCAATTGGCAAGAAACAGGGCAGGGACATCAAAGCTGAGGACTCCATATTGTTTGAGGGCAAGAGTCAATGCACAGGACAGGAAACAAGATGGCCGACGACAAGCTGAGAACTCCATATTGGTTGAGGGCAAAAGTCATTACACATGACAGGAAACAAGATGGCCGACAAAATACACTAAATGCAAACATAACAACAGATATAGCAAAAAAAGACTGAAAACCTTACATTACTCCCCCCTTAGGGACAGCCTCTGGATGGCCCCAGTCCAGGCTTTCCCGGGTACCTCCGATGGAACTGGCGGAGTAACCGAGGAGCATGGAGATTGGAGGCCGGCTCCCACGAGTTGTCCTCAGAAGAATAGCCCTGCCACTTTACCAGGTATTGCACCCCGTTTCTACGCAACCTGGAGTCCAGGATCCTTTCCACGACAAACTCCTCCTGGCCATCGATGAGTACCGGAGCAGGAGGGGAAGAAGAACGACCAGGGAATGAATTGGGAGTCACAGCCTTTAGTAGAGAAACGTGGAACACGGGGTGAATCCTCATAGATCTTGGAAGTTGAAGGCGACAGGCAACGTTGCTGACGAGCTTATTAATCTTATAGGGCCCAACGTACTTATGACCCAATTTGGATGATGGTACTCTCAATTTAAGGTTCTTAGTTGACAGCCAGACCAAATCTCCTACCTTGAAGGTTGGTGCAGGTTTACGAAACCTATCTGCCGCTTTTTTATATCTGTCCTGAGCTGATTCCAGATTCTCTTTAAGCAGATCGAGGTTCCTTTGTAGAGAGGTGATTCTGTCGGCTACAGCTGGAAGAGGTGAATCTATGGGAAGTCGAGGAAGGATGTTAGGATGATAACCCAAATTGGCATAAAAGGGTGACTGCTTGGTGGAAGCGCTCTGTGAGTTGTTATAAGAGAATTCAGCCAGTGGAAGCAAATGCACCCAGTCATCTTGTAGGTGGCAGATAAAACAGCGGAGATACTGTTCTAGGGTCTGATTAGTCCGCTCGGTTTGTCCATTTGTCTGCGAATGAAAGGCAGAAGACAGGTTAACTTTGATGTCCAACGCAGCACAGAAGTGCTGCCAAAACTTTGAAGTGAATTGCACCCCTCGATCAGATACAACCTCATCCGGTACGCCATGCAGGCGAAACACATTTTGAATGATTAAGTCCGATGTGTGTTTCGCAGTGGGTAGACCAACACACGGAATGAAATGGGCTGCCTTTGTTAACCGATCCACCACCACCAGAACTGTGTTCTTTCCTTGAGAGGTTGGCAACTCCACAATGAAGTCCATAGATATGGATCCCCATGGACGGGATGGAACGGGCAGGGGTTGTAATAGACCCGTAGGCGAAGATCGTGGAGTCTTGCATCTGGCACAGACTTCGCAAGAAGTGACGTAACCTAGAACATCTCTTCTGTATGTGGGCCACCAAAAGAAGCGAGACAGGAATTCTTGAGTCTTCAGAACTCCTCTATGCCCCGCTATCTTAGAATCGTGGACGAGTTGCAGTACTCTCACCCTGACTGCTTCAGGAATATACAGGCGTTGCCCCTGAATCCACACACCGTTCTTATATACAAGACTTACTTCACAAGACGGTTGTGCCAGCCAGGGATCCGTATGGTATGCTTCCTTGATGTCGTTAAGCAAGTCTTGATTATGAAGCACTCCCAGGAACCTGGAATCAGAGATAACAGTCTTACGAGACGTGAGTGGAATTGTCTCAGTTGAGTAGAGTCTAGACAACGCATCGGCCTTTCCATTACGCGATCCTGGCCTATAGGAGATAACAAAACTGAATTGGTTTAAGAAAAGACTCCAACGAGCCTGGCGAGGAGTCAAGCACTTAGCCGATCTGATAAACTCAAGATTGCGGTGGTCAGTCAACACGATTATCTGCTGCGCAGCTCCCTGAAGGTGGTGTCTCCATTCCTTGAAGGCTGCGATGATGGCCAACAATTCTCTATTACTCACATCATAGTTCCGTTCTGCAGGAGACAACCGCCGGGAAAAGAAAGCACAGGGATGTAAGACTTCTTTCTCACCTGTCCTCTGGGAGAGGATAGCTCCGATGGCACTGTCTGAGGCATCCACCTCTATTATGAAGGCCAGTTCAGGGTTAGGATGCACCAGAATAGGTGCCGTGGTGAATTTCTCTTTCAAACGGGAAAATGCTTCTTGAGCCTGGGGGTCCAGGTAAAAGCAGAGTTCTTGCGGGTAAGCCGTGTAATGGGAGACACAACCTCAGAAAAGTTCCTGATAAAACGCCTGTAGAAATTAGCAAACCCTATAAAGCGCTGGACCTCCTTCACATTCTTGGGGACCGGCCAGGCTTTAATGGCTTGGATCTTACCCTCATCCATACTAATTCCTCGTGATGACATTACATACCCCAGAAATTGGATCTCCGTTCGATGGAATTCGCACTTCTCCAGTTTGATATACAGATGGTGTTGTCGAAGGCGTTCTAAGACCATCTTCACATGTCTGTGATGCTCCTCTGTGGAATTAGAAAAAATCAAAATATCATCCAAATAAATGACAATGAATGTATCCAGGAGGTCCCTAAAAATGTCATTCACCAAATGTTGGAAAGTTGCTGGAGCATTACATAAACCGAACGGCATTACTAGATATTCAAAGTGTCCGTAGCGTGACCTGAAAGCTGTCTTCCATTCATCCCCAGGTCTAATGCGGACCAAGTTATAGGCCCCACGGAGATCCAACTTTGTAAAGAGTTTTGCATGCCGTACTCTCTCCAATAATTCAGGGATCAACGGTAGTGGGTAACGGTTTCTGATCGTGATTTTATTGAGCTCCCGATAGTCTATACAGGGCCTAAGAGATCCATCTTTCTTCTTCACAAAGAAGATTGGTGCACCAGCAGGAGATGAAGAGGGGCGTATGAAGCCCTTGGCTAGATGTTCGTCTATATAGTCTTTGAGAGCCTTTAGCTCAGGCCCTGCCAAAGAGTAAATCTTGCCAAAAGGTATTCCCGCACCTGGTAACAGGTCTATTGGACAGTCATATGGACGGTGAGGGGGTAGCAGGTCTGCGTTCCTTTTGTCACACACGTCAGCATACTCACGGTATATGGCTGGTAGCTCAGAGACTGATGTTGGTCCTTTAGGAATGGAGCAGACTGAAGCTTCTGGACTTATCTGTCTCTCTGGAAAGTGCAGTTCTTTAGTTTCCCAGTTAATCGTAGGATTCTGAGCCTGCAGCCACGGCAGTCCTAGAATAATAGGGAAATGAGGAGAAGAGATGAGCATAAATGACAGACTCTCTTGATGGTCATTACCCATGAGGACCTTTAAGGGCTCCGTCTCCTGATCCACTGGTCCAGAGTTTAACAGTGAGCCATCTACGGTCTCCATCTGTACAGGAGTAGCCTTCTTTACTGAACGTACTCCAAGTTTCTCAGCGAAGGAGATGTCCATAAAATTGCCGCTTGCCCCTGAATCAATCATAGCGGAGGTAGATACCCAGACAGAGTGAACCCTGAGCTTGAGGGGAATAAAGCAATGAGAATTGTTGTTCTTACAACTCAGCTGGGAAACCGCTGAAAAAACCTGAAAAACTGCTGCAGTAACACGTGCATCCGGCTCAGAGATAACAGAGTTCAAGTCTGAGTAATCAATGTCTGTATCCTCTACTCTCTCTGGGATCTGTGGTTCGGACCTGACAGAACCCCTCTCACAGCACTCGCAGTGTATGATGGCTGCAGTTGTCTTACGAGAACGACTGGGGCAGTTTATAATGAAATGTCCTGACTTACCGCAATAGAAACACAGATTTTCCTTTACTCGATGTTCCTTACGTGCATCACTGACCCGTCTCTGTAAAGAGTCCACCTGCATAGGCTCAGGTTCGGGTTCTCGTATAATCCTGCTCAAGGACTCCTTAGCTGGAGAGGGAGGAAATAAATGATTAGTGCGCTTTATCTCCGACCATCTCTCCTGTCTGCGTTCAGTAAGCCGAGCATCGATCCGAATACAGTAGTTGATAAAATCTCCTAATGCTGTAGGTGGGTCGGCACGAGCGAGTTCGTCCTTAATCACAGAGGATAATCCTTTCCGGAAAACCGACTTCTTAGCAGAGCTATCCCAAGTGGTGTCGAGAGCCCATCTCCGGAAATCCAAAGCATACTCCGCTACCGAGCGCTTACCTTGGCTTAAAGTTAACATGGCTGATTCCGCTGTAGCACCGCGGTTTGGATCATCGAATACCTGCCCCATAGCTGAAATGAAAGCATCAAGATTATTTAGACAGTCATCGTCAGTCTCAATTAGGGGGTTTGCCCATGTGAGAGCTTTGTTGGAGAGTAGCATAATTATTGTCAATACTTTAGATCGCTCAGTAAGGAACTGTGGCGCATGAGCCGCAAAAAACAGTTTGCATTGATTAATGAATCCCCTGAATTTTTCCCGTTCACCGCCAAAACGGAATGGTGGTAGCTTGGGGATTCCAATAACCGGGGTTGAAGTTGGGATGTGGACGCGTCCCTCCAGAACCTCAATCCGGGTTCGTAAGTCCTGCGTGGTTTGTCCGAACACCTGCAGATTATGATCACCGCGATCCCGCAGGCTTGCAAAGCTGGTCTTCAATGCCTGTAGGTCAGCAAGGATTGAATCCGTCACGTCGCACAGATGTTTAACGGGGTCCTCCATATTCCCAGAAGCTGCACGGCAGAGAGGCTGGAAAGGAAGAAAAGGAGCACAATAGTGTTTACCTGTGGTAACACTCCTGACTTAAAAGAAGGGAATGTGCTCACCTGGAAAGGTTGTGAGAAGCCACAACCACTATCATCACATATATCGATATCTCAGATCCACGGTCTGCAGCAGCTCTCCAATGGCAAAAGATCCAGAAATCTCTATACAGGTGGCAGCAGATGCAGCACTGTCCTAGACCCAGCAGACTCTATTATGGCTCCAGAATCTGTCATATATGATACAGTCTATATAGAGTCTAATGCATGGGTATAATGAGACACATGAGACATACGCTTCTTAAGCAGCTCTTGTATTGCTTCATACAAGTTAGTGCATCAACAGGATAACATAAATGTAGTTGCAGAGTGCAAGGCAAACAACCAAGGACATCAGAGCATTAAAGCATAGCACAAGTCATTCAGAGTCCATTACTTTCCTGTCAGATGTTGCTGGCAAACAGGATGATTCCAGGCAGAGTGAATCCAGGCTTCAGAGAGCAAGACACAAACTGGTTGCAGACCTGATTCTGGAGCACAGGTTAACCAGCTGAAGTAGTTTAAAAGGGCAATTGGCAAGAAACAGGGCAGGGACATCAAAGCTGAGGACTCCATATTGTTTGAGGGCAAGAGTCAATGCACAGGACAGGAAACAAGATGGCCGACGACAAGCTGAGAACTCCATATTGGTTGAGGGCAAAAGTCATTACACATGACAGGAAACAAGATGGCCGACAAAATACACTAAATGCAAACATAACAACAGATATAGCAAAAAAAGACTGAAAACCTTACAGATGGTCTTCTATTATCAAAGCCTGAACCTACTGTCAAATGACAAAAATATAGATGGGGCCAAAAACGATCAGGCCCCAACTGCCCAGACACTCGGCCATGTGAAGCTAGAGAATATTTTAATATTAAGACAGAAAAAAGGGGGCAGATTCCAATTTTGATAAATTTTCTTCAATCTTTATTGAAGCCTTTAAGTTAAAGGGGTTATCTGGAATTTTTATATAAAAAATGTGACCAAGTACTAACAGGCAGGTAGATGCCACCTACCTGCCCGTTGTGCCTGGGGCCAGTCACCACTGTTCACCTCCGGCACAGAGCAAAGGTCGCTCCTGCTGGGGACAGCATGGTGGGATAAACAGAGCAGAGGTGGCTTTTACACTCTGCGCTGTGGAAGTATGCGCATAGCCGACATAACACTGTTTGACAGCCGGCTCCTCACTACCTGATTGGCAGAGCCGGCTGTCAATCAATGTAATGTTGGCTAAGCACCCGTCAACAGAAAGGAGAAGCCGTGCCCTCTGTTGATGTGAGGTCAGCAGAAATGGCAAAATCACTGACTGGAGAGGTCTAAGACCGCTCCGTATCAGCGGTGAATGGCACCGGGCACAACAGGCAGTTAGATGGCAGCTACCTGCTTTCCTGTTGGTGTTTAGGCAAAACTATTTTTTTTAATAAATTCTGGATAGCCCTTTTAAAATCACAGAAAGTTTGATATCAATACTGATGTACTTCTGGCACACAATGGGCCCTTTATTATACATAAATGTATTAGAAACATGGACACAGATTTACCGGTATATAAAAACAGACTCTCTTACAAACTTTTAATTGATTACTTAATCAGTAGTATTTAGAAAACACCATGATCATAAAGTGTGCACTATAGTGCTAAACCACATTAATAAATAAACATTGTATCTTTTCTACAATTCATTACTTTAGATTGTTTTGTGTGTAAATTTAGGATCCAATATTGTTCTCTCATAAAGAGGTTTTTTTTTGCCAGCTATCAACTCATGTGAGTTGGTTAACATATTCTAAACAAGAAAAAAATGGGCTCTACCTCATATAATGCATGCAGGTGCAATGCCGAATGTGATACATTGTAATATCTCTACATATTATATGATGGAGTGCCGCAATTTTTTTCTCGTTTAGACTATGGGGTCACACCATCTGCTATGCACGCGTCTCTCACTGGCTTAAGTTGTTATTGTTCTCTGCTAGCAGTTTCCTACTGGCCCATACAAAAGGAAGTTTTTAAATCCAAATCAAGGCTGTGACTAAGAGTAAGGACCCAGTAAAAGAGACATGCCTCGACATGGCTAATTGGTGGTTATGGATATGGCCATATATATAAGCTAAGTGTCTCAATTTTTCATGTCACCTTAGCTATAATATTGTTCTATATTCAATTACATGTCTTAGTAATTCATCGTGCCTTTGCTTTTTAGTTACGGTTTACATATTCTATCCCATAAACCATAAGAGTAGGTACACTCTCACTATCTAACCTCTGAGTAGCTGAGAATTACAGTTGAAACCAGAAGTTTTCTTACTCTCTATATAAAGACATATATGCATGTTTTTCTCAGTATTTGACATGAAGTCAGAATAAACCTTTCCCATTTTAGGTCATTTAGCATTACCATAAATATTTATATTTGCCAAATGCCAGAATAATGAGAGATAATGTTTTAAGGCATTTTTATAACTTTCTGCAAAGTCAAAAGTTTACATGCACTTCATTAGTATTGGATACCATTGCCCTTAAACTGTATGACTTGTGTCAAACATTTTGGATATCCTTCTACAAGCTTCTCAGAATAGTTGGTAGGAATATGTGCCCATTTCTCCTAACAGAAGTAGTATAACTGAACCATGTTTGTAGGTCGCCTTGCTCACACCTGCATTTTCAGCTTTGCACATACATTTTCAATAGGATTGAGATCATAGCTTTGTGATGGCCACTCCAAAACATTGACTTTGCTATCTTTAAGCCACTTTGAAACCAGTTTTGAAATATGCTTCAGGTCATTGTCCATTTAGGAGACCTCTTTCCGCCTAAATTTTAACTTTCTGACTGATGTCTTGAGATGTTGCTTTAGTATTGCCTCAGAAACTTCTTTCCACATGATGCCATCTATTTTGTGAAGTTCACTAGTCACTTCTGCAGCAAAACAATCCCAAAATATTATGGTGCCACCACTGTGTTTCACAGTTGGGATGGTGTTCTTAGGCTTCTAAACTTCTCCCTTTTCCTTCATTTGTAACGATGGTCATTATGGCCAAACAGTTTCATTTTAGTTTCGTCACACCAAAGGACTTATCTCGAAAAATGTACATCTTTGTCCATGTGAGCATTTGCGAACATTAATCTGGCTTTTTTTATGTTTCTTTTGAAGTAATGGCTTTTTCTGGCAGAGTGGCTCTTCAGCTCATGTTGATACAGTAGTCATCTCATTGTGGATAATGACACAATCTTAGGCTAGGGTCACACTTGGCATGAGTTTTCTTAGTGACATTAAAAAAAGTGTGACTTTCTGCACGCTTTTTTCCATTTCTGCATGCGTTTTTGCATGCGTTTTTAAATCAGCACCCAAAAAAAGTTCATGCACTATTTTTTGATGCTGTTTTAAAAACGCATGCGTTTTTTAACATGGGCCCCTATGGGAAACCCATGTGTTTTTGGATGGTACTAAATGGTACTAATGTACCATGCGTTTTTGCATGTATTTTTGAAGGCAGCTACTCACATAAGTGCAAAAACTCATGCCGACAACGCATGGCACTTTAGACATGCGCTTTTTGCTATTAAGACATGCGTTTTTGATATTAGGGCATGCGATTTTTAACATGGGGGCCTATGGGTGCGTTTTACATGCTTTTTTAAAAACGCAGGTCTCCAAAAAAGCATGAAAAAAACGCAAGTGTGACCCTAGCCTTACTAGCTTCCTCTATCATCTTCACAAGGTCTTTTGCTTTTGTTCTTGGGTTGATATACACATGTCGGACCAAAGCCTGTTCATCTCTCTGTTCAAGAACCTGTCTTCCTGAGTGGTATGATGGCTGGACATTGCCATCTTTTTTGTACTTTTGTATAATTGTTTATTCAAATCAATTAGGCACCTTCAGGTATCTGGAAATTGCACGCAAGGATGAACCAGACTTGTGCAAGTCCGCAATTCTCTTCCTGATATCTTGGTTAACTTTAGACTTTCCCATGATGCTACAGAAAGAAGCAGTATGTTTGAGGTGTGCACTAACATACATTCTTAGGTGTGTCACTAACTCAGATGTTGCCAATAAAGCTATCAGAAGCTTCCAAACACATGACATCATCATATAGGCTGTCCCAAATTTTTTAAAGGCATAGTAATCTTAGTGTATGTAAACTTTTGAACTTGCAGAAAGAAATCAGAATGCCTTAAAATATTCTCTCTCATAATTCTTGCATTTGGCAAATATTAACCTGATAACGACAGCCACTGACTCTAGAAGTCCAAAAAAAAGGGTACTTATTCTGTTCTTACGTCTAGAGACATAAGTACAGAAAAAGCCCTCTAGCACCCCCCATTGTCATAAAATCTCTGTTGTTTCATTTATTCGGTGTAGCTGAGACCCTGGAGATTATGAATTGGCAAGGTTATTCCCAATACCAGTAATTTGATGGCCGGTAACACCGTTTACCGGTCATCACATTACAAAAAAAATTGTCGCTGGTAAAAAAGATTTCTCTTTCAACTGATATGATGAGGCATACTGGATGAAAGAGAAATGTTAAACCCCTAAGGCCCCCAAGTCTTCTGGTACTGATGATCTTCATCCCACCCCCAGAGCATCCAAAAATTGCCTAATAGCGTGGCAACGTTTCGTACATGACAATCCTTTGTCAAGGATTGTCATATCCAAAATGCTGCGATGCCATTAGGCAATAAAGGAGTCCACATTACAACTATTTTTGGTGCTGTATTTTCCTTTTGTTACTATATATATATAAATATATATTATAATATTGTACCATATGTGTTGGTTGGAGCCAGAGCCTGGTTGGAGGTGGAGCTGGGATGGAGGCTGGACGGAGTTTCAGGGGTCATCAAAATTTTGCCAGTTAGCGGCCCCAAAATTTCTAGTGGTAGGCCTGAGATCACAGTTAACCTGTGTGACCCCAGGATTGTGATGGCTCCAGAACTCAGTTATTTCATAACAGGTCACGATACTGGGGTCACACAGGGGTTAACTGTGATCTCCATGATGATCTCCAAAGTAGATGATTATGAAGATCATAGTTAACCCCTGTGTTACCCCAGGACTGTGAACTGTCAAGACCTCATTGACTTCATGACCTAGTTATAAAACACTGAAAGGGAAATGGGCACACAATAGTGTAAATCTGGATAATTTGTAATGTTCGGCCAGTATTTTAACTCATCTGTTTGGGTTGTGAGATGTCACCACCCCTTTAGCAACTGTGACAACTAAAGATGTCAAGCTTTTTCGGTCTGCATGCAGTCCTCCCATGTGTTGGAACAAACAAGCAAGTATAAAAGAAAAGCGATTAAAGACCGTGCTCCCACTCTAAGAAATCCATATGATTCAGATTATTGGGAATTCAGACGGTGGTTAATTTATGTATTTCAGGGTTAAACCCCTTCCAAAGAAAACACCACACAAAAACAGATGTCAAGAGCCTAAGGGATACCCTGGTGCACAGTAACTATGTGCACAGGGCCAAGTTACCTTTCGATGTGGGTAAGCACAAATGTGGTGCTACCCCTGCACCTTCTGTCTTTCTTGCAGGAACATTGTGAGGGTGGGGACTTTTGTAAGAGCAGATGGCAAGAGGAAGTTTGAGATCAGGCAGTACATCACCTGTAGCAGTATCAGGGTAATCTATTACGCTTCATGTGGATGTGTTCTCATATATATTGGGCTCACATCCAGAGAGCTGCGAAGACAAACCCGTGAGCACATGTGGGATATTCTATGGACGAGAGAGGTAGAAGACCAGACGTCTCTTCGAACCCTGCCATGGCACTTTAAACAATATCATCAATGTGATCCCAGTGGCATACAGATCCATGGCACCGACCTGGTACATTTAGGCCTGAGAGGAGATGATATGAAAAAGGCACTAGCCAGGATGGAGTGCCACTGGATTTATAGACTGGGTACGATGTCACTGCCAGGTTTGAATGAGCGTTTGAGCATTTCCCCTTTCCTATAACCTTTAAGGCCCTGCATGTGCTCTTCCTCAGTTTTCACTTTCTCTCCTTGTGGTAGAACCTTCTACATACTTCACTGCCTGATCTTGCCCCTTTTCTATGCCAATTTCTGTATTTCGTCTGGACTTGCCCTCTTTGCTCCATACACCATCATGTGCACACCTGCTCTTCTGAGAAAATACAGGGCGTCCCATCTGGTGTTTGGTGGATAAAACATCTATATTATGTTCTACGGCCTCGTGTTTCCCTTTATTTGATATTGAGTGACCTTGCGTCTATCTTTCTAGATCTCTTTTGAACCTCTGCTCCCAATATTGACCTCTGTGCAGAGGGTTACCTGGACGGTGTGAATATTGTTCTCTACCGCCCAGTGGCCTCCATGTTTTGCCGATTTTTCAAACCCTTATCTATCCAGCACATTGATTATTTTTACATGTGTGGTTTGTTAGGACCAACTTTGACTTATGGTCAGCGTGGTGGTCCTAGTAGACAAGTTGTATTTTATCCTCCTCGGCATGTTGCCTTTATTCCCCTATCTCTCTTTTTCTCTAAAAAATTGTGATAATGTTCTGTTCAATTTTGCTGCCGCCTTCCTCTGTTCAGCATGCCTTTTTAACATGTGTGTGTTTTTAATTTTTATTTTTTTAGTCACTTTTGCACTTTGGTTCACCCAAATGTATGGACCCCTTGAACAATTTAGAATATATCTCATGGACAAAGATCAATAGGAGAGGAATCAGTTTAACTCTTACAGTGCTCGGTTCAGAGCAATAGTGCATTCGGTGGAGTCATAGTGATTAACACACATCATATTCATATAAAGCAGAGGTCCCCAATGTCAGTCCTCGAGGGCCGAACCAGTGCAGGTTTTCAGGATCTCCTTAGTATTGCACAGCAGGCAATGATTCCAATCCCTGTGCAATAGTAAGGAAATCCTGAAAACCTGCACTGGTTCGGCCCTCGAAGACTGACATTGGGGACCTCTGATATAAAGGCTAAAAAGACCTTACTATGATATAAAAAAAACACATATATATTATACCATATTTGCATCACCTGTAAAATTAACAGCTTTTATGTTTAAATACTTGTGAATGATTTTATTTGTTATGCTGAGGACTAAGGGGGTGCTGTCCCCCGAAACGCGTCCAGCGTTCAGTCCTGTTCATTTTAACCACGTCTTAATAAAGGAAGAAAAATAGAACTACGATCTCTGGCAAAATCCTTTATATTATTGCTATATATGGATGGAACCAGCCATCCGGCCAGTTGACCAGGATCCTGGAGACATGTGAGTGAACCACTCCCCTTCCCCTTCCTCAAATTCATCATCTATAGGAGATGCTTCTGTTGTTGTAAAGTGGCCTTCGTGATATGGATACTTGTGCCATTATTGAATATTTAATGTATGACATCTTTGCTTAATGCTATTTTGAAGTATTCCCCTTATATATGATGGCATACTATGTTCTAGTTTGAGTAGTATATTCCCCTTCTTCTAATATTTTAAGCCATCTTCAGGATCTTTCAAGCTTTAATCATGCACTCTTGAGTGACTATGACGGATTTATCTTCTCCACCCTGTGGGTACTGAGCACTAGTGTGCTTATTCTGTGTCTGAGATGGCCAGTGCGCATACGCGAAATGCCACAGTCATGTGACTGTGACGCAGGCTTGAAGGGGTGGCGCCTGGAATCACATGACATCAATTGAGGATTTCCACCTTCCGGGATACCGTCTGGGGCTGCGGAGCAGTCACCGCTGTCCAGCGGTGCGGAGCGTAATGCACCGCGATTGGTTAGCTAATTAATGGGGTCCCTAAAAAGGGTCACCTTTCTTCCACACACCCACCACATTCCCTGATGAAGCACAGAATCACATGTCAGGACCCCTCCCTGACACTGTGGACGCCGCTACAAATTACACTGGTTATGAATTTGTGAATTTATATGTGCAGCTTAGGCTATAAAGGCTACTTGAAATATCTTCTAGTTTTCTCTCATGGTATAGAAGATTAACCCATCCTGCAAATACTATTACTGTTAATTTATTGTTTCAAGTGCAGCAAGGGATGTAATCATAGGTTAAACCTGTACCACCAGAGTATATATATATATATATATATATACATTACTGTATTCCTGACATTATTAATGTGTGACCTGGTTGTAAGTGTGATTCTACACCTTGAATGTGATAGTTGATTTTGGCACCACTGAGTCTTGTCTTCCCCTAATTGCCATGTCCGTCCTATGTAACTAGTTTGTATATTGGTCTGAGCCTGTTTCTTGTGACAAACATTATGTATTAAACTTTTGTACTTTTTGCATAAGAACACTTGGTTCCTTCCATGTATTATTTGTGTACAGCATACACATACACATATTTTTGTTTATTTGGTTAATTGATTTGATCGAGTATTATACCCTATTACATATGAGGTACAATATTCTCCTCTCTAATCCTGTGTCTGCGCTTGTCCACAGTATATCAATTTAGGCTAGAGTCACACATGTCAATCAGTTTTTTTCCACTGGTTTCAATAACAAATCCATTTTTTTGGCAGTTTTTTTTGACTTGGCCATTTTTTGTCAAAAAATGCTAGCAAAAACGGATCCATTTTTTTTTACCACACCCAAACAACAAATTAGATTTCCCATAGGGCCCCATATTAAAAAAGGATCAATTTTTTTACTGCACCCAAAAACGTTGCTTGCAGCGTTTTTTTTGGGTCCAGTAAAAAAAAAACAAATAGCTTTTCTTAACAATGCAGTCACACTTGATCCCAGGATCCGTTTTTAGCATCAGTTTTTGGACTTAGAAAAATAAAGTTAAAAAACTGATGCCAATAACGGATCTAAGGCTTATGTGTGACCCTAGCCTTAGCGCTGCAGAGTGGAAGGCGATCTCAGTGGGTGAATGTAGGGGAAAGCCGCCATGTCCCGAACACTGACATGGTGAGAGGGTGGCTGCATTCATCTGAGGAGATCCACGCTTGAGAGCCCAGGACTCTGTGTCTCCGGATCATGTGCATATACCCTAAAATGAGAAATTTTGTGTGAAAAGAGGAAAAGTTTCAATATGATGACCTATTGTTATCACATTCTGTGAAGTACCTGCAGTTTCAAAATGCTCACTATTCTCTACAAAAAATCTGTGAGGGGTCTAGTTTTCAAAATGGGGTAATTTGTGGTGGGTTTCTGCTGTTCAGGCTTACTAATGACCCTGCAAATGCAACATGGTGCCCGCAATCTATTTCAGCTTTTCCAAAATCCAAATATTGTTCCTTCCCTTTTGAGCCCTCCCATTTGTCTAAACAGAACTTTTTGTTGTTCCGCTCACAAGTGATTAACAAACTGTGGGTGAACTTTTAGAGCTACCTCTTGAAAAAGTAAAAAATTTGGCGCTAAAGCAACACTTTTGTAAAAAAAAAAGAAAGATTTCAATATGATGACCTATTGTTACCGATTCTGTAAAGTATCTGTGGGTTCAAAATGCTCACTATATCCCTGAATATAATCCTTGAGGGGTCTAGTTTCCAAAACTGGGTCAATTGTGGGGGGTTCATGCTTTTTATGTAACTTAGGGGTCCGGGATATGCAAGATGGGGCCCATCATCTATGGCATTGTCCACATACACGCGCTTCAGTGTTTAGCGCTTCTTGCGCTAAATACTTAGATTCTGGCAGAGAAGCGCTGGTGCGTGGATGCGGCCGCTTCTAGCAGACACTGTCCCTGGTTACCCGATCTGCAAGCAGCGTTTCCCTGTGCGCTCGGGATAAGTGGTGACTATTCAGGCTGCTGTCTGAACTGGTTACCACGATACAGATCGGGTAACCAGGGACAGTGTCTGCTAGAAGCAGCTGCATCCACGCACCTGCGCTTCTCTGCCAGAATCTAAGTGTTTAGCGCAAGAAGCGCAAGAAGCGCTAAATACTGAAGCGCAGGTGTGTGGATAATGCCTATTTCAGCCAAATTTGCTTTCCAAAATTAAAATAGCTCTCCTTCCCTTCTGAGCCTTCCTATTTGTTCAAACAGAGATTTCTGATGATATGTGGGGTACTGCCACACTCATAAGAATGTGGGAAGCAAATTTTGGTGTCCACTTTTTGGTGTTACCTATTGTAAAAGTGAAAATTTGGTGCTAAAGCAATATGTTTGTGAAAATAAAGACAATTTTTAATATGATGACTTATTGTCATCAAATTCTGTGAAGTGCTTCTGGGTTAAAAATGCTCACTATACCCTAGATACAACACTTGAGGGGTCGAGTTTCCAAAATGGGGTCACTTATGGGGGGGGTTTATGCTGTTTAGCTACCTTAGAGGTCTGGAATATGCAAAATGGTGCCAGTCATCTATTTCAGCCAAATTTGTTTTCCAAGATTCAAATAGTGCTTTTTGCCTTCCGAGCCCTCCTGTTTGTTCAAACAGCAGTGTCTGACCACATGTGGGGTATTGTCGCGTTCAGAATAAACTAGGTAACACATTTTGGTATCTAATTTCTCATGCTATCCTTTGTAAAAATAAATAAATTGAGGCTAAAGCAACATTTGCAGGTAATAAATACATGTATTTTGTTTTTCATTCCGCTTTGCATTCATTCCTGTGAAGCAGCTCAGGGGTTAATAATCTTATTGAATGTGGTTTTAAGTAGCTGGAGAGGTGCAGTTTTTGGAATGGTGTCACTTTTGGGTGTTTTCTGTCATATTGGTCCCTGACAGTGACTTCAAATGTGATGTGGTCACTAAAAAAATGGTTTTGGAAATTTTGATGTAAAAATGAGAAATTCCTGATGAACATTGAAAACTTCTAACTTCTTAACAAAAAAAATGTTTCCAAAATTATTCTGATGTAAAAAAGAAATGAGAGAAATGTCATCTATTAGCTATTTTGTGTGACATTACTCTCTGGCTTAACAGAATAAAAATTCAAATGTTAAAATTTGCAAAATGTTGTTCTAAATTTACCACTAACATGAAGTCCAATATATCACTAAAAAAACCATTCTCGGAATCATTGGGATCTATTGAAGCGTTCCAGAGATGTAATCCTATAAACTGACACTTGTCAGAATTGTAAAATTTGGTCTGGTTACTAAGATGAAAATTAGCTCCATCACTAAAGGGTTAATAATTATGGTAAACCTAATTGACCTAAAACGGGAAAGGTTTATTTTCATTTCATGTCAGATAGTGAGAAAAACGCGCATGTGTCTTTTTATGTAGTGTATGTAAACTTCTGGTTTCAACTGTATGTTTATATTATGTATGTGCTCAGCTACTCTATGTTCTTAACTTTCCATTAGGGAAGTCAATGTATTTCATCCTGCAAGTGGTACATTCAATACAATAAATTACATGGAAGGTGTCTCAATTCATAAAACAGTTCATATTAAACTGACCATTGATTTTATGGATTCTTTTAAAGGGACACTCTCAGGTCATTTTTCAGTATGATACTACTAATATTACCCTTGAATAGTGCCTGGGCAGATCTTTTAAGATATGTGAAATCATTACTGTACCATTTGTAGTTTCCTAGTTATAAGCATTTCCAGATCCTACTGGGAGCTGCAGCATTAGTCCTGTCCATTATATTCACAGATGATTAGTCCAGCTGTGTTAAACCATTCATTTAAATATTGACTCCTTTTCAGCAGCTCTCTCCTCCCTCCTCCCTCCTCTCTTTCTGCTTTGAAGATTTAACTTTCAATTAGGGGCTTGGTAGGGTCAGATTACAGGCAAACATTTGCCTTACTGCCTTACCTTGATCTAGATAAGGTATCGACTCCATTAGTTTCTCTAAATAGGTGTATACCTGCTGTGCTGTGATAGATTCTGTGTTGTAGTTGACCTCTGGCTTGGCTGCAAACACAGTGAGCAGACAGGAGGACACAGCCCCCCCCCCCACTGATCTCCTGAGCAGTGATGTGAATATGTAACATGAATATTCCGCATATGGGGAGTGGACAGCAGAGAACTAAGTGGATCATTCCCTGTGAGTGACAGATGGAATGACTCTCTTTATTTGAAGTTTACAGACGATAGGCAGGACATATTAATAAAAGAAATACATCAATATAGAGAGCTTAGAGTGAGGAATTAGAAAATGATGGCAGTTATATATGTATTTTTAACCTGACAGATTCCTTTTAACATATCTACACATATTGCATTTGTTCCTGAAGCACTAATAATAGCCTTTTATGGAAAGCTAGGAGGAATTTTTATTTTTACTGGTATAAAAGCTGAGAGAACTCCTATTGCCAATAGATCTATCTTCTAGGCTGTTTTCATACTGGTAAATTTGCAAATCCGTGTCCATGCATTTTGAAATGGATGGCCATTGACCATTATGGCTTCCCATGTTATCCTATGGGCACAGATTGGTTGTAAAGTGGTCATCTGTGTGTCTCCATTTTGTCACGGATCCATTGGTATCCACATTTTTCATGTACCCATAAATGGAAACTGTTCCGTTACTGGGTTTATTAAAAAATCGCGGACGCCAACAGATGGACATGGATCCGTATGTATCTGTATGAAATTAACAGAGCTCTATGGAGTGCAGATCCATACGGATCCTTGAAACAGATTTGTTTTGGTGAACTGAGCATGCTCACATGCAAGGTACCGCTCCTCTCACCCCTATCTCTGGTGACTGATGATGAATTCATTGAACAAAAATGTTCCGTGGACATCCGTTGGCATCCTTTTGCACAGATCCGTGCCTGTCCATGACTATACATATATTTCATGTAACCACATAGATTTGAAAATACACCAGTGTTAAAGCAGCCTTACGGCTATACATTTGTAACAATTACCGTATATACTCGTGTATAAGCCGAGTTTTTCAGCCCAAAATTTGGGCTGAAAAGTCTACCCCTCGGCTTATACACGGGTCATATACGGTACATGTAGGTGGGGGCTGTGTCCCGGGGCTGTGGAGGCTGCAGGAGGCGGGGGGAGGCTGCTGTATGAGCGGCCCCGTCACGTGGGGCCGCTCATTAAATATGCACTGCTTCCCCCTGTCAATCAGCGCAGGGGGAAGCAGTGCATATAGCCCCCAAATGCTGGCACTGTCCCCCCTTGTAAGGGCCCCCCCCCCAGGGCGCTTATATTACCATTCCGGTCTTCTGATCCGCGCCGCTCCTCGGTGCTCCTCGCTGCTCCGTCCGTCCGTCCTCCTACATCCGGGATCTCTGGCCGTCGCAGGCATATGACGTCATCGCGCGACGGCTGGGGATCCCGGATGTAGGAGGACGGACGGAGCAGCGAGGAGCACCGAGGAGCGGCACGGATCAGAAGACCGGAATGGTAAGAGAAGCGGGGGGGGGGGCCCTTGCCAGCGAGTGCCAGCATTTGGGGGCTGCGGATACCCCCTGGGGGCTGCTGGGTACCCCCAGGGGGCTGATGGGTACCCCCAGGGGGCTGATGGGGACCCCCAGGGGGCTGCTGTATAAACCCCCTGGGGGCTGCTGGGTACCCCCAGGGGGCTGCTGTATAAACCCCCTGGGGGCTGCTGGGTACCCCCAGGGGGCTGCTGTATAAACCCCCTGGGGGCTGCTGGGTACCCCCAGGGGGCTGCTGTATAAACCCCCTGGGGGCTGCTGGGTACCCCCAGGGGGCTGCTGTATAAACCCCCTGGGGGCTGCTGGGGACCCCCAGGGGGCTGCTGTATAAACCCCCTGGGGGCTGCTGGGGACCCCCAGGGGGCTGCTGTATAAACCCCCTGGGGGCTGTTGGGTACCCCCAGGGGGCTGCTGTATAAACCCCCTGGGGGCTGCTGGGTACCCCCAGGGGGCTGCTGTATAAACCCCTGGGGGCTGCTGGGTACCCCCAGGGGGCTGCTGGGTACCCCCTGGGGGCTGCTATATGTACCCCTGGGGGCCTGCTGTATACCACTAGGGCTGCTGTATACTACCACTGGGGCTGCAATACCACTGGGGCTGCTGTATATAGGGGCTGCTGTATACACCACTGGGGCTGCAATACCACTGGGGCTGCTGTATATAGGGGCTGCAATACCACTGGGGCTGCTGTATATAGGGGCTGCTGTATACACCACTGGGGCTGCTGTATATAGGGGCTGCAATACCACTGGGGCTGCAATACCACTGGGGCTGCTGTATATAGGGGCTGCTGTATACACCACTGGGGCTGCAATACCACTGGGGCTGCTGTATATAGGGGCTGCAATACCACTGGGGCTGCTGTATATAGGGGCTGCTGTATACACCACTGGGGCTGCTGTATATAGGGGCTGCAATACCACTGGGGCTGCAATACCACTGGGGCTGCTGTATATAGGGGCTGCTGTATACACCACTGGGGCTGCTGTATATAGGGGCTGCAATACCACTGGGGCTGCTGTATACACCACTGGGGCTGCTGTATATAGGGGCTGCAATACCACTGGGGGCTGCTGTATATACCACTGGGAGCTGCTGCATATACCACTGTGGCTGCTGTATATACCACTGGGAGCTGCTGTATATACCACTGGGGGCTGCTGTATATCATACTGCTGGGGCCTGTATACCACTGCTGGGGGCTGTAAACCTGTGCTGGGGTCCACCCTCGGCTTATACGCGAGTCAATAGATTTTCCCAGGTTTTGGGGGCAAAAGTAGGGGGGTCGGCTTATACACGGGTCGGCTTATACACGAGTATATACGGTACTCAAACTTTTACAAAGAATTTAATGTAGAAACAAACTAGGGATGTAATTATTGATGATATTTTAATGTTTTTATACTGGGAACTGTTTGGAGTACTAAATGTTACTTCAGGTTTATTCACATCCTCATTATAATGTTTCCCATTCCCCTTCCCATGTAGCATGTATTTTAATCTATTTTTGTTGAGAGCCTCTATAATCATTTTCTCACGGAAACCTCTTTATTTTTTGCCTTCCTTTAAAGGGAATTAACCACCATGCTTTTGTTCCCTCATCTGAGAGCAGAATCTTGTAGGCAGAGAGATTCTGAATGCAACAAGACAGATTAATGCTAATGCTAGCTCATGCATAATTTATGAATAAAGATTCCCTATATCATAAAACAGAAAATTATAATGATCACATCTTTGCATATGTTCAAATGTCTGTAAAACCGAAGCGCTGTCTTTGACATAAAGTGGTGTATGATGTACAGTTGTGGCCAAAAGTATTGACACCCCTGCAATTCTGTCAGATAATACTCAGTTTCTTCCTGAAAATTATTGCAATCACAAATTCTTTGGTATTATTATCATAATTTAATTTGTCTTATATGAAAAAACACAAAAATAATTGTCCTGAAGCCAAATTGGATATAACTCCACACCAAACATAAAAAGGGGGTGGACAAAAGTATTGGCACTGTTAGAAAAATCATGTGATGCTTCTCTAATTTGTGTAATTAACAGCACCTGTAACTTTCCTGTGGCACCTAACAGGTGTTGGCAATAACTAAATCACACTTGCAGCCAGTTGACATGGATTAAAGTTGACTCAATCTCTGTCCTGTGTCCTTGTGTGTACCACATTGAGCATGAAGAAAAGAAAGAAGACTAAAGAACTGTCTGAGGACTTGAGAAACCAAATTGTGAGGAAGCATGAGCAATCTCAAGGCTATAAGTCCATCTCCAAAGACCTGAATGTTCCTGTGTCTACCGTTCGCAGTGTCATCAAGAAGTTTAAAGCCCATGGCACTGTGGCTAACCTCCCATTGATGTGGACGGAAAAGAAAAATTGACGAGAGATTTCAACGCAAGATTGTGCGCATGGTGGATAAAGAACCTCGACTAACATCCAAGCAAGTTCAAGCTGCCTTGCAGTCCGAGGGTACAACAGTGTCGTACTATCGGTCGGCGTCTGAATGAAAGGGGAGTGTATGGTAGGAGACCGAGGAAGACCCCACTCCTTACTCCGAGAGCCAGGCTGGAGTTTGCCAAAACTTACCTGAGAAAGCCTAAAATGTTTTGGAAGAATGTTCTCTGGTCAAATGAAACAAAAGTAGAGCTTTTTGGGCAAAAGGCATCAACATAGAGTTTACAGGAGAAAAAAAGAGGCATTCAAAGAAAAGAACACGGTCCCTACAGTCAAACATGGTGGAGTTTCCCTGATGTTTTGGGGTTGCTTTGCTGCCTCTGGTACTGGACTGCTTGACCGTGTGCATGGCATTATGAAGTCTGAAGACTACCAACAAATTTTGCAGCATAATGTAGGGCCCAGTGTGAGAAAGCTGGGTCTCCCTCAGAGGTCATGGGTCTTCCAGCAGTACAATGACCAAAACACACTTCAAAAAGCACTAGAAAATTGTTTGAGAGAAAGCACCGGAGACTTCTAAGGTGGCCAGCAATGAGTCCAGACCTGAATCCCATAGAACACCTGTGGAGAGATCTAAAAATGGCAGTTTGGAGAAGGCACCCTTCAAATATCAGGGACCTGGAGCAGTTTGCCAAAGAAGAATGGTCTAAAATTCCAGCAGAGCATTGTAAGAAAGTCATTGATGGTTACCAGAAGCGGTTGATTGCTGTTATTTTAGCTAAAGGTTGTGCAACCAAGTATTAGGCTGAGGGTGCCAATACTTTTGTCTGGCCCAATTTTTTGGAGTTTTGCGTGAAATGATCAATGTTTTGGTTTTTGCTTCATTCTCTTTTGTGTTTTTTCATTGAAGACAAATTAAATGAAGATAATAATACCAAAGAATTTGTGATTGCAATCATTTTCAGGAAGAAACTGAGTATTATCTGACAGAATTGCAGGGGTGTCAATACTTTTGGCCACAACTGTATTAAAGGTCATAGGTGCTGATCAACCCAACTACATAACCCTTCCCATAATTAATTTATGCTAGATATAATGGTCAAAAGGGAAGTTAAAAAAAATCTGCTTGTGTACTTTGGGTATTCCTTGAAAACAGTCCATAGTGCATACATCCATGATCAGGAAGTTAGATTTTTTTTTTTTTTTTTTTTTTTAATAAGAAACTCTTTTGCTGAGACATTCCTGCACAAGAGCAGAGAGTTTTACTTTACAAATGTTGGTTACATCTGATGAGACCTTTTTAAACGTGTCTGCATCATTATGTATCAAGTAAAGCTGCATCTCATATAAAGCTGTACCAGTATCCACAACACAGTCCCCTTTATCTGATTTTTAATTACTTTATTAAATTAATTTGTTAATATTTTAATATCAGGAAATACGGCACTGTCCCAATTAAGGTACACCTTGTTGTGGTGGTAATTCTTTCTTTAAAAAGAAACATCCGCCAGGATTTAACCACCTGTAAATTAGTGCAGCAGGTGATTGATGTGTGCAACATGACATCATTATTATTATTTTTTTTATTCCTCCCCTGTTGCCTTGTCTTGGGGGGGGGGAGTTCGGTTTCCAGCAGAGTGCCAAGCCCACAGGGGAAGAATAAATAAAAAAAATAATGATGTCACTCTGCACATGTCAATCACTGCTGCACTGATAACAGATGGCTAAATCCCGGTGGTTGATTCCCTTTAAACTTGAAATTTCATTTATTTTGCTCTCTATGATGGGGGCGTCCATGCACTGGATCTCCACCCTTCTCAGCCCCTTCTCAAGCCATTTCACACTAAGTGAAGATTTAATTTTAGAGAATTAGGGACTGTCCCATTAAGGGTACACCTTGTCGTGGTGGGATAGCTTTATGCTTTTTTTTAATCAAAAACAGTGTGTACTAAGTAACCTATGTTTATTTAAAAATACTATTACTTTTTACTTATTTTTTACAGTATGGTATATACTTATTTTGTTTTTATTTTTTGTTATGTCAGTAATAAGCCTAATGCTATGGCTATACCTGAAAAAAATATTTTTTTTAAGTTAATAATTTCATCAATAGAAGAAAATAATTCTTTTTCTATGGGTTTGTTGCAAAAAATAACATTGATGGAAGTAGTTTATTACAAAAGTGAGATATGTAATTTATGGTTTCAACTTCAAGTATATATTCTGCAAGGAAAACCATTACAACACTTACTGTCTACATAGTATTCCTAAAATATAGTGATTAATATGTTTTAGCAATGAATAAACAATGACAATTATGTGGGCTCTAACATACTGCTGACCAGACAACAACGGGAGATTGTATAAACGCAGCTTGTCATTGATTAAAATAGGAAGGATACCCTCATAAACTTGGCAACACGCAGTGAGCTGGGAGGTAAAACTAACAAATTATTTCCTGACCGAACAGATCTTTTCCGGAAGCGAAGGAAAGGCACTGCAATTCATCTCATACTGTAACATACCAACACATTTCACTAGATTTATAGATTAATAATATTATAAATATGACAATGTTTGACTTTTTTTTAACACGGCTATATTATTAAAATCCTCATAACCAGAATTGAGTTAAACTGCTAAAACGTTTAGATTTGTGTACTTCTCTGCTACTTTGAAACATAACCAAGATGTTCTAATGTTTCCGCAAATTGTATTGGACTTTTATATGGTGGAGTTATACTTGTAGGCTGAGATCATAATGGCATATAGCATCAGATGATATCGTTAATGACACTCGACTTAATATCGACTTGATATTGTTATTGACACTCTGCTGCAAGCTAGAGCTGAACATCAGTTTACTGGAATCAAATTCTCTCACATGTGAGAGTCCCATCTCAGGTGTGGAATAAGATGGAGAGCCTAATCTCTCCATCTTCTGCATTGCTTCTCACATGCACCGATAGACTTGTATGGGTACACTGCAAATCGAAGCATGAAGAACTCATTTTTCTCATTCCAAATCGACACAAGAAAAATAATGCTGATGGGCACTGCTCTATATTATAACTTTGAAGAGAGTGCTATCTGATATAACAGTAACACTCATCCATGGTATAGATTGTGGTGAGCTAGACCTTAGGCTGTGTATCCACAATGAGTTTTCGGTGAGTTTTTCACGTTGCATATTTTTGCTGCGGCAAAAAGGGATCATCTTACAGTTTCAGCAGAGTGGATGAGATTTCTAGGATTTCATGTGGGGTGGAAACGCACAAACAACCGATGTAATCTGCACATGTCTGTGTCAATAAAGCAATGTCAAAGCCATATATGAGGGAGTATCAAAAACAAAGGAGTTTAATTTAAAACATAACATAGCAATATCAGAAAATATACCACAGCATCAAAAACACAATAATAACTAATATAAAAAAACACAATGGAAAAACGCAATGAAAAAAATGCAAGTAACCTAAATTATCTAAGGCCACATGTACACATTAAGTATTTGGTGAGTTATTTACCTTAGTATTTGTAAGCCAAAATCAGGAGTGGATAAAGAATGCAGAAGTGGTGACTGTGTTTCTATTATACTTTTCCTCTGATTGTTCCACTCCTGGTTTTACAAATACTTAAGAAAGAAACTCACCAAACACATAAAGTGTAACATGGCCAAATTGATGCAGAAAAGCTTCAGAAATTCTGCAACATCATAAACTTACCAAATACTCTACATGGGAATATAGCTCCCACCTGCCCCAGATTCAGCAGGACTGTCCTGCCATCTTCATTCTCTTCACTGTCTCCATAGCACCTCTTGTTTAGAGAGCATTGCCCTGCACTTACATTAGACAAGCAACTCCCTTCTCTCTTTTGATATGGTCTCCCTGACAATCAAACTCATGACTTGTATATTTATTTGTAGTTGCTCTAGATTTATTCCATCTGTCAATCACAGTGACCTCTTTGCTGCCCATTCCCAGAGAAATGAATATTCATGCATCATTGCACTATCCCGCCCTCTCCTCTGATCTGTCTGTTGTGTGACTCATTGTAGAGCAGGAGGGAGGAAGAGGTGTGTGTGCTTTTAGATGCAGCTCTTCATGTCATTGTGTATATCTGAGGCATGTGTGTAGTGTGTGCAATCTGAGATAATTCTATGTGATTATAAGAACATTTGATCATTTGCTCAGAAGGTACACACACTGCATGTCTTCAGTAAAACCAACATTCATATAATAGAAATCTTTTACAGATAGCACACATTGCAGGACACAATACCACCTCCCCAGCACAGAGGGGAGGGGCAGAACACCAGCTTGGATATGCGTGGATATTTAAATAACACTTATACAGCCAGACTGTCTGTAAATATAAGGAGAATACTAATGCACTAGCTGCCTGCAGGGTTGTGAAAATGCTTACAGCATGGAAACTACAAAGTGTACAATCATTATGTTACATGTTTTTAAAAGGTCTGCCCAGGCACTACTCAAGGGTAATATTACTAGCACAGTGAAAAATGACCTGACAGAGTCCTTTTAACTATTCAAGCAAAATGGCTGTTTTTTTCAATAAAACTGCACCTACTGTGCATATAAAGATGCTGCTAAACTGTGCAGTTTTGGTGTTTATTTTTGTCTTGAGGGTTTTATGTAGAGTTTTAAAAAATGGGAAAAACCTGCAGATACTTTTTTAAGTGCAGAGTCAAAGCTTTTCTGTACTATAACAAAATACAAATGCGCTGTTTCACTTCTGCACCAAAAGCACATAAAATAAGGGGGAAAAGAAAGCAAAGATGCATTAACCAAAGATCATTACTTCGTATGGAACAGAAAATAAGACACAATATTTATGAAATGTATGAACATAGGTGTACATACACAAAATGGCATGTCATATAATGAATCTTACATAAATAGGAGAATGTTCTCATTGCTATGACTATGAATGACTGAACAAAAAAATAAATCAATGAGTCCCACTAGCGATGGGCATGACACACAAATGCCAGTGGAAGGTAATAATTTATGGCCTCCCATCCAGACACCAGACACCACTGACCTGGATGCTGGACCACAGTCCTGTGGATTGATCCACTCATCCCCCCAACCATCCTGAATACAGCTGGACAGTCCTGGCTTTGGGTCTATTTCCTGCAATCTTGTGTGTCTGCTGTATGTCGCTTACTGCCACCTGCCCATAACAGCTCCTGCCAGTGATTCTGCAACTATTGATAATGTCACATCTACAGAGCAGCTTCTTCTCTTTCGCTTTGCTCTGTTGATGAGGCGAGGCTACCAATGTCATGCTGATTAACAGCTGGCTACCCGCTGCATAAATGTGGAACAACTGTCAATCAGTAGGATATCCGCAGTCCCACCTCGTCAACAGAGCAGAGTGGAAAAAGAAGGGCTGCTCTGTAGGAAAGGAGTAGCAGACTTGCCAACAGGAGGGGTCTGTGAGCGCTCTGAGCCGATGCTGGGTTAAACAGGAAGCTAGTTAGCAACAACAGTTCTTATTCCCACAGAAATGAATAAAAAACAGCCCCGGTTAACCTCTTATGGTACCTTTACACGCTGCCACCGAAAGGTAGAAACCGCCAGGCATCGGACACAATTGTGCCTTTTGCCTTCAAAACACCGCGAAGTGTAATTCAGGAAGTTCCTTCCTGTGTCTTTGGGTACCTGTGTTTGAGCCGTGCTCAAAAACAAGCAGTCATAATCCCTATGGTGGCGGTGTGTATTCGGGGCACAGGAAAGTATTTTTGTTGCCTAGTAAATTCCCTGGGGCGTGACACAGCGTCATGTATACCATGCCCTATCATTGGTGGGGGCTACTGTGTACCCATTGGCTGTCCCTTCACAGGGCGCCATATTTAACGAGCTGACCAGTCACACTACACATTTGCAATGGCGTCATGTATTAGCCAGCCTTCCTGCGCTTGCTGGCCAATCATGATGCTATTGCATTGTCCAATCACCGTATGAGCGTCACGTAATACTCAACTCTGTCACACCTATGTAGTTACGGTGCACAATATGTACGCCCAGATTCCCTTGTGGTGGTGGCGTGTAAATCAGGGAAGGTACTCCACAGAAGGTAACATGTGGCACCCGTCGGCACTTCCAGAGAACGAAAATACCTTCTGTGGAGCACCTTGTGGCGGCATGTATATGCGGCATCAGGCACCGTTAGCAACCGTTGGAAACGCGCGCGTGCACGTGCGGTGTCTGCCTGTTGCTGCCCTCTGTGGCGGCGTGTAAAGGTACCATTAGAGTTTGGAGGAAAAAATCCAATTCTTCCAAACTGTGTCAATACCTCCAATATGTAAATTAATGACATCACATCCAAATATAATTCTTCAGTTGCATGACTGCTATGTGTTATATTCACTTGAATATCAGATGCAGTGTCTGGAAAGGAGAAAGTGCAAATATATGCACAATATGTAGATTTTAATCCTAATGACGTTCTTTAGCAGCTCCCCCAACTTCTGCGGGTCTTGAAGCTTATAGAGCAGCGCGGGTGTACTACGTCACCCGCTGCCGGAAATGACGCGAATCGTGTCATACAGCCGCACACTGCAGCGCCAGGCTGGAATAGGAGAGCGGGAAGGCTCGCATTTGAATGTGAGTTGCAGATCATGCCTATTGAGGCGTGATATTAGGAAGAGGGAGAGCCTGCCTGGGTGACTATGCATACAATAGTCACTCATTAACATCACTAATGAGGTAGTTTAATAACGTTTATCTTCATTTTCAATATATGTATTTAGGAGCTAAAAGGAGTGTAGGGTAAGTGTTACTATGCGCTAGGTACATCTTTTAATAGCTTAGGAGTAGTGATGGGCGAATCTACTCGCTAGGACTCGTTACTCGGCGAGTAGTAAGGGACTCGCAGGACTCGCTACTCGGCGAGTTTCCCAGCGAGGACTCGCAAAGTAGCGAGTCCAATGCAAGTAAATGGGAATCCTAGTTTTACTAGCGAGACTCGCTATATCACATCGCTATGTAGGTTGAATCTCCCCCAAATCGTTTAGAGAATGGCACCGCTTCACGGATACCCGCTGTAAGTAGCGATTCCGAGCGAGTCGTAGCGACTCCTAGCGAATCCTAGCGAGTCTACGAATCCGAGTCCTGTATTCTGTATTCGGGACTCGCGAATACAGAATCTGTTATGTTCCGACAAATCTTCCGAGACAGCCTAGCGTGTTAGGTCAGACAAACTTGTGAAGATGGACAAGGATGTTAGCCAATCTTATTCAGTAATGCCACATCCCTTTCTGTGGCATTACTATGATTGGCTTCTGTCCATCGTGATGGCTATGTCATCGATGACAGGCAAGGCTGTATATAAGCCTTGCCACCGCCATTTTGAGCACATTTCTCTGAAGATCTGAGCTAGAGCAGGGTGAGGTAGATTCTGGAGCAGATCATAGGGATTGTCAGTGAGTGTAGGGAACTTCAAGATTCCTTATATTAACCCCAAACAGCTCTTGTGAGAGCTAGCAGGAGGACAGAGGAGTACTGTGTACAGTGACACTGTAGGCAGGCAGGGAAGCAGGGAGCTGCAGCCTTTACAGTGTTCACAGGAGCGACCTCATAGCTTCGCTTACTCACTCAGCTGTTCTAATAGCTGAAGTGAGAGGCTTAGCTGAGGTACTATTTACAATTTTTTGCCAGCTGATAGATTTTTGGTCCTAAAAACCCCTTCAGCGTTATTTTGTCTGTGGCAGAACAGTGCGTTGCTGCTCTCCTAGCTGCAAATAGCACGTACGCCACCTACTTCTGCGACTAATTGTGCGCACTTAATAATTTTTTTCAGGGAATAGTGTGCTGCTTCACTGCCAAGTGTTAGCACACACTTAACCCGCCAGTAAGTGACGCCTACAGCAACACCAAACTCCATCTCGGTGGCTGTGCGCACTTTCTAATTTTTTCAGGGACTAGTGTGCTGCTTCACTGCCAAGTGTTAGCACACACTTAACCCGCCAGTAAGTGACGCCTGCAGCAACACCAAACTCCATCTCGGTGGCTGTGCGCACTTTCTAATTTTTTCAGGGAATAGTGTAGTGCTTCACTGCCAAGTGGTAGCACACACTTAACCCGCCAGTAAGTGACGCCTGCAGCAACACCAAACTCCATCTCGGTGGCTGTGCGCACTTTCTAATTTTTTCAGGGAATAGTGTAGTGCTTCACTGTCAAGTGGTAGCACACACTTAACCCGCCAGTAAGTGACGCCTGCAGCAACACCAAACTCCATCTCGGTGGCTGTGCGCACTTTCTAATTTTTTCAGGGAATAGTGTAGTGCTTCACTGCCAAGTGGTAGCACACACTTAACCCGCCAGTAAGTGACGCCTGCAGCAACACCAAACTCCATCTCGGTGGCTGTGCGCACTTTCTAATTTTTTCAGGGAATAGTGTAGTGCTTCACTGCCAAGTGGTAGCACACACTTAACCCGCCAGTAAGTGACGCCTGCAGCAACACCAAACTCCATCTCGGTGGCTGTGCGCACTTTCTAATTTTTTCAGGGAATAGTGTAGTGCTTCACTGTCAAGTGGTAGCACACACTTAACCCGCCAGTAAGTGACGCCTGCAGCAACACCAAACTCCATCTCGGTGGCTGTGCGCACTTTCTAATTTTTTCAGGGAATAGTGTAGTGCTTCACTGCCAAGTGGTAGCACACACTTAACCCGCCAGTAAGTGACGCCTGCAGCAACACCAAACTCCATCTCGGTGGCTGTGCGCACTTTCTAATTTTTTCAGGGAATAGTGTAGTGCTTCACTGCCAAGTGGTAGCACACACTTAACCCGCCAGTAAGTGACGCCTGCAGCAACACCAAACTCCATCTCGGTGGCTGTGCGCACTTTCTAATTTTTTCAGGGAATAGTGTAGTGCTTCACTGCCAAGTGGTAGCACACACTTAACCCGCCAGTAAGTGACGCCTGCAGCAACACCAAACTCCATCTCGGTGGCTGTGCGCACTTTCTAATTTTTTCAGGGAATAGTGTAGTGCTTCACTGCCAAGTGGTAGCACACACTTAACCCGCCAGTAAGTGACGCCTGCAGCAACACCAAACTCCATCTCGGTGGCTGTGCGCACTTTCTAATTTTTTCAGGGAATAGTGTAGTGCTTCACTGCCAAGTGGTAGCACACACTTAACCCGCCAGTAAGTGACGCCTGCAGCAACACCAAACTCCATCTCGGTGGCTGTGCGCACTTTCTAATTTTTTCAGGGAATAGTGTAGTGCTTCACTGTCAAGGGGTAGCACACACTTAACCCGCCAGTAAGTGACGCCTGCAGCAACACCAAACTCCATCTCGGTGGCTGTGCGCACTTTCTAATTTTTTCAGGGAATAGTGTAGTGCTTCACTGCCAAGTGGTAGCACACACTTAACCCGCCAGTAAGTGACGCCTGCAGCAACACCAAACTCCATCTCGGTGGCTGTGCGCACTTTCTAATTTTTTCAGGGAATAGTGTAGTGCTTCACTGCCAAGTGGTAGCACACACTTAACCCGCCAGTAAGTGACGCCTGCAGCAACACCAAACTCCATCTCGGTGGCTGTGCGCACTTTCTAATTTTTTCAGGGAATAGTGTAGTGCTTCACTGCCAAGTGGTAGCACACACTTAACCCGCCAGTAAGTGACGCCTGCAGCAACACCAAACTCCATCTCGGTGGCTGTGCGCACTTTCTAATTTTTTCAGGGAATAGTGTAGTGCTTCACTGCCAAGTGGTAGCACACACTTAACCCGCCAGTAAGTGACGCCTGCAGCAACACCAAACTCCATCTCGGTGGCTGTGCGCACTTTCTAATTTTTTCAGGGAATAGTGTAGTGCTTCACTGCCAAGTGGTAGCACACACTTAACCCGCCAGTAAGTGACGCCTGCAGCAACACCAAACTCCATCTCGGTGGCTGTGCGCACTTTCTAATTTTTTCAGGGAATAGTGTAGTGCTTCACTGTCAAGTGGTAGCACACACTTAACCCGCCAGTAAGTGACGCCTGCAGCAACACCAAACTCCATCTCGGTGGCTGTGCGCACTTTCTAATTTTTTCAGGGAATAGTGTAGTGCTTCACTGCCAAGTGGTAGCACACACTTAACCCGCCAGTAAGTGACGCCTGCAGCAACACCAAACTCCATCTCGGTGGCTGTGCGCACTTTCTAATTTTTTCAGGGAATAGTGTAGTGCTTCACTGCCAAGTGGTAGCACACACTTAACCCGCCAGTAAGTGACGCCTGCAGCAACACCAAACTCCATCTCGGTGGCTGTGCGCACTTTCTAATTTTTTAAGGGAATAGTGTAGTGCTTCACTGCCAAGTGGTAGCACACACTTAACCCGCCAGTAAGTGACGCCTGCATCAACACCTAACTCCATCTCGGTGGCTGTGCATTTGTCAACAATGTCCCAAAAACACCAGATTCCCAAAAACCAGTCTGCAAAGGGACAGGGACGAGGTCGGGGCCCTAGCAGTCGTGAACAACAAGGCACTGGTAGAAGTAGACAGACAAGGATTGATCGATCCACCTTCCTGCTGTCTAAATTTCCCAGTACTCAACCGAAACGTGTCTTGAGGCCGGAAGATCAAGACCAAATAACATCTTGGATGGCTGACAAGACCTCAACCACGGGTTCTGGCAGCACACAATCATCCTTGACACCATATTCAAGTGCCGCTACTGACAAAGCGGGGTCATCTAATCCACAAAATCTTCCTATTTCCTCAAGCCATCGCCAGACGGAGGAAAATTTAGACCGTGAACTTGGGCATTCGGAAGATTTATTTGGTTCTTATCAGCCATTCAGACAACCGGACCTTTCTTTGTCACTGCCTGAACAGATACTTGAACCAGACGTACATTCCATCTATGGACAAAGTTTGGATTCACCTCGTCCTGAAGAACGTCCCTTTCAACAAAGCCATAGACCGTCTCAGGAGGTGGAGGATGATGATGATGATGAGACACACATCTCATCTGGCCAGCCTGACCAGTCACGTTATCCAGATGACTTTGAGGAGGAGGGGGTGGATGATGAGACCACTGATCCAACCTGGACACTTGACATGCAGAGCCAACAGAGCAGCCAGGAGGAGGAAAGTGGTTATTTACCACCGCCTAAAGCACCCAGGCTTACTCCTTTATCCCGAATCCAAGCTGTGACAACAGTAGCCCAAATTGTGTCAACTGTTGCACAAACTGTACCAACTGTTGCCCCAACTTTAAGAACAGTTGGCCAAAATGTGTCTACAGTTTGTGTTGGCCAGACTCATCCTTCAGTTCCTACACCACAACCTAAAGGACGAACATCCATTGTCTGGAAATTTTTCAAAGATAGCCCATCAGTACCAAATGTGGTTATATGTAACATCTGCTATGCCAGGCTGAGCAGAGGCCAGGGCAAAGTAAACTTGAGCACGAGCAGTATGCGAAAACACATGACTCTTAAGCACCCAAGTCAGTGGTTGGCCCATCAGGGTTCGACATCAGGGCCTTCTGACCTCAACACCGTTATGCCACTTCAGAATCGTCCTTCACCATCTACTGTTCATGCAGCAGCTCCTACTCATACGATCTCACCACAAGCTGCGTTAGACCAGAGATATGACAGTAGTCAAGTGACTTGTGAGTCTGCGCCAAATGTCCAGTTGTCTGTTCCACAGCTGTATGAGAGGCAGCGGAAGCACCCATCCACACACCCTTTTTCTCGACAAATGACAGCGCAAATTTCTAAGCTGTTAGCTGTAGAAATGCTGCCATTTAGGCTTGTTGATACTGAGGCTTTTAGGGAGTTGTTGGCTGTGGCAGCACCACGATACACTGTCCCCAGTCGCAATTTTTTTTCACGTACTGCCATACCCGCGCTACATCTGGACGTGGTTAACAACTTGAAGCGTGCACTGACAAATGCTGTGAGCGGAAAAGTTCACCTGACAACTGATACCTGGACAAGTACTTGTGGACAGGGCAGATACATATCCCTGACAGCTCACTGGATCAACCTTGTCGAGAGTGTCCCAAAGTGTAATAGTGGAATATCTGCGATCCTACCAACTCCACGAATAGCGGGCACAGCATCATTCCGGGTGTCCGCGTCCTCATATACTTCTACAACACAATGTGCGTCTTCAACTTCCTTGACCACTGCTGATTTGTCCGCCACATCACGTCAAAGTTGGGAGCTTTGCAGTACTGCATCAGCCAGGCGACAACAGGCTCTTCTTAAGCTCATCTGTCTAGGTGACACACCTCACACTGCAAACGAGCTGTGGAAAGGTGTTAAACAACAGACAGATGAGTGGCTGGCCCCACTGCAACTACAACCAGGTCTTGTTGTCAGTGATAACGGACGAAACCTTGTTGCAGCAATAAAGCTCGGTAAACTTCAACACGTGCCTTGCATGGCTCACGTACTGAATCTTGTAGTTCAGAAATTCTTGAAAAATTACCCAGAGTTATCTGATCTACTAGAGAAGGTGCGTAGAAATTGCGGACATTTCCGACATTCATCAACGGCACTTGCAAATCTATCTGCCCTTCAACAGCAATTTAATTTGCCCAAACACAGATTAATTTGCGACATGCCCACACGATGGAATTCTACATTCCATATGTTGGCTAGGTTCAATGAGCAGCAGAGGGCTATAGCGGAATATCAGCTGCAACATGCCCGTCACCCAGGAAGTAATACAAGACACATTGGTACGATGGAGTGGGTCTGGATCGCTGACCTTTGCGAGGTTCTAGAGAACTTCGATTACTGCACAAAACTGGTCAGCGGTGATGAGTCCATTATTAGTCTCACCATCCCCATGCTGTGTTTGCTTACAGATTCTCTCCTGAATCTTAAAACAGAATCATTGAGGGCACAGCAGAGGGCTATGGATCCACATTTTAACATCCAGGATCAGAGCCAGCAAAGCCAATTTCAGCCGGCAACATTGGCTGCAGAACAAAACAGTGATGAGGAAGATGAAGACGATTTATTTCTCCATGGTACTGAGGTGCACCCTGATGGAACTCCCAACCCCAGTTTTATGTCGGTACAGCATGGGTGGGCTGAAGAGCAGGAGGCGGAGACCGATTTTGAGACCATGATGCCTATTGTTCATCAGTCTGGTGACACAGAAGACATGAGTCTTTGTAGCCTAGCACACATGTCTGACTTCATGTCTCAATGTCTGTCCCAGGATCCACGCGTCATTAACATCTATGACAGCGACCTCTACTGGTTGTCAACATTCCTTGACCCACGCTACAAAGACAAGTTTCCATCGCTGCTGTTGCAGTCACCAAGGGGCTTAACGATGGATTATTTCAAAAGTGTGGTGGTTGACAATTTAATGTCAATTTCACCATCTGACTCCGCTATACCACGAACAAGCAGCTCTTTGCCACAGCAGCCTTTGGTTCGAACACAAACTGCCACATTGTCAAGAAGAGGTGGTGGTAAGATGTCCACCAACTGGGCGATGTTCAACAGACCTTCCAATCTGCAACGGATTGTGCCTACGGTCCCCTTGTCTAGGAGACAAACATTGTCAAACATGTTGAACGAGTATGTGTGTGACACTACCAGCTTCTTAACCGACCCCTCTGTACCCTTTAATTACTGGGTTTCCAAGCTTCACGCTTGGACTGAGCTGTCTTTGTATGCCTTGGAGTTGCTGGCCTGCCCAGCTGCTAGTGTGACATCAGAGCGTGTTTTTAGTGCCGCTGGGGGAATTGTCACTGATAGAAGGTCACGGCTGACTACAGAAAATGCCGACAGACTCACTCTCATTAAGTTTAACAAGGACTGGATATCATCAAAGTTCTTAACCCCTTCAGACGAGAGTACCCAAACCTAGAGGGACATTTTCAAATTTGTTACGTTTGGCTCAGTGCGGTTTAAACATTATGTCCTCTTCTTACACAAAGGATAAACAATGTCCCTCTGCTAAGAAGATTGGATAAATAATGTTCCTGCTACACTTGCTGCATGACAACAAAACTACACAATCAGTGTCAGTAATGTTACTTTAATAATGCATGCACTTGTGATGTTTTTTGACCGTTGAATTATGTCAGACAATCCAAAACAGTCTCTTGGCTGAATTTTTTAAGGCAACAAGCCTATGCCTGCATTGTGGGCATTTCTCAAACTGAAATAAAACATATAGTTTGGCTCAAGTGCCTTGCATAAATTTTAAAAATGTTGATCTCGCCCCTTGGGCTAATTTTTTGAGGCTACAAGCCTATACCTGCATCGAATACGTTGCTTGTACTATGCTCACAGGACAAGCAAATAGTATGGGCCACGCGCCCTCCTCAACTTCCAAATACAGTTCATCTCGCCCCTTGGGCTAATTTTTTGAGGCTACAAGCCTATACCTGCATCGAATACGTTGCTTGTACTATGCTCACAGGACAAGCAAATAGTATGGGCCACGCGCCCTCCTCAACTTCCAAATAGAGTTGATCTCGCCCCTTGGGCTAATTTTTTGAGGCTACAAGCCTATACCTGCATCGAATACGTTGCTTGTACTATGCTCACAGGACAAGCAAATAGTATGGGCCACGCGCCCTCCTCAACTTCCAAATAGAGTTGATCTCGCCCCTTGGGCTAATTTTTTGAGGCTACAAGCCTATACCTGCATCGAATACGTTGCTTGTACTATGCTCACAGGACAAGCAAATAGTATGGGCCACGCGCCCTCCTCAACTTCCAAATAGAGTTGATCTCGCCCCTTGGGCTAATTTTTTGAGGCTACAAGCCTATACCTGCATCGAATACGTTGCTTGTACTATGCTCTCAGGACAAGCAAATAGTATGGGCCACGCGCCCTCCTCAACTTCCAAATACAGTTCATCTCGCCCCTTGGGCTAATTTTTTGAGGCTACAAGCCTATACCTGCATCGAATACGTTGCTTGTACTATGCTCACAGGACAAGCAAATAGTATGGGCCACGCGCCCTCCTCAACTTCCAAATAGAGTTGATCTCGCCCCTTGGGCTAATTTTTTGAGGCTACAAGCCTATACCTGCATCGAATACGTTGCTTGTACTATGCTCTCAGGACAAGCAAATAGTATGGGCCACGCGCCCTCCTCAACTTCCAAATAGAGTTGATCTCGCCCCTTGGGCTAATTTTTTGTGGCAACAGGCCTATGCCTGCATCGAAAACGTGGCTTGTACTAAGATCCTGCTGGAGCATGGCGAAGGGTCCCACTGTACGCTACGGAGATAACGCGTAGACGCGCTCTGTTGCAAGTAGACGTCCCAGCCTATCGCATCTGTGTTCCCAGTGTTGTTGCCATACCGAGTCATTAAGTCACCCCCCCACAAACACAGGCACTATTTATTTGTAAGCAACATTTGTATGTGCAGTCATGATTTTCCACATAATAACCAAGGTGCCTTCATGCGCCATGCGGGCCGTAAAGTACTTGCTAATGATGATGACTTTAAGCCCACCCACAAAAAAAACCTACACATCCATTCCCTCAAAAAAGACAGACACAAAGCAGTTTTTGTCAACTGGGTATTATTTCGCCATAATGGCAAAGATGTCAGAATTTTTTTTTTTTTTTTTTTTTTTTTTTTGGGGTTTAAACTTAGTAAAAAAAAATAATAACATAACAAAGAAATTGTGCAATGCACAGGAACAAAAAATAAACAAAAAAAAAAGAAGGGGTCTACAGCTGGTGGAAGGTTGCCGCATCCTCCGGCCTTGGCTGTAACGTGGCACCATCACCCTGGTCGTTGAGTAGGTCCAGGGCCCCATGCAGTACCTCACCCAGTGGTTGGAAGCCTGTAGGCTGGGGCATCTGGGCCGGTTGGCCTTGGCTTGGTAGGCCACTGATTCTTGGACACCACCTCTGGGTCGCAACATACCTGTCCCGGGGTGTGGCCCTGTCCAGGATGTTAGATCTGCTGAGCCGCCACTCCTCCAAAAAATCAAACACCTGCCCAGGATGGTTTGGGGGCCTACACGCATCGAGGACAATGTGTATTGCTGACCATGCCCGCAGTCTTCTCTCGAATGGAATGTCATCCAAGAACGGTATGAGACTGCGGGCAAAGTCAGCACTACACTGTCCTCTGCGGTCTTGTGGTGCCCCCGGGATCAGAGCAGGGCTGCTGGGGTTCCAGTGACTCCCCACACTGCTGCTGGCAGTCGGCACTGGAGGGCGCTGGTGTGGCCCTTCATCCTCCTCTTCTTGTCTCTGCGGCCCCAAAGGTGGTGGTGGTGGTGGCGGCGGTGGTGGTGGTGGTGGTGGTGGTGGCGGTGGTGGTGGTGGGCGGCGGTGGTGGTGGTGGTGGCGGTGGTGGCGGTGGTGGTGGTGGTGCTACTCCCTCCTCCTCATCTGGTGGGGGTTGAGGGGCCTCCCTCCCCTCCTCAGGAAGCTGTGGTGGCGGGTTCCAACGCCGCCTCCGAAAGTGAGCAGCTCTGTGGGTAAATATAAAAAACATTTGGTGAATGGGTTGACTTTGGAAACAAAACCATAGGCCAAACATAACATGTGCACGCTTTTTTGACTCAGTGTATCTGTGTATTCTGTGTCTTTTCATTGTTGCCCTTAAGATGGAATTGCAGCAAATAAATTAATGACATTTTTGGCTCATGCCTCAAACTATATTGTATGTGTGGGTACTGTTGCTCCACGATTTTTTGCCATTACATTACAAATTTTAAAATTAGTCTGCACTATTACACTGTGCCCTGACTTAGGCAGGACAGCTATGTAGTCACTTGAAGACATATTAGTGGCCACAACTATTGTTTTGACTTTTTGTGGAAACTTTATGTGGACAAAGCTATAGCCTGCCACTGTGAGGCAAACACATTATTCAGGGTTGTTTGCCATCAGATGGACACAAAAACACACAGTGTGGACGGCCTTGGTCTCAATGCACATAACCCAGATCTATAGGGCAGGTGAGCAAGACAGGAAATGGAGTCCTGCAGCATAGGTGACACATGAGCATTTGGCGTTAGTGGCCTACACTCCTTGTTGCTGCCATGTATGCTAATCAGGAATGTCTTGGTAAATAAAACACACCAAACAGATGGCTTGGGATTTGAAACGACTGTAATGGACATAGAGTATGGGGTTGTCTTTGAGCAGCAGGTCACACATTGTTGGTGCCAAACAAGGTGGTATGCACAGATGGACAGTTTTAGTTATTCCAACGGGGCCGAACAAAAAAACGGGAACAGCAAGGACAAACCTCGGGTTTCCTAAAGGACCTTGGACATAAAAGGCTGTTGCACTTAAAATATGGCCCTCTTTAGTTTGATTTAATACAGCATTAATACGCTATCTTTTCCGGAGGATTCGTAATGTGGCCATGAGTTAACGACAAAAAAAGTAAAATTCACATGTGGGCCCTAATATCTACACCATCACCTTGCAGCCCCAAATAAACCCATGGGAAAACTGAACCACACATATTTGTAGTGATACAGGGTATGTTCTGAAATGTGTGTGAATGTGTCAGCAATCTGGGATGGTGTACAAACAGTTTAGTGCAAAAGGGTATATCCTTGCAACGTTATTTTGCTGAAAAAAACACCCACAACTAAATGTGTAGGGATGTATGTGGCCCTTATGCAAGTCGAGGCCATTAGGAACTGATACAACTGAGGCTTATGACAGGCAAACCAGACAGGGCCACACACCTTAGAGGCCATTGGAGGGAAGAACATGGCTTTGTTCCACAAACATGCCAACAATAATAGCTAATTGTGAGGTCACGGAACATTGTGTCTGACCACCCTGCAGAACATTGCTTATTTGTCCAAACGTCACAATGTGACTATAAATGTGTATGTCCTGGATCATTGCCAAAGGTAATAGAATTGTGTTGCACCATGGCAGAAACAAACCCCTGTGTGGGTATGTAAACCAGCACACTCATTATAGAGCTTCATACGTACATTGTGTGCCCTCGTGGACAGGGTCCTCTCCTCTTGTACCTGTATGACCTGATTGTCTTCATGTACTGTTTTTTGTCGTTAACCCTTATCCTCATGTAAAGTGCCATGGAACCTAATGGCGCTATATTAAAAAATAATAATAACAATAATAGTAAACAACAGTGCGGCAGACACATACCTTGGCATACGGGCCACCGGTTCCAGAAATGACAGCCGTTCATAGTGGCAATATATGATCCCGTGACCAGCTTCCGGGCCCCCCTCCATGATCCTCCGGTGTTGCCGCTTAAATTGGTCGCGGCAGCTCCTCCAGCGCTTCATAATGTGGTCAACTGTGAAATGATTTCAAACCGGGTTTAGACCTCTTTAACATTTGAAACACTAAAAGTATGTGTACAAATCAACAATAACATTTTAATGATGTTGTGTGTGAAATGTGTATACAAGGCACATGGAAACGACAGTGTGGAACATCATCAACAGCATTACGGACATTGAGCTCACGTGGCCACAATCACAAATGGGGCAGGGCACATGTCAACGCATAGAGAATGTAATAGTGCGGGCACCAGACTCCGCTCATTAGTGGTATTTATATACACCCAACCCCCTGGCCTTCAGAGCCAGGAGGAACAGCCCTTAAACTAAGTGTACTATTGTGAACCCATCCAAATATAGGCAACCATGCAACGGCGCATTATAACACATTGAGGGCCCTGTATACCCTACTATGGGGGCCCTGTATGCCCACGGGGCCCTGTATACCCACTGCTGGGGTCTTGTATACCCACGGGGGGGCTGTAGACCCTACTATGAGGGCCCTGTATAACCACTGGGGGCCATGTATAACCCAGTCTTGGGGGACCTGTGTACCCACGGGGGGGCTGTATACCCTAATATCGGTGGCATATATACACACTGGGGGGCCCTGTATACTCTGCAGGTGGAGCTGTATACTCTGCTGGGGGGATGTCTAACAGTGATAGCCGCTGTATACAAGAATGGCGGTCAATATGGTTTCCCACTTTTTTGGGGCTAAAGTAGGGGGGTCGGCTTATACACGGGTCGGCTTATACACGACTATATACGGTAAATGCAATATAACGTGTGAACACATTTAACTCACCCATATTGGTCTGCACATCATGGCCACAACGATGAAACGTTGGGAAAACGCCCTGTGCGATCTCCCTCCAGGCCGTAGTCCGCTGGACATTATCCCCATATGCAGGGTCAGTGGGCAGCCAAAGCAGGGGCCGAGCCTCCACCAGAGCAATCAATTGCAGGGTGTCGACAGGAGCCATGCTTCCTCGCTGTGACTTTCTGCGCGTCCAGCCAGGAAGCTCGAGTCGGCTTATTTCCTGTTTGCACAAAGCATGGGGTTTGCTGCAGAAAGTCGCTTGCCTCGCCTCCAACACATGCGACTTTGGCCTCGGAGACAGCAGCAAAATACAGTTGCCAGTGGGGCTTCCGACACGGCAATGCGAGCGCTTTCCGACACACATATGCGATTTTTAAATCACACATTACTCGCTATTATTCGCTTCCCCATTCATTAACATTGGACTCGCTAGACTCGCTACGAGTAGCGAGTCCCGGGCTCGGACTCGGTAGAGTCAAGCGAGTCCGAGTAATGTAGGATTCGCCCATCACTACTTAGGAGGTGTTTTGGGGGTGACAGGATCCCTTTAAATATTGAACTTACATCATTGTTTAGATTTGATAGTTGTATTCTACACTAGTGATAATTAGTACAATTTATACAATCTACAATATTCCATATGTTTACAAAACTTTATTGTGATATGGGTTCCGAGAAAGATTTCTTGCACAGGTGCCCTCTGCAGTCTGTGTCTGCCCCTGACAGAATGGTAATGTATCCATAAAAATCAAATGGCATATAAATCGTTTGTGTGCCGACCGTTTTTTTTCTCACTTCCATTGACTTGCATTGTCAAGTCTCGGCAGATTTACATAACCATACGCAGCATGCTATGAATTTTTCCTCAGGGCAATTTTAGATGAGGGAAGCCTCAAAGATCAGTACTGTAACATTTAGTAGCATGGGTCCAAGTCAGTGCAATGTAATTTTTTATTGCATTTCATTCAACTGCTTCATATGTAAATGACAGCAAACCCTAATAGTGATTCTTTGTTACCCAACCCATGGAAATGTATGATCGGAGTTGTGTGACAGGATCGTGGCATTCCAGTATCAATATACTTAGCTATGCATTTCAATTGATTCATCATTTGATCAGGGTCATTGGGATATTGGAGCATGGTAGGTAGCAGAAGTATATTATATACATTTTAGTTAGGAATAGTTAGGATAAATAAAAGGGGGTCACATTAGTAGTGGAAAACCTCTTTAATATTTTAGATTTACTTAAATTCCATTTTCTTTGTCATTAGACACTCATTTACTCCTTTGTTTATTACTAGTTGTATACATTTGTATTTTTTTTATTTCCCATTTATTTACAAAAAATTTGAGAATATTTTTGTCTAGCTTATATTTAATAACATGATATTGAGATATTAAATATATGATTTATATTTGTATTTGGGCATGTCTTTTTCCTTCCTTTGGTTTTAATACTTTTTAACCATGTTCTTTGTTTCATGTTGTTCTTAATACAATTGTCCTTAATATAATTTCACTTTGACCAAAAATACAGTCATCTTTACAAGTCCTAAAGGTGGTTAAACATTTTAAATAGAGGGTATCAAAAGCTCTAGTTGGCCACCCCTGCCTTAGAATGCTCTGTGGAAGTAGCCTATGCGCAAGAGGAATCCTCAAGCCCTTTCACCAAGTTATCCCTGGATTGTCTTAGCCGTGTGCCATGGTGCATTGTTTGATAATAGTAATAATTTTATTCATATAGCACCAACATATTACACAGCACTTTACAATTCAGAGGGACATGTACAAACAATATGAGACAATACAGAGTAACAAAAATTCAAAACCCATGAGGAGTGAGGATCCCGCTCGTAAGGCTTATAATATATGAGGAAATAGGGGAGGCACAAAAGGTAAAAGTCCTGTCCCATATGGTCCATCCATCAATATAATAAAAAGGGGATTCATTTAATGCTTCATGAATCCGTCACCAGCCAGGATCTGTACAGTACATACAGAGATAAAGTGCAATTAAGTGCATAGAGGGTGTAGACAGATGACCAAAGAGGCCAGATTTGGAAAAGGGAAATAGGAATAATTAGACAAGTGAGGTGAGGTGATAGACCACTCTAAAGAGATGTGTTTTTTAAGTCTCGCTTAAAACTGTGGGCATTGAGAATTTTTGATTTTGTTCTTGGTATATACCGTTCAGAGAATTGGTGCATTTTTTATGCAGATTTTGAGAATCTGAATCAAAAACTGCATGTTTATACCGAGGCCAGCAAAACAGGTCAGAAGTCCTGGAAACCCCAAAAATGATGTTTAAACCCTGCCCCACTAACAAGAAAATTGAAAATAAGAAAAGTTTTCCTTTTTAGGTATTATTTTTGTGCAAAAGTTCACTTTGCACAAATCAAAACCTAAAAAGAAACTTTTCTTCTTTCATTTCTCTGTTAGTGGCCAGGGTTTAGACATAATTTTTGTTTTTCTGACATATTTTACCTTGAGCACCCAACTGTGTCAAGCCTGACAATAATCTTACTAAAAGGTCCGAAGTGCTGTGCCCACATTGCTTTTTATTCCTTGCACATGTGCTTCAGTTTCTTTTTTTTGCCCCCAAATCAGCAAGGAAAAAAACACTTTGGCACAGCACTTATGAACTCTCATAGATCTTGTTGGCTTCAAGATAGACATGCAGATTTTGATGCAGATTCTGCTTCAAAAGAAGCATCAAACAATGCACTGTGGGCATGGGGCCTTACAAGAATATGGTGGGGTCATGTTCACAGAAAACATCCCCATATGCTATGAGAGCAGATACACAGGCATGCGTGAGAGTGTGACAAGCGGTGCTATCACAAACATTACTGCAGTTCAGACTTGAGGGGTCACACACCACAAGTTTGAACTGAGCTGTACTCCCTGTTGTCACCACTCCTCACACTCGCTGCCAAATGATACCGGCAAGATATATCCACTACGTCTCACATGACATTGCGGCTATCACGAGAGAGCTATTGTTATGAGCGCTGACGTCACTGAGGTTATCTCAGAATACACAGCAAAATTCCCTTCTGTGTGATACCCTCTATGTAACCGAGACAACAATCAGGGAAGTCATGAGGATGTCTGAGTTTCTTGATCTGGAAACATAAGCTGCACTGAAGCTTGCTGAGTAGAAGTGTAGGAAGATAATGTCTTTGCCAAAACAGCGGGCTCCACTGTAAAACAGTCTGAGCTGTGTTTGGCAGCTCTTGCCCCTTTGAAGATGTTCTCTACCCCTTGATTTTGCATCCCATTGATTTGAATGGCGTTTGGAAGTTCAGCGAACTGTTTCGCCAATAAATTCAGCAAACATATACCCATTCGGTAATCCGAACAAACCAGAATTAAAAAGGTTCAATCATCTCTAGTCACAAACGCATTTTCTTATTTTTATATTCAAAAACCCAAAATATATAAAATAAACTAAGGTTTTACGTGGGTGTAATCACACAGACCTCAAGAATATTTTTATGACAGGGGTCATTTTTCCTTGCACTAAAGTTTGGCCGGTTGATATAACCCTGACATGTCCATTTTCATAGAATGTAGTAACACTGCATAATGTGTTATTGGTAGTCAGGGCCTTTGTTTTGGACTTGGGTCCATTTAATGAAACCAATCTGCCATTACGCATAAACAACCATTCGCAATTTTGATAAATAATTACGGAATGGTTTAAAGCCGTTTCCAAGCGAAAAAATTATTTTGGCCCATGAAGTGAGCCTTTTGCCAACACAGTGCCGAAGTATCCTAAACTGCAGTATAATAAACTTCAACCACCATAACCTCTGAATAATGCATTTTTATTCATGCAATATGAACATAGATTGATGCAATTCATGACAACTGTAAAACTTTGAATTACTTAATCTGCTGCAAAGAAATAAAAGTCAACCTGTGATTGGTTACCATTGGTGAATTGTTTTTCCATTAAACAGTTTTTCATGCTGTAAATGAGATCCATGTTTGAAGACTTCTCAGGAAATATGGAATATAAGTATACATTTAAGAAACAGAAGTTGTAATTCTAATGAATAACCAGTACTTATAAACTAAGTATTCACACATACATTGTAGAATACTGACCTCAGTTTAAGATATTTCCATGTTCAAGAGGCCAGATTGGTTTTAGTGTTTTACAGTTAGCGTAGGGGAGGTGATATTAATCAAAACTGCGGATGTGATGGAGATTGGGATTTTCCATATAAGTGGTTCCCCTACACAACAGTGTCCTCTTTCATTTTTATCTTTTTCTTGCCTGTGTCAGAAACGGCTTTAATGGAATGAACGTTTTAGCTGTTCCAGTATTATTTCCAGTTGCTCTTGTGAAATTTTACTAAACTAATGCATTTTTTTCCTTTTTCGTTTGAAGTGAACATTATTTCTCCTTTCACCTGGAAGCCATGTCTGGATTTGTGGTTTTTCTGTTTACCCACTGTCATACATGGCTGCCAGAATGTTTTCATTTCTAAGCCATATAAATTTACAGTTAATCATTGACTGCATTTAGGGTTCACTACTGGAATTTTCCTTTTTCCTTACAGTTGAAAGAGACAAGGACTTTTCACACCAGCGGAGGCACTACAAGGAATTCCGATTTGACCTTACTCAAATCCCAAGAGGTGAAGCCGTGACAGCAGCTGAGTTTCGGATCTACAAGGATCGAAGCAACAACCGCTTTGGAAATGAAACTCTAAAGATTAGCATTTACCAGATCATAAAGGAACATTCAAATAGGTAGTAGTAAAATCAATTTCATGCTTCAAAAACTCTACTGTCATTAACAAAACTTAATTGGGAACTCTTCAGGTGCGCATATCATGTTAGAATTTTTCTTCATTTGTAAAGCTGATTTTGCATGGCTGTAATGTCCGCAACCCTCTTTGGTGCTACTAAACCTAACATGGCTAGTAGGCTAGAGATTAAATGTTATTTTTAATTCAACTTATTAGTACCTCAGGGTCAAAATATTATTATTATTATTATTATTATTTATTTATATAGCGCCATTAGGTTCCATGGCGCTTTAACATGGATGATAAAAAGAGATGAATGGACCCGTGGAAGTTCAGGTTTTGGGAATTCTGTTCTGGTCCCCAACTTGACACAAACCTCATTAGAAATCACTGATTTGGCAGTTTGGCTCTGTGCTCACATATAACCAGTCATAAAGCACTTCTGGAGGAGGACAGAGTTTTGTCATTTCTTTTTGTACACATTACATCCATATAAACGCTGATTTTACCCACATTGAGAGCCATTCAAACACTGCAAGGTGCTCTCACTGGGCCGAGCACCAGGTTTACCTAAGCACAGCAATCCTCGTTCTAGTGATTTATGTATGTAAAGCACCTGAACTCCGAATTCGAACACTGACATTTTTGTGAAGTGTGTGTTCGGTATTCCAGTGGGGCAAAAGAAAAAAATATGCTGAAGTGTTGCTTTAAAAGACAAGTGAAAAAAAGTTACTCACACTTTACTTTTTGCCTACCTATTTTAATAATTAATTTTGGCAGTAGTACACTAAATAACGTTACTGTAGTTTATTAAAGCATTTCTAGGCAGTATTTGTACCTCATGACATTAGTGTTTTGATATTTTAGCCTAAAAGGAATTCATGTGAAATATTCCCAAAATTTGTAAATAAATTATTACAGTAAAAAAATCTCTTAGGGGTGCATATAGCTTAAATCAAGGCACTTAAAAATTCAGATCTGTGCTGCCACACTGGTTTAAAATGTCAAATCAAAGACACATGTGCACCACATTGATATTATGTGTAGACTATTGTTGAACTATTTTTTTTTGTCCGTCACGTGAATTATGCCAGTGCCTAAAATCTCTGCTTGATGTCAATTTTTTCTGGGGTTGGCTAAGTTTGTTAAGAAAGTTTAGAAATTAATTAAACATTATCATAGAATCATAAATGTATGCCTACTCTTTCTTAATTTTCCACCATGCTTCACCTGCTTCAGCTGTAGGGAGTCGGGACCCATGGTGGGAAAGTTTGCTTTGTGGTCCCTAAACATCATGCTATGGTCCTATTGAATCTCTATGTGTGTGTGTCCAAACTAGGGATTCACTACTTACCCCTTTTTTGGCTACAACTGGTATGATGGCATGCGGACCTTAGAATTATGCGACAGTGAGAAAAGGATCCATTTTGAAAAGTTCTAAATATTGTTACTGGAATTACTCAAGCAGGGATACCACTTGACCCAATGTAAAAATATGTGGCAGTTCAAATGGCAAAATTTTTATTATACCGATTTGGAATGAGTAAACACAGCAGACTGCAATTGTCTTGGAAGGTACGCACCTATTCAAGTCAATGGAAGCATGCAAAACATTGGGCTGCACTCGAATGGCATCCAAGTGCAGTCCAGTATATGGTATGACAGAGAAGGAAGAAGATGGAGAAATTAAGCTCTCCATCTTCACTGCACCTGTGATCTGATTTTGGCATACAGAGAATCAGAACACAGTGAATGACACTTGGCTCAGGCTCACAAATTGTATCTGAATCTCTAGCATGAGGGAATTATCAGATGCTATACTCCAGTGACCCTGGTCTTCCCTCAGTTCTAGATGGTATAGAGTTGCACTTCAATAGTGCCAGAGTACTTTAGAGAGCTTCTTGGCTCTGACCTTCCCTTCTATCTCAAATAACCCTATCCTCCTTCCCATGTGGAATTGGCTGTTCTCTAATCCTCTACAACTGATTAACATGGTGCCCTTTTAAGGCCTAAGGAAATTATGCCTCCCTGAGCATTGTTTATGCTGTGACTGGTACTAATTGATGAAATAGAACCTTCTGATACTTCTCCTTTAATCTCAGCTGTTAAAATAGTCAATAACTGTAGAACTTGCTGTAGAATTTAAGAACACTGGTTCTTCTATCACTAACACACCCCTGACTTGTGGCCTTTTGCTAACCAGAAATGTTTGTTTCTCCTTCAGAAGCTAAACATTATCTGCTAACAAACAGGAACAACAATTGAAACCAAACGTTTATATACACTATGTAAAAAGACACATATGCATGTTTTTATCATTTTCTGACAAAAAAATTAGAATAAACCTTTCCTATTTTAAGCCAATTAGGCTTACCACAATTACAATATATTTGCTAAATCTCAGAATAATTAGAGATAGAATGAATGTTTTAAGGCATTTTTATTTCTTTCTGCAAAGTCAAATGTTTACATACTCTAAGATTACTATGCCTTTAAACAATTTGGGACAGCCCATAGGATGATGTCATGTGTTTGGAAGCTTCTGATAGGTTTATTGGCAACATCTGAGTTAACTAGAGATACACATCTGGATGTATTTTAATGCTCACTTGAAATACACTGCTTCTTTGTGTAGAATCAGGGGAAATTCTAAAGAAATCAGCCAAGATGTCAGGAAGAGGATTGTGGATTTTCACAAATCTGGTTCATCCTTGGGTGCAATTTCCAGGTACCTGAAGGTGCCTCATTCATCTGTACAAACAATTATATGCAAGTACAAACAATTTGGGAATATCCAGCCGTCATACCACTCAGGAAAGAGACAGGTTCTGTGTCCCAGGGATGAACATGCTTTGGTTTGACATGTGCATATCAACTCAAGAGCAAAAGCAAAAGACCTTGTGAAGATGATGGCAGAAGCTCGTAAGTTTGTGTAATTATCCACAGTGAAACGAGTACTGTATCTACATGGGCGGAAAGACCACTCATCCAGGAAGAAGCCATTTCTCCAAAAGAAACATAAAAGAGCCAGATTCATTTTTGCAAATTCACACAGAAACAAGGAAATATATTTTTTGAGACATTTCCTGTGGTCTGACAAAAATATAATTGAACTGTTTGGCAATAATGATCATTGTTACATTTGAAGGACAAAGGTAAAAGCTTGAAAGCTTAAGAACACCACCTCAACTGTGAAACCATGTTGTGGGGCTGTTTTGCTGGATTAGTGACTGGTGCACTTAACAAAATAGATGGCATCATGAGAAAAGAAGACCTATGTGGCAATACTGAAGCAACATCTCAAACATCAGCCAGGAAGTTAAAGCTTGGGTGGAAATGGGTTTTCCAAATGAACAATGACCTGAAGTATATTGCCAAACTGCTTACAAAGCGGCTTGAGGATAACAAAGGCAATTTTTTTGCATGGCCATCACAAAGCCATGATTCAATCCTATTGAAAATTTATGGGCAAATCTGAAAAGGTAAGGCATGACGACCTACAAACATGGCTCAGATAAACTAGTTCTGTCAGGAAGAATAGGCCCAAATTCCTAACAACTACTGTGAGAAGCTTGTAGAAGGATATCCAAAACATTTGATCCAAGTCATACAGTTTAAGGGCAATGGTACCAAATACCAATGAAATGTATGTAAACTTGTGATTTTTGTAGAAAGTAGTAAAATGCTTTAAAACATTCTCTCTCTCATTATTCTGGCATTTGGCAAATAATAATAATTATGGTAATCCAAAGTTACCTAAATCAAGAAAGATTTATTCGGATTTCATGTCAGATAGTGAGAAAACATGCATATGTGTTTTTAAAAACTGTATGTAAACTTCTGGTTTCAACTGTAGCTCCCTGTGTGCTCAGTATAGACCTCCCAACCTGGGTTGGCCACTAACAGTTAACCCGGTCACTACTAGACTAACTACATGCTGTTGCAAAGCCTATGTAATATCACATTTAAAGCAGGTAGAACAGCAGGTCAATACAACAATACATAAGTCTTCAGAAAGCGTGTTGTATTGACATCTCCACCTTTACATGTCCACGGTACAGCCATCCAAGGCACTCAATTCCTGGCAGCCCACTATGTTTTACAGTGTTAGATTGTATTGCTGCTGCCAAGACTGTCACTGCTGGTCCTAAATTGCCACATATCTTACTGTCTGCCCCATTCTAACTTTCTAATACGGTCCTCCTGCTGAGGTCACTGCACAGCCATGTTAGCAAGCCACATAGCTCCCGGCTGCCCACTATGTTTTACAGTGCTAGATTGTACTGCTGCTGCCAAGACTGTCACTGCTGGCCCTAGACTGCCACATCTCATTGCCTGTCCCATTCTAACTTTCTAATGTGGTGCTCCTTCTGAGGTCACTGCACAGCAATGCTTGCCAATTGTGTCCTATAGTGCTAAACAGTCCTGCTGCTGCTAGGGCTGTCGTTGCTGACCCTAAATTGCCACACATTTCCCTGCCTGCCAAATTCTAATTTTCTACTGTACTGCTCATGCTGCAGTCTAGATAATACTTCTGATTTTGGAAAATGGCATTTTGTTTGTACTGTGTGTTTAACATGCTTAGCCGACAAAATCTCAAACTGCTATTTGTGATAAAACAGCCTGCTGGTTACCACCACTTACCATTTATTTGCCCAAGCTAGATATGTTGATGTCACTTGGACATTAAAATGACTGTGTTTGCATTATACAGTAGATCTCAAAAGAGGTACTACAAGCTCTGAGAGTTATAGACATAAGAGAGTTAGGGTACTTTCACATCAGCGTTTTTTTTAAAGCGCAACTGCCACGATTACCGCATAACGGCTGCACTTGCGGCACACTTGCGGCACAGTTGCGGCAAGCCCCATACAATGTATATGCGGGCTTGCGGCAGTTGCGGCAAGTGCAGTTTTGGGTCTTGCGGCAGGTACGGCCGCGAAAAAACTGCGGCTGACCGCGTTTTTTTTTCGCGGCCGTACCTGCTGCAAGTGCCAAAACTGCATTTGCCGCACCTGCCGCAAGCCCGCATATATATTGTATGGGGCTTGCCGCAACTGTGCCGCAAGTGCAGCCGTTATGCGTTAATCACGGCAGTTGCAGTTTTTTTCACCGCAACTGCCGCGATTTAAAAAAAACGCTGATGTGAAAGCAGCCTTAGGGTACTTTCACATCAGCCTTTTTTTGAATGCGGTGAAAAAAACGCATCTGCCGCGATTACCGCATACCAGCTGCACTTGCGACACACTTGCGGCACAGTTGCGGCAAGCCTCATAGTCTAATGACACAAACCAATACTATCACAGGTATGTACACGTACTTCTATAGGGTCATTCTATGTCAAGTGATCCAAAAATGAATATTTTTATTCCCTGACGTCCTCAGATTTTTAAAAAAAATTTTCTATATGAAGAACAACTTTAGTTAATTACAAAAAAAAGTTTTGAATTTTTTTCTTTATCAGTTAATTTTTTACAGATTTTTAAAGTTTTGAAAAATTGCGAATTTTGGCCTGGTATGGCTTTACATTTTCTATCATATCTCGGGCTAGAAATAAGATAGAGAAACAAAATAAACACCAATCTACTCAGAACTGTGCAGGCTTTCACCAGATATGTCACAAGAGGATCTTTGTTAATATTTTACCCATGTGATCGCAAGCGCAAAACTTTAAAATGCATTTCCGAAAAATCGGCGCGCTTTAAATATTTCAAAAACTGCCCATGTGTCTGCTATGGTCTTAGCCACATCTGTACCAAATTTCAAGTTGGGATCTCGATGGGATCATATTTTAAAATATTTTAATATTAATAGCGTCAATGGGTCATTCTATATCAAGTGATCTAAATATGAATATTTTCTTTAACCTGACGTCTTTAGATTTTTTTTATTCTTTTTCTTTATGAAGTACAACTTTAGTTAATTACAAATTAAAAGTTTAGAATTTTTTTATTCAGCAGTTAATTTTTTACAGATTTTTAAAGTTTAAAAAAAGGGTGAATTTTGGCCTGGTATGACTTTACATTTTTTTTATCTCAGGCTAGAAATAAGATAATGAAGTGGGAGAGGCATCATTTTACTCAGAACGGTAACAGCTTTCATTTGATATGTTACAAGACTATGTTTTTTTATATCAAATTCAAACTATTGACGGGCAATTGTGAAAAAATGACTGATTGTGTCCTTGGTTATATTTGTGCAGAGATTCAACTTGGAACCAGTCAAATTTATATATTTTTTATTTTATGGTTGTATGAGTTATCACAACTTATTGAATAAAACATTTATATGCAGCAAACAAGAAACACAAAAAAACAAATCCCATAAGTGCCAGGATAAATACATCTTAATCATCAGAACACGACGCTCAGCATTTTCAACTTGAATGTATTGAACAAACCGAAAGAAGAAATGTGATCATATCCTCAAGTTTGATTAAACAAGATTAAAAGAACCAAAAATGTTAACCCCTATTTATACATATAAATTTGTTTTCTATTCTATCACTAAACATGTGATTTATGAAGTGTTTAATAAGAATAGTACAGTGGTTAAATCATTGTTCTATAAATTATGAACTAATCAAACAATTAATAGTATGTTTTTAAAGTGGCATTTTATCAATTTGTCCCTTCTAGTGGGTGAAATGTAATCTTGTCCATAAGCGCTTACTAGCAATCGCCATTTCCTTGTGTGTCAAAGAGTATGTCCGGCCTGTCACGGTGTTAGGCTCCGCCTGAGGTAATATCTGATTTTTGTGCACTTTTAAAATGTCTGGCTTTCTTGGATACACAAAGGATGGCGCTGGACCAGAAGGATGCAATAAAGTCAATTCTACTTCTTCATTTTCACAATCTTTGGAGAGTACAGTAGCCAGCCACCAGCGCCAATCATATTCATATTTTTTCAAAAGGATTGCAACAGTGTCTATGATAAAATGCTGTTTCTTGAGAAGTAGCAGCCATTGCTGTGTGGGAAAAATACAGTTAATATTAAGTAAGGAAGATAGGTAATAAAAATAAAGATTTACAGTACACTTGAGATAGAACTGTATTACTATAAAGTGAGTTTTAGGGCTAACGCGCACAGTTTTTTCTGTCTGCAGATACACGCTGCAGTTTTGGCAGCTTGTTTTTCTACCAAGTTTTTACCACATATGCGTTAGTTTTTTTAATCGCTAGTGAAAAAAATGGCAGCTTTTTTTATATAACTGATAAATGCTGCGTTTATTGCAGCGATTAAAAAGTAGTTCAAGCAGTGATTTACTCACTCGTGAGTGTTTCCAAAAACACTGCATGTGGTGAACCCCATAGAAATCAATGGGGCTGTTTTTCTGAATGATGATCCCTAAGAATAGCACTGTGTGTATTGGCCCTTAATAATAAAAGCATTAAACTATTAATATATTTACTCACCCATATTTTAGTACACAGCCTTGATGGCTTTTTACAGACTATTGTTTGTTCAGGAGTGAAGATGTCCAGACATGTCAGGACATGAAAGGTCTGAACGAGCTGTCTTACTTCCTGAATGCAGTGGGTAGACACTTAACATGATTGACAGAGCTGCTGGCCTATCATCTGCTCTGCATTCACTGTCTATCCCTGTGCTTTCTCAGGTTGAGCCCTAACAAAGCTTTTTCCTATATGTCCTCTTCTGCTTCTAAGCTGTAACATATCAAAATAATACAGTAATGTCTAAAAATAATGGATTTGATAAATATAGACCCCACGCTTTTAGACCACAGGTTGAACAGATCTGAATTCAAGATTTTTGAATTGACACTATAATAGTTAAATATTTTAAAATATGATCCCATCACGATCCCAACTTGAAATTTGGTACAGATGTGGCTAAGAGCATAAAAGACACATGGGCAGTTTTGGAAAATTTTTATTAAAACGTTTTTTCGGAAATGCGTTTCAAAATGTTGCGTTTGTGTTCGCATGGGTAAAAAATTTGAATTAACAAATATACTCTTGTGACATATCTGGTGAAAGCCTGGACAGTTCTGAGTAGAATGGTGTTTATTTTGTTTCTCTATCTTATTTCTAGCCCAAGATAAAAAAATGTAAAGTCATACCAGGCCAAAATTCACCCTTTTTTTAAACTTTAAAAATCTGTAAAAAATTAACTGATGAAGAAAAAAATTCTAAACTTTTAATTTGTAATTAACTAAAGTAGTACTTCATAAAGGAAAAAAAAAAAAAAATCTAAAGACGTCAGGTAAAAAAAAAATATTCATATTTAGATCACTTGATATGGAATGACCCATTGACGCTATTAATAGTAAAATATTTTAAAATATGATCCCATCGCGATCCCAACTTGAAATTTGGTACAGATGTGGCTAAGAGCAAAGCAAACATATGGGCAGTTTTTGAAATATTTAAAGCGCGCCGATTTTTCGGAAATGCGTTTTAAAGTTTTGCGCTTGCGATCACATGGGTAAAATATTAACAAAGATCATCTTGTGACATATCTGGTGAAAGCATGTATAGTTTTGAGTAGAATGGTGTTTATTTTGTCTCTCTATCTTATTCCTAGCCTTAGTTATGAGGAGAAACGTAAAGGCAGGCAACAGCGAAATTCGCACTTTTTCCGAACTTTGAAAATCATTTTTAAAAAAAATAAATTTTTAAAAAAAATTTTCTCTTCACATTTTGCATTGTCTGACATGCTATTATCAAATAACAAAATCTCAAAAGAATTAAAAATATAGAGGTAATAATCATTGGTTCACTTGACATGGAATGACCCTATAGTGGTTGTGACACTCTGAAGCTCTGATACCTATTTAGGTAATATTTTACCTCTCAGACCCTTCATCCTCCCTACTTTAATTTCATGAGATAATGACCTTTGGGTTTTCATTGGCTGTAAGCCATAATCATCAACATTTACAGAAATAAACACTTGAAATAGATCACTCTGTATGTAATGGCTCTGTATAATATATGCATTTCACTTTTTGTATTGAATTACTGAAAAAAATTACATTTTTTATGATATCCTAATTCATTGAGATGCACCTGTGATTCACACAGAAATATGTCAACATTTATCTCCCATATTCATACACCAGTTTGCCAATCTAACTATCACTGCTTATTGCTATAGGTGGTTTACAACTGGCAAGCTTGTACTGTATTGAGCTCACAAATCATTGTTTAAACTAGACACAAATGTAGAAAATTCTCTACTGTGAGAAATATCAGGTCTATATTGGTAATAAGCCTCTGAATGAAAAGTAAAACTCTGAGGGCAACACAAATCCCAACTTGTGTGTTATTCAGAAAGTATAAAATTCCAAATATCAACCTTTTACCGAAACTAAAACATGGTGGTACCAGCGTTCTAATGTTGAGATGCTTGTAGTAGATAGGTTAGAATTTACAATAGATGAATGGTATGTTATTGAAAGTAAAATGAATTTCACTTTAGGAATTTTCAGATATGTAGGTACGGCTAGATATCTGACCAGATGATCAGCTGATTACTACAGGACCAGCTTCTAAAATGAACTGGCTACCATGTAATACATTTTTATATAAACAATTAAAATAGAAGCCACTCTTGTAGAAGCATCCAACTAATAGGGTATGTAAATAGATGTTATCATAATGTCTTAAAGAGAACCTGTCACGCCCTTGGTGCATGGCAATCTAAATGCAGCACTGAATACAGCATGCCTGCTGCATTCAGGGAAGGGGTCCCCCATGGCTCTAGCACCCCTGTGCGCTGAGAAATAGACTTTATAAATCTTAAATAAAGTGAGTCCGGAGGGCCTTACTTCTTATGGAGTCAGCACTGGCACGGAGGTTCTCCCCGCCTCCGGCAGCTCTGCACCGCCTCCTGCTGCTCTGTTCCTTCTACTTATTGTGTGCTGCCCCCTCCTTGTCTACGCCGACATCAAAGCTTCTGATCTCACGCAGGCGCACAGCGAGGTCGTGACATCAGCTGCCGGCCCCCGTCCTTGCTACTTTTTATTTCATTATGTTTACCGGGGATGTGCAAACTCGAACTGTAAAGTTAGGCCTTTGTACTGGACACTTAAGGCTGCTTTACACATCGCAATATCGTTCCGATATTGCATACGATTTCATGGGAGCACGCATGTTGTTGGCATTTGTCCAAGATCGCATAGGAGATGTTACACAGGGAGATATCGGCAGGCAACGCAACTATGATGTTGTATGCCCCTTTTCCACGCACTGTATGAGCAACTCAGGGAACGACCATTTAACATTGGAGTGAATAGTGGAAGTTGCGCTCCAAATCGTAGTTGCGCTGTCACACAGCACGATTCTGCCACATCGCCTAGCCAATATTGCACGGTTGAACAGCATGCACAGTTCACAAATGATACCGTTTTTGCATTGTTCTTGCGTCGCATTGCTCATTTACACGACACAACTCACCAACGATTTCAACTGCAACGCCCCTACCACGTGACTTTTTATCGTACTTGCGTTGCGATATCGCGACGTGTAAAGCGGCCTTTAGTGTCCATGAACTTCTTAGGGAAGTTTGTGTTCTAGCTTGGCTTTCAGAGGCCAAACTGTTAGTTTTTCTTATTATTATTAAGGGCTGAGGAGGGCAGAAAAATCTGTGAAATGTTAGAAAACAGCCCTCAAATGAATGGTAACAGTGAAAAACAGCTATTAACATTTGCCATGTACTTACTACAACTCTCCTCAGAGCGGCATTCCAACGCTGTGCTTAGCATTAAGCCACAGCTCTGATGTAAGCTGTAATACACTTCAATAGTTAATAGCTGTTTTTTACAGGGATCATTAATTGTGGAACAATAAAAACTGTTAAAAACAAATACATGAATTCCCAAATATATTGAAAATGTTGCTAACATTGCAGGTCTTGTGATCCCCTTTGTGAGATTTTTAAGGCAAGAGCGATGAGGTCCTGTAAGGTTACCAACGTCATCACTGCTCTCGCTGGGTCACACAGAGGACAATGCTGCCCCCACCCCCGGCAAGAGCGGTGATTACATCAGTAACCTTACATGACCTCACTGCTCTCACCTGGTATCGTGGAGGACATCACGAGGCCTACAATGTCTCACGAGCGGTAATATCATATAAGATTACTGACTTTACCGCTCGTAAGAAATTACCATAAGTTAATTATAAATCCCTGCTCACTTGAAACAGGTTCCAAAACTATTATGAGAGAGACAACTTACATCGTGGGAACACTGTTCGCATTGGATTACGTCGGACCTATGGATTTTTTGGGGGGAGTTAGTGGTGAACAAGGGACTTTGTCTTGTTTTTATTTATTTAACCTCTCTTTTTATGTCATTCAAATTATCATTATTGGACTTCATCTGATTCAGTGGATCACAACAGTTCTTCATGTTTTTTTTTTGTAAATAAGTTGGTGAACAAAGGAGTCGGAAGTGTATTTTAAAATAAAATATTTTTTCCTGTGTGTGTTTTATAACTGTACAGTTGCTGGGTTAGTAATAGGGGTATGATAGACCCCTCTTCATGATTAACCCCAGGGTTTGATACCAGCTGACATCAACCCCATTAATCGTTAACCCAATTTATACTGCACCAGGGCAATCGGGAAGAGCCTGGCCAAGTGCCAGACTTGGCTCATCTAATGAGCATTTTCTGGGGTGGCTGGGTGCTGCTGTTTTTAGGCTAGGAAGGCCTAAATAACTATTGCCCTTCGCACCCTGATAACAAAAGCCCCTGCTGCCTACTTTACCTTGGCTGGCTATCAAAAATGGGGGGGACCACACCTGTTTTTTTTAACATATTTATTTATTTAAGACATGGTGTTCCTTCCTGCTGCCTCATTTAGGCTTGTTATCAAAATATGGAGGAGCCCACTTTATTTTTTGAAATTATTTATTTGTTTTAATACTACAATACATCATGGACTGCAACCAATCAGAGACACTGACACAGAGGGTTGCCGAAGGAATAAGAGAATATTCATTTTGTTTAAAAAACAGTGTGGGGATGCATACTTTTCTTGCTGCAGCAAATCACAGATGGTGGTGTAGAGGGTGGGAAGGAAGCAGTGAATGCATTTTATTTAAACATTGGCCGAGTAAGCAGTCTGACAGTCATCTTATTTTTGGGTATGTATAATGTCCTGCTCTTACCCCTATTTGAATCCCTTTGCAACCCCCCAACCCCTTACTACCACCATTTTACAGCACTTAAATATGGATCCTCATTGACTGATATGAACTTCGGGTTCGGGTTTGAGCCCGAGCTAAGTCCGGACACAAGGGCTGAAAGTTGGACTAAAGTCCATCCTAACCCACCAAACCATAACATTCATGAGTCCGCTCATCAATTGTTAACCAATTGGATTAATTTATTTTGTATTTTAATAGATCAAACATTTCTGAATGCAACAATACCAAATATGTTTTTTTTTTCATTGTTTCATTTTCAAAGGGGCAATAGAAAGGTGACTTTTTAAAAAATGTTTTAATTTTTTTTGCATTAGCACTACTCTGTACAGAGGAAATGATGACCTACAGTTAGGGCCAGAAATATTTGGACAGTGACACAAGTTTTGTTATTTTAGCTGTTTACAAAAACATGTTCAGAAATACAATTATATATATAATATGGGCTGAAAGTGCACACTCCCAGCTGCAATATGAGAGTTTCCACATCCAAATCGGAGAAAGGGTTTAGGAATCATAGCTTTGTAATGCATAGCCTCCTCTTTTTCAAGGGACCAAAAGTAATTGGACAATACACTCTAAGGGCTGCAATTAACTCTGAAGGCGTCTCCCTCGTTAACCTGTAATCAATGAAGTAGTTAAAAGGTCAGGGGTGGATTCCAGGTGTGTGGTTTTGCATTTGGAAGCTGTTGCTGTGACCAGACAACATGCGGTCAAAGGAACTCTCAATTGAGGTGAAGCAGAACATCCTGAGGCTGAAAAAAAAGAAAAAATCCATCAGAGAGATAGCAGACATGCTTGGAGTAGCAAAATCAACAGTTGGGTACATTCTGAGAAAAAAGGAATTGACTGGTGAGCTTGGGAACTCTAAAAGGCCTGGGCGTCCACGGATGACAACAGTGGTGGATGATCGCCGCATACTTTATTTGGTGAAGAAGAACCCGTTCACAACATCAACTGAAGTCCAGAACACTCTCAGTGAAGTAGGTGTATCTGTCTCTAAGTCAACAGTAAAGAGAAGACTCCATGACAGTAAATACAAAGGGTTCACATCTAGATGCAAACCATTCATCAATTCCAAAAATAGACAGGCCAGAGTTAAATTTGCTGAAAAACACATCAAGAAGCCAGCTCAGTTCTGGAAAAGTATTCTATGGACAGATGAGACAAAGATCAACCTGTACCAGAATGATGGGAAGAAAAAAGTTTAGAGAAGAAAAGGAGCGGCACATGATCCAAGGCACACCACATCCTCTGTAAAACATGGTGGAGGCAACGTGATGGCATGGGCATGCATGGCTTTCAATGGCACTGGGTCACTTGTGTTTATTGATGACATAACAGCAGACAAGAGTAGCCGGATGAATTCTGAGGTGTACCGGGATATACTTTCAGCCCAGATTCAGCCAAATGCTGCAAAGTTGATTGGACGGCGCTTCATAGTACAGATGGACAATGACCCCAAGCATACAGCCAAAGCTACCCAGGAGTTCATAAGTGCAAAAAAGTGGAACATTCTGCAATGGCCAAGTCAATCACCAGATCTTAACCCAATTGAGCATGCATTTCACTTGCTCAAATCCAGACTTAAGACGGAAAGACCCACAAACAAGCAAGACCTGAAGGCTGCGGCTGTAAAGGCCTGGCAAAGCATTAAGAAGGAGGAAACCCAGCGTTTGGTGATGTCCATGGGTTCCAGACTTAAGGCAGTGATTGCCTCCAAAGGGTTCGCAACAAAATATTGAAAATAAAAATATTTTGTTTGGGTTATGTTTATTTGTCCAATTACTTTTGACCTCCTAAAATGTGGAGTGTTTGTAAAGAAATGTGCACAATTCACTACATTTTCTATCAGATATTTTTGTTCAACCCTTCAAATTAAACGTTACAATCTGCACTTGAATTCTGTTGTAGAGGTTTCATTTCAAATGCAATGTGGTGGCATGCAGAGCCCAACTCGCGAAAATTGTGTCACTGTCCAAATATTTCTGGCCCTAACTGTATGAATGCCGGATTGTAGCCAGCGTTCATAAGAAGTTCATCATCACAGACACAGGTGTCATCAGCTGATCCCTGACTGTCATCACGACCCATCAATGTCCTGCGATCATGTCATGTGGGGTCACTTAGTGTGTGACCCCACATCAAAGCTGCAGACATGACCAAGAACTACCAGTATGTCATAGGTTGTAAAGGAGTTATAGAGAACCTGTCAGCAGGATTTTGCTAAGTAAAATACAGACATGGCTTTATTGGAGCTGTAAAATTAATTGAAATGATACCTGTGATGAAGAAATCATTTTTTTGTTGCGTGTAATCAACGTTGAACGTTTTCCTATAATGATATCTTCATGCATGCAGGTGGAACTATGGGCAGGGCCTTTTCTTGGCACTCTGGCCCCTCTGTCTGCCTTTTATATTTGAATGACAGAACAGAGACCTGTCAGTGATCTGAGTCCTGTTTTATGTATTCGATTAGACCTATTCGAGCCTGAGTATCTTACAACATGCTCATCACTATAAAATGACGCAGTCGTGGGCACATGAATGGTTGAATTGACAAGCTATGTACATGTCTCCATTTCTTAGCTCTCTCACACTGACTGTCTGCGCATAGTGGGCAGCGCATGCGCAGAATGAGAGATCAGATTACATATAGATGCAACAATGCATGTGCTGTCATTGGTGTCATTTTATTACTGATTTAATAGTTTTTGGAGACCACAACAATACTGCACCAGCTCAGTGGCAGGTGACTGATGGATCAGTGGTCTTTCATTCAAACGTAAAAGGCAGACAGAGGGGCCATAGTATTAAGAGAACTCCTAGCCCACAGTCCCACTCCAATGCAGAGAACTATGAAGGAAAACTTTAAACACTGACTACATAAAGTTCCCAAAATGGATTTCTTTACCACAAGTGTCATTTTAATCAGTATTACAGCGCCATTAAAGGGAACCAACCACCCCAAATAACCCCCCCGGACTGTTAATATGTGTCCCTACACCCAGCACACACATTTGGGGCAATCGTTTTTGCTAAAAAAACTGTTTAGTAGAAGCTAAGATATATGTTTATAAAGTTTAATAAATTGAGCCGAATGGGTGTTACCTAGCTTTGTCCTCCGTGCCTGTCAGCCTCCTCTCCCCTCCTCCCTTCAGTGAAGCCCTTCTGTGCAAAGCCGAAAATGGCCTGCCTGTCTACTGCTGCCTGATAAATTATGCACGCCCATCTCTGCACCTAAGAGACTGGCCGCATCATGAAAGGGGTGGGGCTAAATCGTGCCATGAAAGGGGGCGGGGCTCCGGCATGCCGCGATTTAGCCCCGCCCCTTTCATGACGCGGCCAGGCTCTTAGGTGCAGAGAGGGGCGTGCATAATTTATCAGGCAGCAGCAGACAGGCGGGGCATTTTCGGCTTGCACAGAAGAACTTCACTGAAGGGAGGAGGGGAGAGGAGGCTGACAGGCACGAAGAAATGCACGGAGGACAAAGCTAGGTAACACCCATTAGGCTCAATTTATTAAACTTCATAAAGCTATATCTTAGCTTCTACTAAACAGTTTTTTTTAGCAAAAACGATTGCCCCAAATGTGTGTGCTGGGTGTAGGGACACATATTAACAGTCCGGGGGGGTCATTTGGGGTGGTTGGTTCCCTTTAAGGCCATGTCTAAATGTTACTTAGCAAAATCCCTTTGACAGGTTCTCTCTAAAGTGTTTTTATCTGTCTCTCAGCTGACATTGACTTATAAAAGTCTTTATTAGGATGACTCAGGAATAGCACAGTTATGTTTTTAATTCAGTTTTGGATTGCCTCTTCTCAAAGCTCTTAATAAAGATTTTGTGACAGACACTGAAATAACCAGTTCAATCAAATAACCAACATGTTCTGCCAACAGGAAAGGGCCAAAATCCCTGAACAGATGTGAAAGACCAATATCAGATTATAGTTGTTTAGTAGCAGTTATGTCTATTAAAAACGGTGCAGTCAGTTATATAGTTAAAGGGAGTTTCTTTTTTTCACAAGATGTTCCATAGCTTTGTTTATTAATAGAATGCCACTATTTTAACTATTTTTATGAATGTGCTTGAATGGGGTATTTCAATCTACATACAGGTGCATCTCAATGAATTAGAATATCATCAAAAAGTTAATTTTTTTCAGTAATTCAATAGAGAAAGTGAAACACATACAGTTGTGGCCAACAGTATTGACACCCCTGCAATTCTGTCAGATAATATTCAGTTTCTTCCTGAAAATGATTGCAATCACAAATTTTTGGTATTATTCATCTTCATTTAATTTGTCTTCAAATGAAAAAACACAAAAGAGAATGAAGCAAAAAGCAAAACATTGATCATTTCACACAAAACCCAAAAATGGGCCGGATAAAAGTATTGGCACCCTCAGCCTAATACTTGGTTGCACAACCTTTAGCCAAAATAACTGCGATCAAACCGCTTCCGGTAACCATCAATGAGTTTCTTACAATGCTCTGCTGGAATTTTAGACCATTCTTCTTTGGCAAACTGCTCCAGGTCCCTGATATTTGAAGGGTGCCTTCTCCAAACTGCCATTTTTAGATCTCTCCACAGGTGTTCTATGGGATTCAGGTCTGCACTAATTGCTGGCCACCTAGAAGTTTCCAGTGCTTTCTCTCAAACCATTTTCTAGTGCTTTTTGAAGTGTGTTTTGGGTCATTGTCCTGCTGGAAGACCCATGACTCTGAGGGAGACCCAGCTTTCTCACACTGGGCCCTAAATTATGCTGCAAAATTTGTTGGTAGTCTTCAGACTTCATAATGCCATGCACACGGTCAAGCAGTCCAGTGCCAGAGGCAGCAAAGCAACCCCAAAACATCAGGGAACCTCCACCATGTTTGACTGTAGGGACTGTGTTCTTTTCTTTGAATGCCTCTTTTTTTATCCTGTAAACTCTATGTAAAGAATTTGTGATTGCATTTTCAGGAAGAAACTGAGTATTATACTGACAGAATTGCAGGGGTGTCAAAACTTTTAGCCACAACTGTATAGAGTCATTACAGTGTTGTCTATTTCATGTGATTATTTATGTAAATGTTGATGATTTGGCTTACAGCCAATGAAAACGCGAAGGTCATTATCTCAGAAAATTAAAGTAGGGAGGATGAAGGGTTAAAAACTGTGCTGCTGTATTCTACGAAACATCAAAGGGTGAACATAATATTTATTTATGAGTCAACGTGTTTCAGTTCTTCCAGAAATGCCCTGAAACATGCCAATATGATATTGATTTGTCCTGAGGAAGGGGCCAGGGAGCCCTGAAATACGTTGCTAATAAATCAATATTAAGGTACCGTTACACGGTACGAGATCGTGAACGATATCGCAGAAACGTCACTGGTTTGGAGTTGTTCAAACGTCATTGTTAGTACGTCATTGCGTGTGACACCGAGATACGACTACAATAAATCGTTGGATCATTGATCGCAGATTTGAGAACATGTTCTCAAATCTGACGATCTGCGATCAGCAAACCTGCTGCATCGTTATGTGTGACACCGCAATAACAATCACGTTTGCGATTTCTGGGATCCTGAAACCAATCCCGTAGGCGTGCCTTGGCGTTGTGTTTTCCGTCATCCCGTCTGCGCCGATTGGTGGCAAGTACTACGTTCCGATTGGCTGGCGTTGGTTAATGGCAAAGCCACCATATTTAATGATCCGTGCTTTGATCAGTAGACTCATTCACGTTTTTATTCTTTAAACTATCAGTAAAGACATTTAAACAAGGAGACTTATTGAAGTCGCCATCCTTTCCTCTAGGTGTTTAGGTACCCGCGTGTGGTCGCAAATAGAAATGTGTACTATTGAAAGATTTTGGTATCTCTCTATATATATGTGTTTATCTGAAATCCTTATTTGCTGTGTTATAAATGTATGAGGCAACATGTGCAGCATATATCAATAGTTAAACACATGGAAACCTTCCGAATGTCATTGGTCATGTATGTCTGCCACATTGCTGCCTAAATTATGTCAACATATGGCCTTGTTCACATGTACCATCCATTGTTGCCTTAAATCCGTTTTTGGGAACATTTTGGACTGTTTTTTTTCAAAGTCCAAAAACGCATGGTGCACTGCATTTTTTAACAACACATGCGTTTTTGTTCAGCATCCCAAAAAACATTACATGCAGCGTTTTTAGGTGCTGTAAAAAAACGCATGCGTTTTTAAAATAAAGTTTTTTTAACATGGGGCCCTATGGGAAACGCATGCATTTTTGCATGGCACATATAGGCACCATGCGTTAACGCATGCGTTTTTGCATGCGTTTTTGGTGAAAATATGACTAATGCCTTGTTCATACATACCAATCCGTTTTTTAAGATCAGTTTTTCTAAGGGTGCCAAATAGTGTCCCCTGTTGTTCTGAACGTTTTTGGCAAGTTTTTGGACTTAGTCATTTTTCCATTAAAAACGCATATGCGTTAACGCATGCGTTAACGCAGGTGCCTAAATGTGCCATGCGTTAACGCATGCGTTTCCCATAGGGCCCCATGTTAAAAAAAATGCATGAGTTTTTTCAAAAACGCATGCGTTTTTTTACAGCACCCAAAAAACTTGCATGCAGTGTTTTTTGGAATGGTGAAAAAAAACGCATGTGTTGTTAAAAAACGCAGCTACACTTAAGTGCACAATGCATTAACGCATGTGCGTTTTTTATTAACAGCTAAAAAACGCAGAGAATGTCAAAAATGATTTTATGTGTGAACAAGTCCTAAGTCCCAAAAGTTCCAAAAAACTTTCAGAACCACAGGGGACACTATTGGCACCTTTAGAAAAACGGATCTGTTTTTCTAAGGGCTTAAAAAACTGATTGGTATGTGTGAACAAGGACTATGTGATTTCAAATCAGAGATGCAAAATACATACACACATTTTTACACATAACCAAGCAGGTACACTTAAATTTACACATACATATACACTTCAATTAATGGAGGTAAGAAGATATGTACACATCCCTAGACACATACATACATCTATGCACAGACACAAACTTACTATATGCATCCTAATATGCATTTATATATTTACATCATGATGTGTGTAGCTTACCAACTTCAATTGAACACGTACACATAGCCATACATTCTTTTGGCAACAGTGCACACACGAACGTTCATTTGTAACATTTTGGGGACGCATCAATGGCTTGCACAGGCGTCACCAAATGAAAAAAGACTTGAATGGCGAGATGGTTGAAAGACCAAGAGCGCTAATGAAGTGGCCATCTTGCCAGAAAAGGCTAACCAATGGTAATGCAGTTGTGGCCACCCATTGGAGTTGTAGCGGCGCGGTAAAAGACAATCACGCACATCTAGCTCCTAGCCTGTGTCTCAAAATAAGCCCACATTGCGGTTGGAGTCATTCAAGTAGTTTCTGTGTGACAGTGTAATAACAACCGGCAAGATCGTTCGCTGTGTCGTTCGGGCGATGTCTGGGTCGCTGGATCGTTGGTGCGTCGTTCACGATATCTAGCCGTGTGACATCTCACCAACGATGTCTAAACGATGTCCTAATGACCGCGCCCCCCAAGATCGTTAGTGAGATCGTTACGACATTGAAGCGTATAACGGTACCTTTATATTTACCCCTTGATGTCTCCTGGAATACAACAGTGCGATTATTAACCCTTCATCCTCCCTACTCTATATGCACCACCCTGGGGACTGCAGAAGCTGTGATATGCTTTTAGAGTGGTTTGACTCTCACAGCCACATAAGTTGAGCCTCTGAGACCTATTTAGATCATATTTTATCTCTCAGACCCTTCCTCCTCTCTACTTTAATTCTCTAAGATAATGACCCTTGGGTTTTCATTAGCTGTAAGCCATAATCATCAACCGAATTTGGATGACATCTGAATGCAGTCCCATTCTAAAAAACTGTGATCAGATTCTAATCAGCATAATCAGATTGTTTGCCTCAAATTGAGAGAAAATGGTCGTGTGCAGCTACATTAATAATACATATTATTAATTTAGTGATTAAATCATAAAGTGTTTACTTCTGCTAAAAATGTTATACTTTATTAGTGCACTTATGCAAAGAATACATACGAAAACCAATAAAAACTAAGTGCACAGGAAAGTGTTGGGAAGGAAGAGACTTGCCTTATCACTTATATCTCCCTCCTTAAGCCCCAGTCACACATAACGATTTCGCTAGCGAGATCGTTGTAACTGTGACGTTACAACGATCTCCCCAGCGATGTCGCTATGTGTGACACTTTGCAGCGATCAGGCCCCTGCTGTGAGGTCGCTGATCGTTGCAAAGTGCTGCGGGTCATTTTTTGATCGTTGGTTTCCCGCTGGTCAGCACGCATCGCTGCGTGTGACCGCGAGACACCAGCGATCTGTGACCTCACAGGGCTGGTTACTATGGTAAACACCGGGTATCCAGGCAGCGCGCGCTGCCTAGATACCCGGCATTTACCATGGTTACCAGCGTCCTCCCTGCTTAGCACTGCCTGTAAGCATGGAGAGCGCTGGTAACTATGATAAACAGCGCGTATCCAGGCAGCGCGCACTGCCTGGATACGCGCTGTTTATCATAGTTACCTGCGTTCTCCTTGCTTAGCGCTGCCGCAGCGCTAAGCAGGGAGCGATATGGGAGGTGGCTCCCTTGGCCTGATCGCTGGGGAGATCTGCCTGTTTGACAGCTCCCCAGCGATCAGGTAACGATGCTCCAGCGATCCCGGCAGGTCGTTATCGCTGTCGGGATCGTTGGAGCGATCGTTATGTCTGACTGCACCCTTACCCTGCCTGCCAGCGGAGGTCGGCACCCTAAAATCGATATGGCGCCCCCACTCCTCGGCGGCTCACCATGTGCTTACCCTAGACTCTCCCTTGCAAAGTGAGAGTAGTGCACCCCACCTATAGTGACCATAGGGGTGTTTTATGGGAAGCACAGGCCTGTGTCTTAGTATTAAAAAGACCTGGACCAGACTGCTTAGTACTTGCCTGACATGCACAATGCACCCCTGTTCAGGGTCTACTCTCTCCCCCTATTACTGTCCATAAACCACCCCTGCGATGATAATGATATGGTGGCTACAGACCAAATCAGGGAAAAGGCAGTAGTACTAGTACTTAGCTTCAGAAAGGTACATCAGGTCTCTCCCCGCGCGCCCGCGCATGCGCGGGGTCCATGCGCGTCGCATCTTATGACTCGTGCGGTCCAGCGGCCATGCTGGGCGGACGGCGTGCGTTCCATCGGGCTGGTAGGCCCGATTTGAGCATTGGACGGTTGTTGGTGAGTAATAATGGCATCTGACATACCATCGCTACCAACATACTCCACACCAGCTTCTTATTGGGGTAATGTTGGGGAATAAACAGTGAGTGACATACAACAGGAAGTGACATGGGGTGAGGGGGAGGGACCGACAGCTCCGGACATGATATAAGGGAGCATTTGACATCATGGTGTCTCCCCTCTCAGCATATCAGCTTTCTGGTGCACCGGCATAGACCGCAGCTATGGGAACATCATATCAAGCCTCCTGATGATGATGAGGCGCGCGGGGAGAGACCTGATGTACCTTTCTGAAGCTAAGTACTAGTACTACTGCCTTTTCCCTGATTTGGTCTGTAGCCACCATATCATTATCATCGCAGGGGTGGTTTATGGACAGTAATAGGGGGAGAGGTAGACCCTGAACAGGGGTGCATTGTGCATGTCAGGCAAGTACTAAGCAGTCTGGTCCAGGTCTTTTTAATACTAAGACACAGGCCTGTGCTTCCCATAAAACACCCCTATGGTCACTATAGGTGGGGTGCACTACTCTCACTTTGCAAGGGAGAGTCTAGGGTAAGCACATGGTGAGCCGCCGAGGAGTGGGGGCGCCATATCGATTTTAGGGTGCCGACCTCCGCTGGCAGGCAGGGTAAGGAGGGAGATATAAGTGATAAGGCAAGTCTCTTCCTTCCCAACACTTTCCTGTGCACTTAGTTTTTATTGGTTTTCGTATGTATTCTTTGCATAAGTGCACTAATAAAGTATAACATTTTTAGCAGAAGTAAACACTTTATGATTTAATAATTTGAACCTCTTCTGAATATCTAATTTCATTTGCAAATTATTAATTTAGTGCCAACATATTCCGCAGCACTTTACAATTAAGCAGAGGGCAAAGTACAGATAATAATGGCATAACATAGTAAGAACAAAGTTCACAAGTTACATGAGGGGTGAGGGTTCTGCTCGAAAGCTTATAATCTACAAGGAATTAGTGGGACATTATCAGTGCTTTTTTTGTAAAAAAAATATTTCCTGGTACGCATTCCCGAGACGAGAGCTGGGGGGGGGTTGCTGTCAAGCGCCGGCCGAATTTGAGGAGTGGGAGAGGGGTGCAGCCCTACATCTCGCCATTCACTTCTGTGGCCTATATGCCAATTTCATTTCAAAGCTATGTAATTCATCCTCCAGGTCTCTCCATCCTCAATCCCTCTGATCTCTCCATCCCCCTGTTCCCTCCATCCAACGCTCCCTCCATTCTCCATCCCCCTGGTCTCTCCATCCTCCATCCCCCTACCCCTTCCATCCTCCATCCCCCAGCTACTTCCATCCTCTATTCCCCTGCTCCTTTCATCCTTCATCCCCCTGTTCCCTCCATCCCCCTGCTCCTTCCATCCTCCATCCCCCTGCTCCTTCCATCCTCCATCCCCTGATCTCTCCATCCTCCATCCCCCTTGTTTCAATTTCTCCATACCCTGCCTGTCCTGATCTCTATCCCCCCTGCATCCTCTCACCCTGCACAGCCTGCCGCCCTCTGCACTCATCACAGTCACTGTCAGTGCTGTCACATACCCTGCACTGCAGCCTGCACAGCATTAGTTGTCCTCCTCCATCTTCTTTCCCTCTGGGCAAAACTCCGCCCACCCGAGTCACATGTATGTGACATCATCGCAGGTCCTCCTGCGCTTGAGGGAAACTCACTTACTGTAGTGCTACTAGTACTACACACAGCCTGTGACACAGGTCAGTGCTGCTCTTTAGATTTTCCGGTACGCCGTACCAGTATGTACTGCTGATCTTCAGATTTTCCGGTACGGCGTACCGGTATGTACCCCCACAAAAAAAGCACTGGACATTATGATAAATATGGGTATTCATATGGGGCTACATGCCCTGGTCATCAGCCACCACTGTCTATCTGCACTTAAGTGGTATTGGTTTTATGAAGGATGTGGAGATTTGGAAGGATGGATCGAGGAAGAGGGGAAAGTTAGGTTAGTGAATTGAGGTGATTGGCCTGTGTTGTGTTTTTAAAGCATGGTTAAAAGCATGGGTGACTAGATGGTAGTTGCAATGTTTGGGGCAGTGCATTCCAGTGGACTGGTATAGCACGAGAGAAATCTTGGAGATGGAGGTGCAAGTTTCGAATTATGGGTGATATTAGTTTGAGATCAGTTGTAGAATGGGGTAGGGTGGTAGATAGAGATGAGGGATGATATATATGGGGGTGCATAACTGTGGAGAGCTTTGTGGGTAATAGAGATAAGTTTATATCGAGTCATGTAGTTGATGTGCAACCAGTGTAACGACTGGCATAATGCAGAGGTATCAGTGCAGCTGCTGAATAGAAAAATGACCCTGGCTGCTGCACAAAGGAGGGATTGGAGAGGGGAGAATTTGGTTAGTGGGACAACAATAAGTAAATAGTTGCAGTAGTCCATACAAGAATGAATGAGAGCAACAGTGAATAAACAGAATGGAAATAACTTGGAAGCCTTTCAAGGGATCATCAAAGATCTAGTAAGTCAATAAAAAATGAATTAATATTTAGGCCTCCTTAACATGTCCATGTCTCAGATGTGAGTGACATCCGTTTTTTCACAGATTCTCCATATACGTTTTATACTGTATGGGGGGGCTACTGATATGTACTTGTTTTTACATGCACCGTGTGTCAGTGCACACTACAAGGAGACATATCTGTTTTTTCCAGCAGCACAGGTGATAAAAGGCCAATACAAGTCTATGGGTCTATGAAAACCACGTACAGCATCTGTGTGCCATTTGTGCATCATCTGTGTGCTCTACATTTTTAACATTACAAAGTAAAGGAGAAGCTTTGTAATTTCATTCATTCTTTATACTAGAAGAACACTGACGCACTGATGGAAAACAATTAAGCTTTTCTAGGATGTGTTACAAACCAAATCACTAAATTTTAATGATTGTGTTTATTGTTGAGCTGTTTCCAACAGCAACTGCTGGAGTTGTATATGCAGCAATGTGCTCTTATATGGGCTTTGATAACATTTGTAACTGAAGAGATGTAAAACTAATTTCTTGTCTTTTATTGTAGGGATGCAGATCTGTTATTACTAGACACGCAAAGAGTTCCCGCATATGAAGTTGGCTGGTTAGTGTTTGACATTACAGTAACCAGTAACCACTGGGTGATTAATCCACAGAACAATCTGGGTTTACAACTATGTGTTGAAGCATCTGATGGTAAGTTGCTCTATGGGCAAAGAGTGACAATGTTATTCTGATTATCAGTGAATTGTGCAGTTTTTAGCTTTAATTCACTACTGCCTTAAAGAGGAGCTGTCATCAGGACAAAAGTGGACAGTTTTTGCTCCTATTTTTTTATATGCTGCTACCCTATATGTATATAGAATTTGTTTTCTTATTAAAATTCACTAAAGGGTTCCAAAAATATCGGCCTTTTTGTTTAGCACTACTTTTTTTAAAGTCTTTACTAAGGGTGACATGACCTCTGGGAAAAGACCATAACTTGTAGCACTAAATAAAAAGGTCTATATTTCTGGTACAGTATAGAGACACCAGATCTATACCAACATGAACAAAAACATGCTATTTATCTAATATAGCAAACAACCTAAACTGCCATTGTTAATCTTACAGCAGCTCCCAAAAAATAGCTGAAAAGTGCTGAAAAGTCATAGAACTACATTTGAAGAGAAAGCAAAATAGAGTTTTGTTTTTATAGTTACAAGAGGAAAAATGTGTATACTGTATAATATATATATATATATATATATATATATATACTATAATTACAAAAAAGATGCTTTGCTATTATATGCTTATATTTACATTGGGTATATTCGTATCAATTTGGGTAATGGTAAATAAACATAAATTAAAATATACCTACAGTGGGTGAAATAAGTATTGAACTCGTCAGGCGTCACCAATTTTCTAAGTAAATATATTTCTAATTATGCTATTGACATTAATTTCTCACCAGATGTTGGTAACATACCGTATATACTCGTGTATAAGCCGACCCGTGTATAAGCCGACCCCCCTACTTTTGCCCCCAAAACCTGGGAAAATCTATTGACTCGTGTATAAGCCGAGGGTGGACCCTAGCACAAGTATACAGCCCCAGCAGTGTGGTATACACCAGTCCCAGAGGTAGATACAGCAGCCCAGTGGTAGTATACACGCAGCCCCAGTAGTATATACAGCCCCAGTGGTATATACAGCTCCAGTGGTAGTATAGACGCAGCCCTAGTAGTATATACAGCCCCAGTGGTAGTATACAGGGCCCCAGCAGTATATACAGCCCCAGTGGTTTATACAGCCCCAGTGGTAGTATACAGGGCCCCAGAGGTATATACAGCCCCAGTGGTAGTATATACAGGGCCCCAGCAGTATATACAGCCCCAGTGGTTTATACAGCCCCAGTGGTAGTATAGACGCAGCCCTAGTAGTATATACAGCCCCAGTGGTAGTATATACAGCCCCAGTGGTAGTATACAGGGCCCCAGCAGTATATACAGCCCCAGTGGTTTATACAGCCCCAGTGGTAGTATACAGGGCCCCAGAGGTATATACAGCCCAGTGGTAGTATATACAGGGCCCCAGCAGTATATACAGCCCCAGTGGTTTATACAGCCCCAGTGGTAGTATAGACGCAGCCCTAGTAGTATATACAGCCCCAGTGGTAGTATATACAGCCCCAGTGGTAGTATATACAGCCCCAGTGGTAGTATACAGGGCCCCAGCAGTATATACAGCCCCAGTGGTTTATACAGCCCCAGTGGTAGTATACAGGGCCCCAGAGGTATATACAGCCCCAGTGGTAGTATATACAGGGCCCCAGCAGTATATGCAGCCCCAGTGGTTTATACAGCCCCAGTGGTAGTATACAGGGCCCCAGAGGTATATACAGCCCAGTGGTAGTATATACAGCCCCAGTGGTAGTAAATACAGCCCCAGTGGTAGTATACAGGGCCCCAGCAGTATATACAGCCCCAGTGGTAGTATACAGGGCCCCAGAGGTATATACAGCCTCAGTGGTAGTATATACAGCCCCAGTGGTAGTATATACAGCCCCAGTGGTAGTATACAGGGCCCCAGCAGTATATACAGCCCAGTGGTTTATACAGCCCCAGTGGTAGTATATACAGCCCCAGTGGTAGTATACAGGGCCCCAGAGGTATATAGCAGCCCCAGCGGTAGTATACAGGCATCCCCAGTAATGCAGGGCCCCCCAGCGTCTCTCCGGTCACCTGTAAAGGAAGCTATACTTATCACAGTGCTCTGTCCGCGCCCGCTCGCACCCGCTGTCAGCAGCCGACCGGATCCTCCATCTTGCGTCTTCTTTCTTCCTGTTTCCTGTGCGCATCGCAGGGAATGACGTCATTGCCCGCGACGAGCACAGAATGAAACAGGAAGAAAGAAGACGCAAGATGGAGGATCCGGTCGGCTGCTGACAGCGGGTGCGAGCGGGCGCGGACAGACAGCGGCACTGTGATAAGTATAGCTTCCTTTACAGGTGACCGGAGAGACGCTGGGGGGGCCCTGCATTACTGGGGATGCGGGGGCTGCTGTATACCGATGTATACATCGGTATGTACCGATGTATACATCGGTATACAGCACTGACTCGCGTATAAGCCGAGGGGGTTACTTTTCAGCCCAATTTTTGGGCTGAAAAACTCGGCTTATACGCGAGTATATACGGTAAATCAAATCATGGATATCCATACATTTTGTGACATGTAAAAATGAGAACACAGGAGAAAAGTATTGCACACTTAAGGAAAGAAAGGTGCAAAAAGCCATGGAAAATTATGATATCAGCTGAAATTTATCAGTAATTAGAAAGCACTCCTGCCAGTTAGTGAAATTTAATAGTTGGTTCTATTGAAGAAATACAAATTCTATATCCAGCATAGAGAAGCAGGGATGAGTAGATATAGCGAAAGGGGGAGACAATCATTAGCTACAGCTGGAATGAAGGATAAGAGGACGTAGCATAGTAGAGGATATACATAATCAAAATAACAACTAAGTGAGCTTTGGAGTAGGCCAATGATTTATTAAACACTGAGACTAACCCACCCCAGGGCTGTGGGGTACCCGGGCACTAAAAAAGGGGAAAAATAAAAATAAAATGTGTTTGTGACGCCACCTTCGGTTCCCGTAATGGTACCGGCGCTGCGGGACAATCCTCCGGGGTAATGTTGGAGCAGCAAGATGGTTACGCTCTCCGTAGGTGGAGCCGGATCCCCGGGGCAGTTGTGGTATAAGGGGATGGCAGCTCTCCACATAGCCTTGTCTCTTGTGCTGCAGAGGAAAGCGGCTCATCAGGTGGAGATATTACAGGGAAGTCTATGATGGGAGGAGGATCAGGGGTCGCAATAACAGGCACACACACACACAGAGTTGTCGTTTCCCTACCTTTACTGATGTTGTAGTTCTAGTTTACGTCCAGGGTACAGTCCGGGTGGTCAGGTAGCAGTTCAGGATTTCCACACCCGATGAGTTATGAGGCCTCCTTGTTACTGTGTGTGTGTGCTGTAGTCCTGGGCTGTCTGAAACCTAGTGCTGACCTCTCCTGTTTCCCTCACTTATATAGCCGGCGATGAGAGCCCTGCTGTTGGGCACTGCTTTCTCCACTGCGGTCCCTGGCTCTGTTGGTGGCTGTGCTACAAGTGCTCTGCTAGGGGACAGAAGTCTCCATGGCCCTCCGGTCTTCTCTGCTGGGCTGATTGGACCCGTGCAAACTCGGACTCCAGCATCCTGGTTGCCTCTCTCTCTCTCCTTTTGGGGTGAACCTGATTGGTTTCTCTTCTCCTCTCTGGTGCTCCTTGCTTCTGACCCTCACTCTAGGGTCCCTCACACTGGCTAGGCTTCCCTCTGGTACGAGCCTAGCGTGGCTCCGTTCACCAGGTGTCTTCACAGTCCTCTCTCTGGGACTGCACTGCCTAACTCCGCCTCCAAACCTGAATTTATAGGGGACCTTGCCTGAACTTGGCAAGTAGAGCTCCCCCTTCAGGTCTGGGGTGGAAGGTGTTGCATGCGAGTTTACCTGATGTGGAAATCCCTGCTGTTCCAGGTGTTCCTGTGACAGCTGAACCATAGGGGTGCCACATTCCCCTCAAGTTAAATTCAGCACTCTTGGACTGAGAAACATAATTTTCAAACATTATAAAAATTAACAATTATATGTATTATAACAGAGTCTCAAAAATTTACAAAAAAACAAGAAAACGGGAAAAAAACTGAAAAAATGCTGTCCATATGGTGCTAGTCCATCCACCGCAGGCTTTTATAGAAGTTTTTGCCACAACCAGTCCCGTGGCTAATGGACCATTTTTAAGAAAGCTCAAAAGTTCATGCAAAAGTCCTGCAGGCACATTACAATTAACGGTAACGGTAACGGGTTTCCTTGTTGCCATAAATTAAATATATTAATCACAAATCACATTCACATTTACCTATGGGTGCCTCGGCTTAGGAGTCCAGGTTACTACCTTCCAACCCCAGGAACTTGCTTTTACTAACCTAATGTTCATGGGGCTGGGCTTAGTTCCTCCACACTTCTGTACACTTCTATTTACTGTCTATTTACATGCAAGTCTCATATATACACTCTTCATGTTGCTCCTATTCTCTGTGCCTGAGTGGTAGCTGCCCAAAGTTACTATGGGTTGATCTATGTAGCACTGGTGTCTCAACTGATGGTGCTCTAATGTCTATTGCTGGTACTGTATGTGCACTATCCCCTAGTCTGTGTGTGGATCTGTGTAACACTGGTATGCCTAAGCGTCTTCTTAGTCTTACAACAGGACTGGCAGGTTCACCGATAGCAGGATTCTCTGGTCCCACTGCGATAGGTGATTCTTCTGGAACTTCAACAGATACTTCCAGTCTTGCTGGGACTTCTACTGGCAGTGGGAAAGTGATCAATGGCACTATTATGGCTCCATTGTATTGAGGCCAATGTTCAGAAAAGTCTCCTATTACAGTATGTATCATTTTCTCCTTCTTTTCCTCTGTTTGAGGTGTACAGGGGATTATTTCTCTTGATTTCAATTGTTCAAGGCTTTTCTTCAGATGGTCTCTGAAAACCGCTGTTGCTGTTCTTCCTTCATCTCTGCTGATTAAACAAGTCTTTCTGTTAGCAAAGTTAGAGGCTAGTATGGTGTAAGGCTCTGCTTCCCATTGGTCATCAAGTTTGTTGACTCTTCTTTTTCTATTGAGAGCCATTTCTTCGGGTGTGAAAGGGACAGCTTGTGCATTTTTTTGTAATCTTTTTCTTGTTTTTTTCTAATTTGATGTAAACTTTTCTCCACGCACTCTTGTACTTTCTTGTACTGTTCTTTGCATTTAGAGTCTCAATCAGTATCAGGTGAACTGGTTTCAGGTATGACAACTCCCATCTCAAGATCAAGTGGTAATTTTCCGGGTCTTGCTGTCATTGGATATGCTGGCGTGCAATTGGTGGAACTTACAGATATGTTGTTGTACATGTCCACTAAGTCTGGTAACTTTTCCGGCCACATGTTTCTTTCTTCCAAGGGCAAGGTTTTTAACAGGTCTATGAGCACTTGATTCATTTTCTCACACATGCCATTGGTCTTTTGATGGTACGGTGTGGTTCGGATTTACTTGATCCATATAAGTTGCAAAACTCCTGGAATATTTCAGCTTCAAATGTAGGACCTTGGTCTGTCAACACCTGGTCTGGATACCCGTGTGGTCTACAGAAGTAGGCTTGAAAGGTTCTCACTGCAGTTTTCGCTATTAAATCTTTTACTGGGACTATCCCTAGGAATCTGGAATAGTGGTCCAACATCATGAGGGCATACGTATAGCCTGATCTGCTCGGTGTCAACTTCACATGATCCAGGGGTACAAGTTCTAATGGCTGTTTGGTGATAATTGGCTGTAGACGTACTCTTTGGCTGTCTAGGTCTCTCCTTCTTAAGATGCATGGGACAAACTTTCTACACCATTTCTCTATGGTGGTTCTCATGCCAACCCAATAAAATCTCTCGCATAACAGTACCTTAAGCTTCTTCCATCCGAAGTGTCCTGCTCCATTGTGGTATGCTTCCAACACCATCTGGACATCTCTCTTCGGTACCACTATCTGCCACACCATCTTGTGGGTTCTAGGATTGATGAAACGTCGACTCAGCTTACCCTGATAGATAAACAACCTGCTCTTTTCTTTCCACAGATGTTGCGCTTCAGGTGGAGCATCTGGGCTAAGACGGGAATCTGGTTGGGTTATCAGCTTCTTGACTAGGCTTACAACGGATCACTGTCTTGAGTCTCCTTCCACCCATGGTGAGGTAACGGTTCAGTGTGGTTTCTTGATGTTTGTTACAAGTTTGCTGACACTGGGATGCACTGTGGCGGTGAAAGGCTGGCAGCTTTATCTCTTCCAGCTCATTAACGGCTTCTACCTGCTTCTGTGCATCTGTATTGGCATTTTTACAGCCTGCCCGTATTTGATGGTGAAGTTATGGTTTGACAACTGGGCCATCCAGCTCTAGTACATCCAACTTCACAGATTCCAGGTGGGTAAGTGGATTTTTAGCCGTGAAGACAGTGAACTTTGCAGCTGCCAGGTAGTACCTGAGACATTCGGTGATAGCCCAGACCAAGGCTAGGAACTCCAGCTTGAATGAACTGTATTTTTCTGGGTTCCTTTTGGTAGGACGGAGCATTTGTTGCATAGGCAATCACACGTTCTTTGTCCTTCTGCACATGCCAATACCCACTAGTAAGATCTAAGGTGGAAAAGTAATTAGCAGCTTTTAATGCAGCAAGTGATTCCTCTATGCAGGGTAACAGGTAAGCATCTTTATGTGATATACGGTTTATTTGTCTGTAATCAGCACACATTCTCATTGTGCTATCTTTCTTCCTAACTAGGACCAGTGGAGCTGCCCAGGGACTACAACTATCTCTAATAACTCCAGTCTCCTTCATGTCCTGTAACATCTCTTTGGAATGCTGATAGTGAGCTGGTGGTACAGGCCTATCTCTCTTTTATGGGTGGATGGTATCCTGTGGGTATGTGATGATGTACCCCTTTTATCTGCCCAAAATCTAGTGGATGCTTACTAAAGACCCATTCATACTCCTTTACTACCCGATAGACTCCGTGTTTTTGTTGAGAAGGAGTCAAACCAGTGCCTACATGCAGCTACTGACACAAGTCCTCCAACTGTCCTTTGGAGCTGTTGTCCTCCACCTGGTTTGACAGGGTCAAGGGTTCCACTGCCTGGATTAAGCTGTTACTGACAGTGAACAGCTTGGCAACAGTAGTGTCACGTCGCCATTGGACTCGATGACTGGTGTTCCTGCCTCGGCTGCAGGGAGGCGCCGGTTTCCTTCGGCTGATGGTGCCGGTGGCAGGAGGGCCATGTCCTCATATGGACCTGCTCCTTCGACGTCTGCCTTCTTTGCTGGGTGCCACCGTGCTTCTCCTGTGGGTGATGTTGGTTGTAGAAGAGAGGGTCCTGCAGAGGCATCTGATAGGCGCAGCCTTCATTCTTCTGTCAGAAGTGGGGTGGTTAGTGCAAGTCATGCATCATGGTTTAGCCTGGTTCTAGGGGCAGTCCGGATTCGATCATCAAGCTGTGAGCTCCAGCCTATGGGTGGTAACCACGCCCTTCAAGATATTTACCTTGGAGCCTGTCTTGCAGGCCGCCAGGTATAGTCTCGGTTTCCCCAGCAATCTAGTGTATGTTTGGTTTTTTGACCCTGCTTCGGCCTGACGAATTTGTACCTTAGCTGCCCTCCCAGTTTGACTCGGACTCCTGACTATGTTTTTGGATCTTGGTTTTTATTCCCTTCCTGGTGACCTTCCTGCTCCGGTCCGCTGCTCATCTCAAGCAGCTACCTCAGGTAGTGTCTCTGGGTTTCTCGTGGTGCTGCCTTGCCAACAGCTCAGCCTCACAGTGGGTGGTGATCACAGGTAGCATATCTGGGCAGTTTGACTTCTTCTCTACAATTTAACACTCGTACCCTCTCCTTGTGTACATCAACCAACCCCCTGGCTGTCAGGTTTGTGGGCCTACTCTTTGAGTACACGGGCTCGACCATTGCCTGGTAATCCTGCCCTCTAAGGCCTATTGCTTCCCAACACCATATCATCATTTCACTCTTTGGGGGCAACACAACGGGGATCAGGTCTATCACCGTACACTGCCAATTTCTCCACCAGACAGGTTTACCTGTTGTCTCTGCAGGAGGGCTCTGATCTCCTTCCCTTCTGTAGGACCCTCTGCTGCCCTATGCCAGCAGATTCAGAAATCTGTTGGAGTTAAAAACAGCACTTCACCTAGACAATTTTCAATCACATTAGTGTCTAGTATCATCTGTGGATTTCTCTCATTAGGATCAGTTTCAACCACAATAAGTCCTTGGCCCTTTAACTCCACCCTCCCCACTTTTATTGTTACCTCCCTGAACCCTACTTGATTTACTAGTAGTCTATTAACAGCATATATAGTAAGGTCCGGGTCTGGATGGGTGAGCTCAGATTCAGCCCAAAATCTTTTGTAAAGGATATGTGGTATCGTCATCACCTGCAAGCCAGTGTCCAATAGCGCAGATGTGGGGATACCATCCAGCATGATAGATAGAATTGGCCATCCTCCCACATACCTATCACGCCTATCAGATGGGCCAGGTTGTCTTATTCCTGGGAATTGGCCCTCGACCCCATGGGTTGCTGGTTTAAGGTACATGACCTGGCAAAATGGCCCGCCTTGTTGCAGCGGCGGCAGATGGGTTGTCCTGATGATCCAAATATATAACAGACACAGCATCAGCAAATATAGATGGGTCTTGCTGCACCCAATCTTCAAGCTGCACGTCATACCAGGGAGTTACACCCGGATCCAAACATCCACAAAAAGTAACAGACAGCGCCTCAACAGTTGATGATCAATTCAATCCTCTTTATTGTCTGTCCATACCAGCAACGTTTCTACCAGAAACACAGTCTTTATTAAGCTTGATAAAGACCGTGTTTCTGGTCGAAACGTTGCTGGTGTAGACGGACAATAAAGAGGATTGAATTGATCATCAACTGGTGAGGCGCTGTCCTTTACTTTTTTGGGGTTGTCCTGATGAGTAGTAGCAGTCGTTGGCCCTTCCTCTGTATGATGGGGTCCTCCTTCCTCACATCCATGGGACCTCCTCGGGGCTGTCAACCAGCTGAATCTTCTCTGATGACTTGGGCTCCGGCTTGAACTGCATAGCCTTTAAGATCATGGCCACATCCTTATTTAGCTGCTGCACCTGGGAGTGTAAGTCATCAGAAGCACCATGTGTCACAGTCTGTTCATTAGTCTCTGCTGTGGTTAAGGAAGAGGGCACCACCTTCAGGGGAGATGTGTTAGCGCACCGCGGATGAGGTGAAGGATTTGGGGCTACAGGGATTTGCAGTGATTTAATGGCCCAATCTTTCAGGATTGCAAAGTTTGCATCTGGATGTTCTAGGGCCCACAGGCGCAACTGTGTATGATCCATGGGTGAGTGCAACCCCTGAATGAACTGTTCAGTCAGCATTTTATCCTCCTCCTGCACACTGGAAGGGTCTAACTGCTTTAAGGCCTGCAGCACCTCCTGGAGGCTTAAAGCATAGTCCCGTATGCTATCCTGTGGCCTTTGTCTGCAATTGTAAAATCTCATTCCCAATTCAGCCTAAGTACGGGTTTCAAAGACAATTATCAGATTATCAAATATTTGGGCCTCTGAGTCTTTATCTGTGTCTGGCCAGGACTCGAGGTCATGCTCTGCCACACCGTTAACTGTTCAAGCACAACAGACACTCTTTCCTTGCCAGTCATTGCATATATATCCAGTGCATTGCATATATTTTTACTAAACCCAGCCAGGGCATCTGTTTTGCCATCATATTGCGGTAACCATGCCGCTCCCGGGACATACAGCAGGGAGAGCGGTGTGATCGGTGCCACAGCTCCAGGTGCTGCGGCTACTCCGGCTGAGGTCCCGGCTGGTGTTTCATAACAAGTTGGATTTGGGTTCGGAACTGTTGCATCGGTGTCCCCCTGTGCATCCATCCTCGCTTCCCCTGGTTAACTTTAGCCAGTCTCTCTCAAAAGAAAAGCAGTCGGCGGCTCCTCAGGCAGGGAGTTGAGCGCTTCAGGTGTTTCTGGATTGGGCCGCTGCGCTTCATCAGCTCAGAGTCCGGGGCGGGGCTTGTCTTAACGCTCTTTCTGCCGTTACGCCCCTTTCTTCCCGCTCTCCGTGTAACGCAGTTATGGTGGCCCAGTTTAACAATCCAATAAAGTCAATACACGGCACACAGTACTCAGTTTTACCGGGCACAGGATCCTGTTCGTGACATCATGGGGTACCCGGTCTTGGGCTGTAGTTCATGGGGAATGTCACTGAAGCCTGTTGCCCGGTCCCGTGACCCTGGTGGTCACTAAAAAAGGGGAAAAATCAAAAGTGTTCATGACGCCAACTACGGTTCTGGTAATGGTACCGATGCTGCAGGACAGTCCTTCGGGGTGATGGTGGCGCAGCAAGATGGTTACGCTCCTCGTAGTTGAAGCAGGATCCCCGGGGCAGTTGTTGTGTAAGGAGATTACATCTCTCCACACAGCCTTGTCTCTTGTGCGACAGCGCTTCAGGTGGAGATATTACAGGACAGTCTATGATGGGAGCAGGATTAGGGGCAACAATAACAGGCACACACACACACAGAGTTGTTGTTTCCGTACCTTTACTGATGTTGTAGTTCAAGGTTACATCCAGGGTACAGTCTGGTGGTCGGACAGCAGTTCAGGATTTCCACACCCGATGAGTTATGAGACCTCCTTGTTACTGTGTGTGTGCTGTAGTTCTGGGCTGTCTGAAACCTGGCCCTGACCTTTCCTGTGTCCCTCACTTGTTTAGCAGGCGATGAGAGCTCTGCTGCTGGGCACCACTATCTCCACTGCGGTCCCTGGGTCTGCTGGTGGCTGTGCTACAAGTGCTGCACTAGGACACTGAAGTCTCCTTGGCCCTCCGGTCTACTCTGCTGGGTTGACTGTACCCATGCAGACTCGGACTCTGGCATCCGGGTTGCCTCTCTCTCTCCTTTTGGGGTGAACCCGATTGGTTCCTCTTCCCTTATCTGGTGCGCCTTGCCTCCGATCCTCACTCTTGGGTCCCTCACACTGGCTAGGCTTCTTTCTGGGATGGACCTAGCGCAGCTCCATTCACCAGGTGTCTTCACAGTCCTTCCTCTGGAACTGCATTGCCTAACTCCGCCTCCAAACCTGAATTTATAAGGGACCTTGCCTGAAGTTTGCAAGGAGAGCTCTCCCTTCAGGTCTGGGGTGGAAGGTGTTGCATGCGAGTTTACCTGATGTGGATATATCTCCCTGCTCCAGGTGTTCCTGTGGCAGCTGAACCATAGGGGTGCCACAAGACCTCCTGATCTAAGGTCCAGAGGTGCTATCAGGATGTGGCACACTCATGACATAATTTGTCTGTAATGGTAAATGTTTGAAACCCTCCTGGGACTCTTAAAATTCAGCACGAAGTTCAGTCAGCAGTATACATTACCCAACTTACCTAGTGTTAACAATAAGTAATAATATACAGACATATAACAATACTTAAACCTGATCTGAAGGCCTCAGAAAAAGGAAATAATGCTCAAATTTTCCCATTAAAAAATAAAAAAAACTCATTAGAGACAATGTTCAAAGCCAGGGGAAAACCAACTTTAGGAAGAAAGGCAGACGTATAGCCTAAAGGGAGTTACAAAATAGGTACCAGGAGCCTAGAGTATCGGCATACCTAAACAATGACCATAGGTATGTATATATTTAGCTCAAAATGCATACATTCATATAAATATAGAAAATTTATTAAATCAAAAGATGAAAATGTATAGTTCAATGAAAATACATGTATCATACTTTATATGTGAACCAGAGATTTGCAACCTGATCAACCCCACTCCCTAAGGCTAGGGTCACACTTGAGCCTTGGGTGCGCTAAAAGCTATCATTTTTCACAATAAAAAATGTTGAAAAACGCATGCATTAATGCATCCGTAGGTTCCAATGCAAAAAACGCATTGCAAATGTGCAATGCGTTTGACGCTGTGCCTTTTTTGCAAAAGCACCCAAAAACACATGTGTTTTTGTAACATGGGAGTCTATGGGCGATGCATGTGTTAACACGTAGGCCATATTGAGGCATATGTTAACGGATGCGTTTTCCAAAATCGAGCTTTTTTCCACAAAAATCAATGATGTCATAGGTCACCTGACCTCTGCATGCCATATATAGACATACCTATCATATGCTCGGGTGCTTATCTTACTTCACGCCACCACATTGAATGAGCACGCCATGGGTCTTTTGTGATTGGCCTACATATGCACATTCAAAAATCCATGCTGTACTTTGTGGCTGGTTGACACATGGTGAACATTACACACACATGTAGACATGAGCTTGCAAGCTATGATTGGCCTTATGTTCATTCAGCTATGTATTACCATTCCATTAGAACGGCAAGCTAGTTCTTTTTGGGAGTATGTTTGAGGATTTGCAACATTAGCCCTTCCTTATATCCCAACAAGGCACAGCAGGTGTATGTTACATGTTTTCACTAAGCAGATGGAAAACACAAGAATGATGGGTTTGAAATGTTTATAGTTAAAATAAACAAAACCATAACCTGTGTTTTACAAATGTACATACACAAAACCTACATGATGAACGCAAAAGAGGCTACTTTTGCCACAAAACTCAAGAGAGAAATCAAATATGTAAAGCAATGCGATGTACCTGGCCAAACTGAGACATAAAATACTCAGCTTATTGGTTGCGAACCTCCATCGCTGCCACTGGAGAGAGTACATTGGCATGTTGGAGGCCAACCAAGTTTGAATCCGATTCATATGGATCAAGTATGAGTGGGTCTTGGCAACAAACATAGTTGTGTAGGCAAACACACGCCTTCACAACACTATCAACGTTGTGCTGGTGCAACTGAATGGTAGTGAGCAGGACCTGCCACTTTGATGCCAAGACACCAAACGAGCACTCCCTGTATTGTCATGCCCGACTTCACCACGCGTTAAAGTTACGCCGGGTATGGGTCAGTGTGCAGCTGGCATATGGCTTCATAAGGTTGACGTGGAGTTGGAAGGCCTCATCTGCAACCAACACATAGGGGACAGTGGGCGACATTGTGCCTGGCAAAGGTCATGGTGGGGGAATATTGAACGCCCATTATGGAGGGCTTTCCCCATGTTACTGTCATTAAATACCATGTCCACTCCTACTCCCTGGGCGTCCGCTATGGCCATTAGGACTAAATTTCTTATAGTTAAAATTATTGGTCCCACTATAGGGTGGCTTGCGGATCCTAATGTGTTTGCCATCCAGGGCACCGATGCAATTTGGATACTAAAAACACTTGCGCAAACCAGACGTCATATTTCAGCAGTGGGTGCTGGCATCACCAGGGACTGCAGTTTCGCCCAGAGGACTTCGCATGTCTCAGGTACGATGCCGCAGATGGTTGACCAGCCAATCCGGAACTGGAAGTGAAGGAAGGCATAACTTTCCCCTGTGGCCAAGTACCTAAAATGAAAATTAACACACCATTGCTATTGAACACACACACATGACATGACGTACTGTTCAGGCAGGGAGTGATCACGTGTAGAGTGTGTGTGCAGGAAACAAGGCAACAGGGCAACAACATGTACCTCAGAGTCACTACCAGCCTTTTGGCAGGGTATATGTCCGGGCGCAACGTGTATCCTGGTGACATATGTCATCGGCCACCAGGGCAAGGAGTGCGTCAAATAAGGCCTCAGACATCCGTAGATAACTTTGGAACTTCGCCAGGAACCTCCACAATTGTTGGAAGAGCACATGAAAGGACCCATATTGGTGTCTGAGCAGGTTTACTTCATGTACCCAGACCTGACTATGCCTGGCATGTTGCAAATGGTGATGACGGAACACCAGGTAGAGCAGCTCCAGGAACAGTAAAACTTCCATCATCAACACAAAACCTCCAAACAGACACAAAATGTCCAAATGGCTAATGGCAACACCCCCAAATTACTAGTCTTCTTATTGGCTGTGGGGTGTGACTAGCCTTGAATCCACGAAAAAAAAAACATGCAAAAAATGGACCCTATCCATTAACGCATCTGTTAACGCATGCCACGTATGTGCTCCATGCGTTAACGCATGTGCTTTTTTGGTGACACATAATGACACAAAATGCATCTAATAACATGCAAAAATAACGCATCGGGAAACGGATCCATCAAAAAGAGCTGACTCCCAAGTGTGACCCTAACCTAAGACAGCCCTATAGGCAAAGGCAGAGATACAATTGTTTGCATGGATAAAGTTACCTTCAACACAAGTAATTATCTGCTTTCAAAAGACCCAGGTGAAGTGTCCTAAACACCTCAACATGCATTTCTGTGACTGCTTCTTTTGGAGGCCTCACGAAATGTGTATCGAGGTGTATGGGACACTTTAGAGATATGCAACCATCATCTCAGATGAGTCTCCCATACATAGGAGAGCTCATTGAGTCAAGCGCTTCTGTGTCCTCTTTGAGATAGCTGCTGACTTACATGTCGAGGAGTGATGACTTATCTTCAGGAGAATAAAGTTCCCTTTTCTATAGATGCTCCGATAAGCATATATGCAATGTCCACCTCTGCCTTTAGAGAAGTGTTCCCCAAGTCCACTCTTAGGACCCACCAACAGTTCATGTTCTCAGGATTTCCTTAGTATTGCATAGGGTGTTGAAATCATCATCTGTGCAGATGATTCAATTATACCCTGTGCAATACTAAGGACATCCTGAGCACACTCATTGTTGGTGGGTCTTGAGGACTGTAGTTGGGAATTTAGAAGTGTGTACTTAATATTTTCACTTATAAAATATGCCCCTCTTTTTGGTAAGGAGTTGAGGGTTGTATTGCAGACACTGAATGTGCTGTTTGGAATGCATAGTACATTAGGATAAAATGTGTTGTGTTATTACTAATTTTTATCATCTGAAAAGTAAAACGGTTTAACTTATTTATTAATGTTCCTAAAAAGTCAGATCTACTGTATCACATCAAATGTGTGCACTATGCCAGAATGTCCTCAGTACATTGTTCCCTAGGTATAATATCCTTATCTTAAGGCCAGTGACCCAATACCAGTATCATCTTGCTGTCTTATGCAGTAATTAATCTATGATTTTACCGTATATACTCGTGTATAAGCCGAGTTTTTCAGCCCAAAAAATGGGCTGAAAAGTCCCCCCCTCGGCTTATACACGGGTCAATACGGTAATCCTATGGTGGGAGGGGGCGCGGGGGGTGGGGGGGCGCTGCGCAGTATTTCTTACCTTGTCCCCTGTTCTGCAGTGCTTTCCGGTGTCCTCCGTGCTCCGTTCCCGGTCTGCTGGGCCTTGTGGTTCCTCCTGGTTCCTCATCCTTCGGTTCCATCATGGGGGCTGCCATCTTGCTTGTTCTCTCCGCCCCCGGCCAGTGATGTCAGAGCAGGCTGCGCTGTGATTGGCTAGCACCCGTGATCACATGCCCAGCAGACCGGGAACGGAGCACGGAGGACACCGGAAAGCACTGCAGAACGGGGGACAAGGTAAGAAGCTGTGTGTGTGTGTATGTGTGTGTGTATGTGTATATATGTGTATGTGTGTGTGTGTGTGTGTGTATATATGTGTGTATGTATGGGTATGTGTATGTAAGTAGGCTGGCTGCCAATATAAGCCATACCTCTGGGGCTGCTGTATATACTTCTGGGGCTGCTGGATATTACCACTGGGGCTGTATATACCTCTGGGGCTACTGTATACTACCACTGGGGCTGTATATACCTCTATGGCTACTGTATACTACCACTGGGGCTGTATATACCTCTGGGGCTACTGGATACTACCACTGGGGCTGTATATACCTCTATGGCTACTGTATACTACCACTGGGGCTGTATATACCTCTGGGGCTGCTGGATACTACCACTGGGGCTGTATATACCTCTGGGGCTGCTGGATACTACCACTGGGGCTGTATATACTTCTGGGGCTGCTGGATACTGCCACTGGGGCTGTATATACCTCTGGGGCTGCTGGATACTACCACTGGGGCTGTATATACCACTGGGGAGGCTGCTGTATACCACACTGCTGGGGGCTGTATACCTGTGCTGGGGTCCACCCTCGGCTTATACACGAGTCAATAGGTTTTCCCAGATTTTGGGGGCAAAAGTAGGGGGGTCGGCTTATACACGGGTCGGCTTATACACGAGTTTATACGGTAATTAGAAACAGTCTCAATACAGAGAGCAGACAGAAAAGATGGAGTGAGTGAGGCACTAAACCATGAAAGCACTACAAATATATGCAACAGCCACTACTACCATACATCGATCCACTATTTTAAGTGTAATGATTCTAGGCAAATTACCCATGAAAATAACTTTCAGGAATCCTCTTATTTACTTAGACTGTTTTACCAGAGTGACGTCAAGCAGTAATCAGATTGTACATTTTGAAAGGATAGTCTTCCAGACAGGGAGGTGAGATGTCACACAGACAGCAATAAAATAAATTGAGATAAAAAAAAGAAATTTCTGAGAAAATGTTCAGTTTGGAATTGTAGAATGGAAATGAACAAAACTAAAATTATAACAGTATAAATTACAACAACTAGAATATTTAGTTTCATAGGCCGGCAAAACTAGGAATACGTACTTTGGTCTGTGATGTTACATAATCAAATGACAGAGTTCAAAAAGATGGCCTAGAAGGCTTACCTTTTAGGAAAAATAAGATTATTCACAATTTCTGAGTAATATATTGTTTTAGATTGAATAAGGATTTCCATTCACCACATTTAAAGATAGAAAAAAATTCTCCCTCAACTATAGGGTTTTGACTACTGCCACACAGATTATATGTTGAATCTTATGGCATTATATATTTAAAAAAGTAGGGTTTTCTTACAATCATTTGGTGTAATACAAATCATTGAGATGAACTAATTGATTTGTTAAAACTCCTCTTTCAGCTTCGCATCATTGGGGACACAGGACCATAGGTGTATGCTTTCCTGCCACTAGGAGGCAACACTAAGTACAGATAAAATTTAAGTCCTCCTCCCTGCAGTATGCACACCTCAGTAGGAGTAGTTAATCAGTTTTAGCTTAGTGTCGCAAGGAGGCACATGTGATCTGTCTTCAGACCATTTCAACCCTTTTTATTTATTTTTTTATTATTATTATTTATTTTTTATTTATTTATTTATTTTACCTTTTCTCTTTTAACCTTTTTTACAGGTTACATCAGGCCACGGCTCCCTTTAGCAAAGGGGATCGCACAAGACACAAATCCCCCTTTTGGGGCAATGGACCCCTTAAGGGCTCTGTTCTTCCCATTCAACCACAGAACCAGCCCTGTGGTCGATGGTCTTCCCCGCTGGATTGCAGTCTGTGGCAACCCCAAGAGATCCAGACATACAGCCGCCAGCTGCACACATCCCACTGCATCCCCCTGCATAACAGAGGGGAGGCAAGGAGTGCATTCCGACTCTCTCGCCTCCTCCACTCACGGTGAGAGCACCACAAATATCATCTCACGCTTCTGCTGGGCACGAGACCGCAAGTAGTGCGACCGCTGCCAGCTACTAACCACATAAAGGAAGCAGCAGGCAGGGGCTGGAGACCTTTTCAATCCAGGCCATGGCGGCTTCATGCCAGGACACATACCGCTGGTAAGTTCGGGGTACTCATCCTCAACATGGAGTCTGGGGGTGGCCATGGCCCATACCAGTGGTGCAACATTGTGGGCCCCATCATCACTCCGGGGCCCACATTACTCCAGGCTCTGGTCCTGGCCTTCACTTCAACACCGCCCACTCGGGGATTGGCAGCTAAAGCTGCCAATCACAACAAGTCCAGACGGCCACAAATACAGGCCACGCCCCACACACGGCGCAAAATTTAAGCAGACAAAAGCTACACGTGGGCCTCTGCAGCAGTCCTGTGTACAGAGCCCATGTCACCACGCTTTACCTGGCCCCCCATCCCTCCCCACAATGGGGGCCACACAGACCCCACACACACTAACTCAGTGAGCTGGCATCTGCACAGCCATTTCCTCCTGCGCTTCTGAAGTGAAAGCTCCTCTGCCCAGCACCTCTGCAGCACAAGAAACATGGGGACACAGAATCTTGGTAAGCTCCAAGAGGAGACTCTTTCCTTGCAGCATCCCACCCTGACCAGTGCCTACTTGTGGTCCTCAAACCAGATTGCTTAATTACACCACAGTACCACTTTCAATTGTAATCTGGTACACTATGGCAGACCCCAAACTATCCAAAAGAAATAACCCACACAGGGGTCAGTGCATCATGTACCAACAGCCTGTCTGCCCTCCCATGGGGACATGCTTCGCAACTTAGCCTAAACTGTCAGCCCCAATGCCCCATGGAGCCTACCACCTACACAGTACTCAGTACGTCTGACACCCCTGCGTGGGCCCTAGCATTGACACTATCGGTAGACTCATTACCCAGAATAATGTAGTCAGGCCCTGCTCCCCGAGTAGCCGGTGCTACTGTCCGAGACCACTCTCACTCCTCCCTGCCAGGCTCTTCTCCAGGGGATCGGCCAACAAGCAGGGAATGTCCCCAGTTTAGGGTCTCCCGTGCGACCAGGAGACGGACCCGTATAAGTCCATCCTAAGGACACTCGCCCACCATGTCACCCATAGGTGACAGATCTCGCTTCCCATCTCCTAAAAACCAGCCCGAGTTGCTCTCCGAAGGGGAACTCTCAGACCCAGAATTGTCCAAGGATCTAGAGATGACGGCCACCAAGGCATTGGTTGACAGCCTCATTGAGGCTGTAAACAAAACACTAAAAGTCAGTGACGACCCTACCACCACCCCGGAGCATGCTGTATCCTTAAAAAAGACAAAATGCTCCCATTGGGTCTTCTCAAATCACCCCGATTTTAGAGAAATAATCCGACAATATTGAGAGTGCCTAGACAGGCGCTTCGCAGGTCACAGACCTATCAAAGCTAAGTACCCCTTCTCGCTGGACCAACATAAAGAGTGGTCTGAATCGCTAGCTGGTGATCCCTCAGTATCGCGCCTAGCCACCAGAACCCTCCTAAAACTCTCAGACAGCTCACCTATCAAAGACCCCAAGGACTGCCAAATAGATAACCTAACGAGCTCGGTCTTTGAAGTCTCAGGAGCAGCCCACCCACCCTCTTTCGCGACGGCGTGGGTCGCAAAAGCCATGGTACCTTGAACAGATACAGATACCATTCGCGCAATCCTACAAGGCTTCGACCCCCTCAAGAGGCAACGGACCTATTCGATCATCTCTCTATGGCCGGGGAGTACTTTTTGCTAGCGTCCCTAGACACGGCCAACTGCTCCACATTGGCAGCGTTGAACGCCATCTCCATTCGTCGAACACTATGGCTCAGAGGATGGCACACGGACTCTGCATCTAATAGATCCCTCATAACCCTACCCTACCCTACCAGGGCAGTCGCCTATTCGGGGAAAACCTAGACCAGCTCATCTCCGAAGCCATGGGAGTTAAAAGCAGGTTCCTCCCCCAGCAAAAGCTCAAGCAGCCCTTTCTCCGCACACAGCAGCAATCACGGTTTTGCACCTCTCATGGGACATCTGGATGGCCTACCTCAATGGTTAACACAGGCACAGGGCGGTCTACCTGCGGGGACAAAAATACCCCAAACAAGCCCACTTTAAGGGCAATAGACCCCAAAGATTCAACCCATGACTCCCCTCCCCACCCAATCGACACCAACACAATAGGCGGGCGTCTCCAACACTTCCGCCACTCATGGCTTGCTGTCGTACACAACAATTTGGTCAGAGACCTGGTGTTGTATGGATACAAAACAGAGTTCCCATTTCGGTCCCAGCTCATTTTTCTCTCTCACGCCCCCACAAACCAAACGCCCGCCTGTTCTTCAAAGCCATCGACGCTCTACTCAAAACCGGCGTCCTAGCACCAGTACTCAAACCTGTTTGTCATTCAAAAAAAAGATGGAACACTACGCCCCATGCTAGGCCTCAAAATCCCCAACAAATTTGTGAAGATCCGACAATTCAAAATGAAATCCCTGCGCTCAGTAATCACGTCAATGCAAAAAAGGGAGTTCCTAGCAACACTCGACATCCAAGACTCATATCTACACATTCCCATCTTCCAGAAACAGGAACACTGGTTTCAACGGGTGTTCTTTATTCCTAAGCGTTTCGAAGTTTCGGAGCATTACCATGCTCCTTCCTCAGGAACAAAAATCCAATGATGCTGGCATCTGTGTACAAGATGAAATGTTGACCATAGTCAGAGTAAGCCAGAATTTTGTCTCCCATGAGAGCCAGCTTCAAGTGATTGAAGGACTCTTCCACCTTTTCATCCTACTCAATCGGAGGGCTCTTGGTCTTCGCTTTTTTGGAGTGGCCCACCAAGAGTTTTTGAAGGGGAGTGGCTATTTTTGTAAAGCCCTTGATAAATCTTCGGTAATAGCTGACCAAACCTAGAAATTGTCATACCTATCGAATGATAGTTGTTTTCTGCCAGTCCTTGATTAGAGCGACCTTATCCGGGTCTGGTGCCATGCCTTCTGCACTCACAATATAGCCTAGGTATTTTACCTTGGGTTTCAGGAGATGGCACTTGGACAGCTTCACCTTGAGGCTAAAGTTGGATAGAGCTTCAAATACTTCAGCCAGGTGTTTCAAGTGGTCTTCGTAGGTTCTGGAATAGATAATGACATCATCCAGATATAATAGTACCGTCTCAAAATTCTTATGCCCGAGGCAACACTCCATTAACCTCTGGAACGTTCCAGGCGCATTACACAGTCCAAATGGCATGCAGTTGAACTCGCATAGGCCCATTGGTGTGGTGAACATGGTCTTTCCTTGTCCGTCTCTGCAACAGGAACCTGACAATACCCACTGGTAAGATCTAGGGTCGAGAAATAGTTAGCTGATTTTAGGGATGCTAGCAACTCCTGAATACGTGGCAAGGGATAGGCATCTTTATGGGTGATTCGATTGATCTGCCTATAGTCAACACACATCCACATAGTACTGTCCTTCTTTTAGACTAGCACTAAGGGAGCTGCACAGGAGCTACAGCTATCTCTCATCACCCCTGCCTCTTTCATTTCTCGCAAAATGCTCTTGGCGCACTGGTAGTGAGTCGGAGGGACAGGGTGATATCTCTCTTTGATAGGTGATATGGTGTTGGATCCCTTTTACTTGCCCAAAATCCAAGGGGTTCTTACTGAATACCCTTTCATATTCCTGGACTACCTGGTAGACCCTATCTTTTTGATGTGGAGGGGTGGAATCAGTGCCAACGAGCATTTTCTGACACCAGTCCTCCAACTGTCCTGTGGAGCCGTTGTCCTCTGACGTTTCAGACAGGTCCAAGGGTTCTACTGCCTGGATTTAATTGTTGCTGACAGTAAATACCTTGGCTACTGTGGCGTACGCTTTCTCCCCACAATTTAGTATATGGATGGGCACTCTCCCTTTTTGATGTCCACCACCTCTCTAGCTGTCAGGATAGTGGGTCTACTGTCAGAATAAACTGGCTCTACCAGGGCCTGGAAGTCTCAGCCTCTGATACTTGGCTGCTCTACACTACAATATCATCTTTTCACTTTCGGGTGAAAGTACAATGGGTTATGGGTCATTAACCCATAAGCTGCTGATCTCTCCACCAAATAATTCTACCTGCTGTCTCACCATAAATGCTCTGATCCCTTTGTGCAGGACTCTTTGTTGTCTGGAGCTAGCGGTTTCAGCTACCTGCTGTAACAATACAATTATCTCACCAAGACAGTTTTCAATAATGTTGGTACCTAGGGTGATCATGGGATGACATTCACGTTTATCAATATCCACAATTATCGAACCCTGGGATTTAAGCTCCACTCCTCCACCTAAATGATCACCTCTTTATACCCCACCTAAGTCAAGGGCTGACCATTACTGGCTATTATAGTGAAGTCATCATCAGGGCGATGAGTAAAGTCAGTGTCTGCTCAATAGCGTTTGTAAAGGATATGAGGCATTGTGGTCACCTGGGAGCCAGTGTCCAATAGAGCGCTCATTGGAATGCCATTAATTACGACGGGCAGGATCGGTCGCCCCCAACGTACTTGTCCCTCCAGTTGCATGGACCAGGTTGCTTTACTCCTGGGGTGGTCCTCTACCCCAGGGTGGCTCATTTAAAGGACACCACTTAATATGTGTCCCACCTTGTCGCAGTGTCAGCAGATGGGCCACCCAGTCGGGCCATAGCAGTCAGTGTCTCTTCCTTTGGTGCAGGTTGTTAGGATCCTCTTCTGTCGTCGCCATGGTAGGTCATCCGGACTCGAGGCCAGCTGGATCTTCTCTGTAGAGAAGACACTTGCAGTAACTCCACCATTTTGGTCAATGCAGCTACACTTTTGGTTAGTTCTTGTACCTGTAGGTGTAGGTCTGTAAAATGTTTGTCACTCAGCGCCTGGGCATCAACCTTGACAGGTTTCTGGGGCAGAGACACCCCTCCTGATGACACAGGATCGCTGGTTGTTTAGTGAATGTGGTGCTCTTAGGGATCATTTCCCGTAACACGTAAATGGCCCTATCCTTGAATTGAGCAAAGCCCATGTTAGGGTTCTGAAATGACATCATATGCAGTTGGTTCTTATGCGTATTAGACAGGAGTCCCTATATAAATTGATATATCAACAGCCTGTCTTCCTTCTGTATGCTATCAGGATCGATCTGCTTTGTGGCTCGAAGGGCCTTCTGGAGGTTGAGGGCATAGAGTCTCACACTGCCCTGCACCATTTGCTTACAGCCAAAGAACCTCATTTTTATTTCTGCCCCACTGCATGAATCAAAGATCTTTTATTTTTGGTAATATGTGCTTGACTGTCCTTTTATTAGCGTCCAGCCAGAACTTGACTTCCCTCTGGGAGGCACCAGTTAACTGACCAATTAGAATGCTGACCTTCTGCCCTTCGGCCAAGGGGTATACATCAAACAGGCCATGCAGTCTTTCTTTGAAATCGCTAAGGGCATGCGACTCCCCTGAGTATTGTGGTAGCCAGGCCACTCCTGGGATGGACAGCATAGACAGTGGCATTATGGGGGCCACGGCAGCAACTGCTGCTGGCACTTCGCTTAAGTTGGGCATCTTTTCCCCCCCTAGTTAAACTTAGCCAGGTTCTGAAGTGCTGTTCTGGATATTGCTGGCTGCGGTTCCTCACACAGTCTATTACTGTACAGCCGCACTTTGGTATTGCGCTCACCGGCTTTATCAGGTGACTGCTCCGCAGGTAGGATGGATCATATACACATTCACTCGGGACTTCCTTCTTCCCACCGTCTGACATCAGAGCGCTGGGCAGGGGCTCTGTTAGTTCTCTTTCTGAAACTCTGCCCATGATGACACACCCTGTATATCATTAACTCCGCGTGGTGCAGCAATAGTGGCAAATTACACAGTTATACACAGTCTTTAGGCACACAGGACCCAGTTAACAGGGTCTGTAAATCCTGTTCGTGATGCCTGGTTGCATCAACCGTAAAGGCCTGGGGTTCTCAGTAGCCAGGCCGGCAGTCTTCTCAGGGAGGTCACGGTGGTGGAGGACCAGCTCCGTGGCTTGGCCGAGCAAGTGATGGGGGGTATTTACAGGGGATTAGTTGTGGTGTCTGGTCAGGGATGACCAGTACTACTGTATGAGCCATGGGGGATAGGTGGTGTAGCAGCTGAGATGGAACATTTCCCACAGGTGAATCGGGCCTCCAGTGGGTGAATGGAAGAGTCTTTGGGGATGATGATGGTTATGATGCTGGGTGCAGCAAGGAGGGTACAGGAAATAAACAGAAGGGCACAAAGGGGTGAAGTTCCTTTACCTTTACTGATGATACGGTCCCTCTCCTCCACTTGTGCTGTAAGCTCCCGACTGGTATATGGTGCAAACCTACATTGGGTACTGCGGTCTTGGTTGCAGATCTGGGCTCTCGTTATACCATTTCACTGTCGGGTCCCTGATTCCGGTCAGATAATTTGCAGTTTCCTGTCCTCTAGTATTGGTTTCCAGGATGTGCAAAGTCCGCTCAACCTAGGGACTCTGGCGTCCTCCGTTGCGCTGCCTGTGGTGAGCACTTCAACAGATCTGCTCCCCAGGACTTTCTTCATATCTCTACTGCTTCCTCTCCCTCCTCCTTCCCTCTCACGCTCTCTCTAACCCCTCCCCCTAGCCATAAAAGGCAGCTCTCCTTAAACTAGGGTGCTCTCCCTTCAGGTCAGGGATCAGATTTTGTGTCTGCATGTGGGGGTTTTATCTAACGTGGGGATCTCCTTTTGCTTCCAAGCATGATATCACCTTTTGTGAGGGAGGCAACACCACAGTAGAAACCGGACCCTAGGGGTGCCACATTTACGTAGCTAATATTAGACTATAGAAGCAAATAACAGGGCTCAAAATTAGGAATGGGTGAACCCGAAGTGTAAAGTTTGGTGTCCGTACCAAACACGTAGAGTTTGGGAACGGACCCCAAAAATTTACTTCCTTGAGAGGTCCATGTTACTGTTTGGGTTTGGGGGCTGGGGGGCTATAAAAAGAAACAAAACAGTGGTTAAACATCAGCATGATTACGTACCGGGGTCTGCACTCTTGTACTTCCGGGCCGTTCATTAATTTCTTGATTATTCTCTGCATGGTAGATGCTAGAATGTATGGGCTCTTTCCAAGTTACTGCACTGGCTCCAAAAGCCAATCACAGATGCCCACTCTCTGTGACAGCATCTGTGATTGGCTGTTGCACCTCTTATCCATTGTGTTAATCTCTATGTTTGGTTGCCATAGACATGTTCAGAGAGAAGTATTTTCACCAATATGCGAAACGCGCATCAGAGTTAGAATGCCAATGATAATGATCTGTGTTAGGCCCCAAGGGGAAGAACACCTGTGTGGGTAAGGTACTATACGGCACTTTTTCACATTATAACACAGATATATGTTGGTTGTGGTAATTATACCTATTACCTAGCACATGGTGCATTGGTCGACCGCACTTGTGGTCAATGTTTGACTTAATGGATACTTGTATGTAATATAGTATGCCATGCATGGCAAAGTACATTGATTGCATTATTACAAAACCCTGTTCTGTACATTTATCGATTTTTTTGTACAATTGCTTAGCACATGGTGCATTGGCCGACAGCGCTTGTGGTCAATGTTTGACTTATTGAATACTTGAATGTAATATTGTCTGCTGTGCGTGGCATAATATATTGAAAATATTACTGTAAATTACTATTTTGTACATTTAGCCATTTATTGTACAATTGCACCAGGGTTCTCCACCCAGAAATTTAATAGTGTCTGTATTTTACATATCCAAAAATCCAGAAAGGGTTTAGTGCTTGCATGATCCGCGCTGCCATCAGGATGAAAAACAAGGGGGGCAAGGCTCCTTCAAAGATGCTCCTTTGAAGGAGCCTTACCTCCCTTGTTTTTCATCCTGATGGCAGCGAGGATCATGCAAGCACTAAACCCTCTCTGGATTTTTGGATACAACACCACTGTGCACGTGGAAGTGCAGATTCAGCGGCAGCTGTCTATGCAAGCATACTGATTGTGGGTCATCACAACCGAACCAGGTGAGCACATATACTCACAAGAGCATCATCTTATCTAAACGATAAGACCCATTTGCACCTTTTGTGTCTCCTTATTTTAATCTGTATTTTACATATGTCTTTTGCCCATATGCATGGGTTCCCTTACTGACTTGTTGATCCCCGTCCTGTTTTGTAAGTTTTGTCTGCAACCTTGTTTAATGTAAGGGTTTTTTCTCTATTTGTGTAAAAAAACGCTTTTTATCTTCTGTACTAAATAAAAAAAAGTGAATATTTAGCCTATTCGAACCCCAGTTTGTGTTTGATTGAAAATTGATCTTTGCTTGGAGTTGGCCTCATATTATATAAAATTAAATGCTTTGAAACAATGTGGCAGCTTATTGTGACGGGTGATGTTGTATTGCTATCCATGTTGCATTTGTAGAGCCCCTGAGGTACCTAAACAGCATAAATCTCTAACAAGTAATTCACAAAACTTTATAACACGTAGATGTGAAACAAAAAATTTAATTTTTCACCTAAAGTACTATTTTAGTATCAAATTTTTAATTTACACAAGGGATAATAGGAGAAAATTGACCACATAATTTATTTGCATTTTCAGACATACACAATGATACCCCATATGTGGTAAAAAATGATTAGGCACTTAGCAAAACTCGGAAAGCAAAGAGTGCTATTTAATTTTTGCAACATCAAGGCGGACACCATATGCAGTTGCAGAGCCCCTGAGGTGCAAAAGAAGCAGACAAACCTCAAAAGTGATCCTATTGTACAAATTGCACCTCTCCATCAATGTATCTATGGCTACAGTGATTATTTTGTAATCCATGCCATGCCTTTTTTCTGGAGTATTGTAAACATGACAGCCTAGTGCTCATGCATTGTGCCCAGCTTGTGTTTCTGGTGACTTGAACCCTGTAAATTGTTATGTGCACTCTCCCTGCTACAATAATGCCACACATATGGTTGCTTATGGTGTTTTAAGCACAGTGGGGCATAGAAGGAGGGGGCATTAAGATTTGGAAGCATGGATTTCACTGGATTTTATGTGAGAGATGGGAGTCTTTGCTTTTCAAAAGCCCTTGTTTTACCAGTAACGTTGGAAACTCATCTTTATGGTGACAGATGAACTACCTCAGTGAGGTCAGCTTTTCTATGGGATAAGGTACGGGTTTTATTGGTAATTTATTTTGATTTGTTTTTAGTATAGGCTTGGAATAACATTCTTGTGTTTTAAACTGAGCACTTACATCGAGGTTACCGTGTAAATCCCCCCAAAATGTCATTAATATGAAAACCCTGGACAGAACAACCTACTATAATGAGGCAGATGGAGATACTGTGGACTCCATTTGGTGTCTGTTCTACTTATATCCATCTTTTTTTAGGCATGCACAGAAATATGGTCATCCACACGTGTATGCTAAAAAGACACCTAAAGTAATGGGTTTTGCCTGAATTGCGGTTTGGAGGATTTACAAGGAAATGTCAATGTAAGTGCTCAGCAAAGACCATAGGATAAATGTGAACTAAGGCTTATTAAGATTTTTGGGAGTTAGAATGAGCAAACAGACAGCAGAACAAAAGTAATTCAGATTTTTTTGTGTGTGGTTAACAGTACCGTGTAAGTGATAAGAGTTCTTTATTCTTCGGGTCGGTGCTATTAATGCAATAACAGATTTTTTTTAGTGATGGGCGAATCCTAAACTACTCGGAATCGCTAGACTCCGACGAGTCTGAGTCCAGGACTCGCTACTCGTTGCGAGTCTAGCGATTCCAATGTTAATGAATGGGGAACGAGTATTGCAGTGATTCCTCTGCTGCCGGACCCTATAAGGGGTCTGGCAGCAGAGGAAAAACCTGCAAATCCCCATGTTATTCTTTTAAAGCCAGCGGCAAAAAGCCGCTGGCTTTTAAAGAATAGTAAAAAAAAAAATAAAGGATTGAACCGAGGGAGGGGTAGGGGGGTGGAGAAGAGGGTGGAGAGGGTGGGGGGTGCACTGGACCGGCCGGCTACTTACCGCTGCCTTCGCCGGCGCCGGCTGCAGACTCGCTCCACGAGTCTCTGCTGCTTTTTCCGGAGATTCCCGAACACTGACAGAAGCAGTGAATAAATTAACTTCCGTCACTGCTCGGGAATCGCCAGCAGCAGAGCGAGTCTGGCTGACAGCAGAGTTCAGCTCAGGTCATAATGACCTGAGCTGAACCCTGACTGTTTAGTCAGTTCCCAGCTCTGCTACATCCCTGTCTGTCTAAGCACAGACAGGGAAGTAGCAGAGCTGAGATTGTGTTTTGGACTACGTCGGACGGAAGAGGATTTTTTTAATTAAAGATGGAGTCCCTAATGGCTTTTTTTTTTATTTCTAATAAAAAAAAATTTCTCTGTGTTGTTTTTTTTAAAACAATTTAATAGAAATTCATGGCGGTCATGTCTAATATTGGCGTGACCGCCATAAATTTCGGGCTTAGGGCCAGCTGATAATACAAAGCTGGCCTTAACCTCATTATTACCCAGTGAGCCACCCGCCACCAGGGCTACTGGAAGAGCGGGGTTCATCGCCAGAGGATGGCACTTCAATGAATGCGCCATCTTCTGGGGCGGCTGCGGGCTGCAATTTGCAGCGGGGGGTGCCCAGAAAGCTTGGGCCTCCCTGTGCTGCGGATTCCAGCCCCCAGCTGCTTAGCTGTACCTGGCTAGACATAGAAATTGCGCGGAGCCCCACACATTTTTTTTTTATTATTTCATGAAATTCATGAAATAATAAAAAAAAAGGGCTCCCCTATATTCTTGTGTCTGGCAAGGTACAAATAGGCACCTGGGGGTTGGGGGCAGCCCGTCGCTGCCTGCTGGATTCGGCTGGTTACAGAAATACGGCAAAGCCCACGTCAAATTTTTTTCTGACAAATCCACAAAACAATATAAATAAAAGGGACTGCATCTTTATTAACCCCTGGACCATGGGTGAGGGGTTAATAAAGATGCAGTCCCTTTTTTAGGATTGTTTTATTGATTTTTCAGAAAAAAAATGACGTGGGCTTCGCCGTATTTCTGGAACCAGCCAGATCCAGCAGGCAGCGACGGGTTGCCCCCAACCCCCAGGTGCCTATTTGTACCTGGCCGGACACAAGAATATAGGGGAGCCCTTTTTTTTTTATTATTTCATGAATTTCATGAAATAATAAAAAAAAATGCGTGGGGTTCCGCGCAATTTCTATGTCTAGCCAGGTACAGCTAAGCAGCTGGGGGCTGGAATCCGCAGCGCAGGGAGGCCCAAGCTTTCTGGGCACCCCCCGCTGCAAATTGCAGCCCGCAGCCGCCCCAGAAGATGGCGCATTCATTGAAGCGCCATCCTCTGGCGATGAACCCCGCTCTTCCAGTGGCCCTGGTGCGGTGGCTCACTGGGTAATAATGAGGTTACGGCCAGCTTTGTATTATCAGCTGGCCCTAAGCCCGAAATTTATGGCGGTCACGCCAATATTAGATGTGACCGCCATGAATTTCTATTAAATTGTTTTAAAAAAAAACACAGCACAGAGAAAAAATGTTTTATTAGAAATAAAAAAAAATAGCCATTAGGGACTCCATCTTTATTTAAAAAAATCCTCTTCCGTCCGACGTAGTCCAAAACGCAATGTCCTCTCTGTTACATCCCTGTGCATAGATATAGATGTCTATGCACAGGGAGTGAGCAGACTGAGAACAATCTCAGCTCTGCTACATCATCTCTGTGCACAGACATTCATGTCTGTACACAGGGAGAGCAGGCGGGCTCTAGGACCCTGGAGCTGCGGCAGCCCGCAGGACCCGAGCCCGGCACAGAGCAGACAGCCGGACTCGTTACTGTGTGAGTTTCCCTGCGATTACTCGCACAGTAACGAGTCCAATGCAAGTCAATGGCAATCCTAGTTTTGTCAGAGTCTCTGACAAAACTAGGATTGCCATTGATTTTTAATCGATCTGGGAAACTCGCAGAGTACCGAGTCCTGCGAGTCCCTTACTGCTCGCAGAGTAACGAGTCCTAGCGAGTAGACTCGCCCATCCCTAATTTTTTTGTTTTGCTGCTATTATACAGTAAAAATGTTTTTATACTAAAGTTTTTCGTTAGCCATATCTTGCCGAAGGTGATGATTTTATTTGCATCAATTTGGAATATACAAATTTTTTGATCAATTTTTTTAATATAGCTTATATAGCAGACTTAGGCTGTTTTCACACAGCGTTACTTTGATGTCTGAGGGGATCCGACTTTTTGCACGACCCCTCGGACAGCAGCTGATCCAAACTAATGCCTGCAATCGGATGCCAAATAGGCATCCGATACCGATATTTTGCAGAATCAGTTTGGATCCTCTCCCTCTCTCCTCCTCTCCCCACTCCTCCTGTCACCTCACTCCCCCTCCTCTCTACCTCCTGTCACCTCGATTCTCTAACCCTCTTGTCACCTTTCTCCCCTCCTCTCTCTGCTCCCTCTTTGTCCCCCTCTTTGTCCCCCTCTTTCTCCCCTCTTTCTCTCCTTTGTCCCCCTCTTTGTCCCCTCTTTCTCCCCCTCTTTGTCCCCCTCTTTCTCTCTCTTTCTCTCCCTCTTTGTCCCCTCTTTCTCCCCCTCTTTCTCTCCCTTTGTCCCCCACTTTGTCCCCTCTTTCTCCCCTTCTTTGTCTCCTCTTTCTCGCCTCTTTCTCCCATCTTTGTCCCCCTTTTCCAGACCTTAAAAAATAAAAAAAAATCTTTATTCTCACCTATCAACGAGTCCCCTGGCGCTTCCAGCTATCTTCTTCTGATCCACAGGACCTGGCGTGATGTCACAGTCACATGACTGGTTACCGCGGTAACCGGTCATGTGACTGTGACATCACGCCAGGTCCTAGAAGCATCGAGCGCTGGAGGCATCGGTGGATCGCAGGACAGGTGAGAATAAAGATTTTTTTATTTTTAACCCTTTCTTTTCACCAGATGTCACTTCTGCAATGTATGAATATACATTGCAGAAGTGAAATTAGATGGCAAGAGCGATTTTAGTGTACTGAGCATGCTCAGTACACTAAAATCAGGTCCGAGGAATGATCAGCTGTTTCCTCGGACCTGCGTTCCATAGGCCCCATGTTATTTGGCACGGATCAGGTCGGATCCAATTTGGTCCAATTTGTCTGCAATTTTGGGCACAGCTAAAAATCGGACAGAATCGAATCCAACAAAAATCGGATGGCAATAAGGCCAAATCCGATCCATGCCCATAGCATAACATGAGGGCCAAATCGGATCCGTGGCTGTCCGTTTTACAACGGACAGCCACGGATCTCAGAAAAACGCAGTGTGAAAGCACCCTTATATAACTTTTTATGATTTGCTACTTTTACAATTTTTTAATTTTTGCAAAAAATTTATTTGTTTTGCATTGTTATACTTTGAAACTTAACTTTAAATAATTTTTTTTGCCAATTTAGAAATAATATGGCTTGATTTTTGCTAGACTGCTTGCCGTTTTCATCCATACCATTTTTTTACATTTGACTTTTTGATTGCTTTTTATAAACAATTTCGTGTGTCAGCATGATGAAAAAGCATTTTTGGTATGTTTTTAAAATTTTTTTACAGTGTTCATCATAAGGAATAAATAACATGACAGTTTTATAGCGCAGGTAATTCCAGATATGGTGATATTCAATTATATGTACATTTTAAAAAAATTTGCTTCAACAGCTGCTTTTTAGTGGCAAAATGTTTTTTTTGTGATTTGTGTGCGCTTTTTTCTGTGTTTATTTTTTACTTTATTACATATTTTATTTAACTTTTTTCACTTAGTCCCACTGAGGGACATGAATATTTTTTAGTTGGATGACTGATCTCATACTGCAGAACTCTTGTACCGCAGTACATGAAACCTATCAGTGATTCAATAAGTGTGCCAGTTAGACCCTACTTATAGCAGGATCTAGCAGGCCACTGTACCCTGAAATCATTAGATGATCCAAGGCTATCATGGCATTGATCACAGGCAGGTGATCAAGTCAATAGGGATTTTTTGTCCTCCTTTTAGCCTTTTAGATATGGCTGATACAGTTGACAGTGGTATTCAAGGGGTTATTAAGCCCTGATCATTTCCAAAACTGGTCGGGACTGACGTCCACAAATGTCATTTGTCATATAAAGTTGTCACCTGTGAGATTTTTGGCTGTGGATAGGGCACTGCATACTTATTTTAAAATGGTGATTAGGGAATGTAGGTCCTTAATGGCGGTTTTATGCATATGTTTAATGTGTTAAGCACCACACTTTTTAAATCTTATATTGCATTTCTTAAATATCTGTCAAATTGAATCCTAAATTAGTCTATTAGGCTGGCTGAGAATCCTCAGTGGTTGAAACCTTTTAATGGCTAACTGAAATTATTGGTATTTACTGCCCCAGATGCTCTTCCCCATCCCAATACAGACCACTATGATCTCCATATTCAACGCTGTATATGTCTATATATGTGTGTTCAGACTGTGTAATTTTTAAGCCTGAAGAAGAGACCTGAGTTGTCTGGAAAGCTTGCTTTTTCTTACCATCTTCTCAGTGAGCTATTAAAAGGTATCAACCACTGGCTAACGCGGTACAAATATTTTTTACCTTATGTATTGCTGGTTTCACACTGGCGTTTTTTACCATCAGTGTGAATCTGTCACAAATTAGATGCACCTGCATCCATTTTCAGCCCCATAGACGTTTTAATGGGACCACAGGCACTTGTGGGTGCATCCTGTTGTGTACAATTCGCCCTGGATCTGGGTACATGCAGGTGTTAAAAGATTTTTCACGGAGACAAAATTGCATCTTGTTACAATCTTGGTCTGCATGAACAAAAACGTGAAAACCTGGATCCACCAGATCAAGGACACAATGGGTTAAATCTGATTGGGGGTCTATGAGACATGGAGTCATCTGGACTCCAGATCCCAGTAGATTGGACTTCCGGTCCTGTGTTTTATGAACTGTGCATGAGCAGACCGCAGTTCTACATGACACGTCCCCAAGGAGCGTGTCATTTACCATCCACCAGATCTTTGTAAATATGCAAAAGGATGCTCCCGCATGGGGTGCGGGTGCATCCAGTTTCATCACTGCGGGGTAATACAGGGGCATGTAGACTTTTCCTGCATGCCCTCGATTCAGAAATATGCTAGTGTGAAACCAGCCTTAGAATCATTGAATGCTCTTCATAGCATGCATATGTTTGGATTATATTCAATATTAATTTTTATATAGGTTTGTATTATTTTTTTACTAGTTGAAATTTTTCTTTTACTAAGTGACCATATACGCTATTCCTTGTCTATATCAGTTTCTAAATTTCAAACAGTATAGAACACGTGTCCAGGGGGAAAAATATAAGTGCATAAAAGTTTAAATGCCATGTATTTGACATATCTAAATAATAGTCTTGAACCATTCTAGTGTATTCCAGATTTTTGACAATTATAGCTTAAACTTGCCTTTCAATCAATCTACAGTACATACAACAGTGAGAACTATAGGATAGAGCACACTATTCATGTGAACAGTTTGCCTTCAGTTGCATGACAAATGTTCCAATATTTTTTATAGACTGCGAGGAAGTGTTTGGCGATACAATCTAAAAGTTAATCTTTATTTTTTTTTTTTACAAATATAAGATACTAGCCAAAACTAATGTTAAGAATGCTAAAAGAAACAATCTGTTTAAATTGCTAAATTTATCAAGAGACATATAGTAAATGAAAAAAAATGATAATATTTCATAATTGGAAAAATACCATTAGATATCAGATAGATGCTATCATATTTGGCTAATTTTGATCTGATGTTCATTCCTATTTTTATCTTTTAGAGAAAATATTTTTATGGAATTCTGATAGAATTCTAACTTAGAACAATACATCTCTCATTTTCATTTTTTGTAGGAGTTTGTTATTATCATGTTATTGCTGCAATACAGCTAAATTCATTCATTTAAAGCTAGAAAAAAGTTTCCTCCAAGCATTCATTTATATCATGAGTTCTTACACTGGAATAATAAATACAGCAAATCAGTTTACGAGATCTACGTTTCTAATACAGTCTATGTAAAACTTGACGCTTGAGCACTCATTTCGGGACAGCAGCTCCAGAGAAGTAAAGGGGGAGCTTTTTTATTAGTGCTTTTTTTGTCAAAAATCTCCATTTGGATGTTGTATAACTGAAATCACTTGGCTTGTAAACATTTTTTATATCTTTTTAGGATTGGTGGAAAGAACTATGAAATGGTTACAGTATATACATGCCATGTTGTTTAGTGCACTAGTCTGCTATGCTACAATTAAAGGCGTCTTGTACTGCTTGACCGATGTAAACATTGATGGGGGTGCCTGTAGATCTGAAGTCCAAATACAGTTGTTTGAACGTAATGTATCAAGAATTGGATTTGTCACTGACTTTAACCCTTTCATGATGCATTAATTTAAATTACTCCATTTATTTGACCATATAAATTATTGAAATACCACCTTTAACAGCTCCTAACAGAACCATATATTCACAATTCTGAGGATATTGCAAAAATGCATGTAGTGCGCCAGGGATGTACATAGAAATATGTGGCCCCATAGCAAATGTCTTATTGGATTCCCCTTTCCACACTCCTCCAAAATAATATTTTTTTATACAATTGGCTAAGTTCTATCTCTCGACATTTAACATCAGGGAGGGGGATATGTATTATAGAAGGTAATATATAATAATAATTAATAATAATAAAAATAATAATAATACAATTTATTTATATATATAGTGCTATTTATTCCATAGCACTTTACATATATTTACAAAGATGTCTCCATTTGGGCTCACAATCTAAACATCCTATCAGTATGTTTTTGGAGTGTGGGAGGAAATCGGAGAAGCTAGAGCAAACCCACGCAAACATGAGGAGAACATACAAACTCCTTACAGATGTTGTCCTTGGTGGGATATGAACACCAGCACTTACAAGGCTGCTGAGTTAACCAATGAGCCACCACTGATGTCCATTCATGTTCTCACCAACTACTATACCTCTGTTATGGCTATAATGCCCTCAAAACGGCCCACATACTGCATGATACCCTCACTATAAATTATCTCTATAATTTCACAAACAGCCCCCCATGTGCCCAGTATGATGACACCACAGCACCTCCAATAAAGTATGATGCTGTAAAAGTGCCCACCACATATTATAATGCTGCCACTGTAACTCCATTAGAAAATATTACCTCAGTCAGCATGGAACCCTTTAAGTGCCCCCCATACATTTTAAGGTCCCCCACACATAATATGATGTCTGTTAAGATCCCACAGCAGTGTTAGTGCCTCCAGATACACTATATTTCTCCCACAGACCACCACAAATTAATGATGGCCAAACATAATATGAGGTCTCCTTAAGCCCCTTCTTGCATTGCAGGGCCAAAGCCCTCACATAGCATAAGGGCCATTGCATAAAATTTAAAGCTTTCACAGCTCCACCCAGAGTATGATAGACCTCACAGCCCCCAACACAGTATTGGGGAGCACACACAATATTATGCCTCCTAAAGATCTGACTTGCAACAAAAATGCCCTCACACTCACAAACACAGTTTAATGTCCCCTGCAGTCCCCAACTCAGTAAGAGGTCCTTCCATCAGAAATAGAACCCTCACAGCTCCTAACATAGCATGAGGACCCTCACACACAGCTTAATAGCTCTACAGCCTCATCCACACCAACACACATATTATGAATCCCTCCTTGAAGCAGTCTTGTATCTGTTGATATTTTTACAAAAGGCACCCAAACGAGTCGCATAGCATCCACACGGTCTGTTGCTATGAATGGAAAGCCACAATTTGCATCTCAAGTTTACAAAGATAAATGAGTGAATATAGTCACTTCAGCAAACAATCATATCTTAAAAAGTAAATATGGCAATAAAAACTGTAGGTGGCAATATGAGACACACAGATCAATGATTTTGGTCATAAAGGTGTAAACATATGCCATAGACAGGAAACTACAGGATCTAAGTAGCAAATCTCTGTAAGCGTAGAGTTCTTCTTGTAGCGTTTTTATGTAGGCGCGGAGCTGATACTGCATTTCTTTGTGTCATATACGCATATAGTCTGTGTCAGTTTTACAAGTGTATGTTGCAAAAAGCACGAATTATGAACTTAAAGCGTAACTATCGTTAACATTTTTATTTAATAGTAAGATAGAGCAAATAAATATGATCAACTTGTAGTGGAACCAGTAGAAAACAAAAACCTTCAGCACTTACTTCCTTCAGCTGGCAGTAGCAGACGTCCTCTCCGGATCTCGGATCTTCAGGAAACACGCAGTTAATTACTGTTTCTGACCTTACGACCTTGCAGCTTCTGTGGAATGTCTGGGTGCCCACCAAGAGAAAGCAGACTATTAGATATGACGGGTGAGATGAAGATGCGGCACTCTGAACTCCGTACTCAATAGCAAAATTTTATTCCACGTAACAATCCATCAAGGAGGTGAGGGATGAGAAGGGCAACAGACTATTTCACGGTTTGCTGGCGCTTCAACTGGCATCACCACGGTTGAAGCGCCAGCAAAGCGCAAAACAGTCTGTCACCCTTCTCATCCAGCACCTCCCTGATGTATTTTTACCTGGAATAAAGTTTTGCTATTGAGCACAGAGTTCAGAGTGCCGCCTCTTCATCTCCCCATCGAATATATTCAACTTTCACATATAGTTTATTAATGAAATCAGGTGGGAAAACACTAAAAAAACTTCCACAAGATTTCCTCAGTAGACTGTGTGAAGCTCATTCTCACTCACTTCTCTCTTCAGGGCCTAAACTGCACTCACAATAGAGATGATAAAACTGTCAAATTACCTCATGCTGGTACCGCCATTCACATGGATCTGCTCGGTATTATCATAGACCACAAAGCAGAGGTCATGTGAATGGAGGATTGAGACAAGATCTCACAGTAGCTGTCAGGAGCTGTTTGAGCTCGGCATGGTGCCAGCATGAGGTAATTTGACAGTTGTCTTATCTCTATTGTGAACGCAACTTAAGGGGGTGTCACACACGTCAATGTCGTCAGCGAGATGATCGCTGACGACATTGACGGCTGATTGCTGGTGAGCTGTCACACAGACAGACTCACCAGCGATCAATTGACCAGTGACATCATGGAAACGATTTAAATATCGTTTCCATGATGTCTTGCTCCCGCTGCCAGCCTGCTGGAAGCGGGAGCAGCCTGGTCTCCAAGGTACACTGCGGGTAACTAGGCAGCGCGCGCTGCCTAGATACCCGACGTGTACCTTAGTTACCAGCCTCCTCCGCTCACCCGGTGAGCGGAGGAGGCTGGTAACTAAGGTACACGTCGGGTATCTAGGCAGCGCGCGCTGCCTAGTTACCCGCAGTGTACCTTGGAGACCAGCTCCCAGCGCTTGTGACAGGCGCTGGGAGCTGGAATATCGCTAGTCCCAGTGTCACACGCAGCGATGCTGCGTGTCCACCGGGCGACAATCGCCAGGTTTCAGAGCTGGTTCTGAAACCTGGTGAAAATCAACCAGCGATTTATCGCTGGTTGATGCAGTATGTCACACGCGTCAATATCGCTGCAACATCACGTGCAGCCGATATCGTGCAGGCGATATTGACGCGTGTGACACCCCCTTTAGGTCATGCCTCCTGATAACGGAGGTGAAGAGAAATAGCTTCACACACAGCCTAATGAGGACATCTTGTGGAAGGTTTTTTAATGGTTTACTTTCTGATTTCATAAATAAAGTATATGGGAAAGTTGATTATAATCACTTGCTTTACATTACTATTAAATTAAAATGTAAACGACGGTTACGCTTTAAGTTCATAATGTGAACACATAAAATATGCTTCATGATACCAAAATATATATAATCTTTATTAATTCATAAATTCACATGAAACCAATTGCATACTTGGAAAATCAGGTATAAAAGTAATAAAGGCACCTAGCTTATTGTAAACTGTTACATGTTATATGACAGTCTCTCATCTAGGCCTAGGTCCCTGTGTTTCTATTATACCTGTTACAACAAGTGCTCATCTTCTCTTTCTTCCTTTCTTTGTGTGTTATGTAGTTTTAAGGGAATTTATGAATGAATAAATATGATATAGTTTTGGCATCACAAGGTCCAGCATGTTTTCCTTTGTAGTTATTCTTAAGCGTGTGCGGCCATGAGAAGTAACTGGCAATATTTCTCATTCTGCATAGCTCTATTGGCAGACTAATTATAGGAGGACAAAACAGAGAATGTTTTACTCAAATAGCATAAACTCAGTGACAGTAAAGGTCAGTTCACAGTACAGAGGGACATCATTTCACATACTTTCCTAATGAGATGTTTGTTATAGCAGAGAATAATGATGTTGGTGGTATATTCCAGAAAAATTATGTGGTTAAAAAGGTCATAGTGTTTGTGGCCGTTTTATTATGCTGGAACTTGGAAGTCCAGCACGGAAAGTTTATACTAAGAGAAAACAGTTACTGAATGTTTTTACTTAGTACTGTATAAAATGCTGGAAATGTGGAAGCAAAAAAATAAACAAATTTTCTGTAATTGTTTCATACGTGTCATATTACAATATAACAATGTGAGTCCAGGAAGGATTTATTTGTGGTATTTTCCTATAAAAATGTACCATTTTATAAGCAAGTTAAAGTTATGGTGATTGGCAGTCAGTCACTTTGTGCATAATATGAAAGTTCCAAAGATATACATAGTCCTGTCATACTTTCTTCTGTAAGATCATGTTGTAAATGAAAACCCACTGTGCCCACTCAGGATTTCCTTTCATTAACCTATATTACCAGCTGAGCTATTTTAGCTACATTTTGGGTATGCGCATTATTATTTACTATAATTGCGTCGAGAGCCCCGCACTACTATGTGGACCTGGTATGTGCTGACCTTATGTCCATAAGGAAAGGCTGCTTCACCACACTGTGGAGGTGTAATCATGTTGACAGAAAACTTTAGTAATCACAAGAAAAAAAGATAGGATGGACTCACCGATGGTGGTCTTTGGAAGGACTTTGTTTACGACAAGCACACTGGTGTCATGGGACGACATATGTTTTGCTTAAGTGAGCTTCTACTGGTCCACTGATGCAATGATGTAGTTTTGCCTCCTTATTAGAGATGAGCGGTGTTCGACTCGAATTGTTCACCAATCTCAAATCCGAGCTGTTTTTGGCGATGTTTGAGTCATTCATCGAGTTAAAACAATTTGCTCTAAATTCGTTAGTTCGAGGTGAAGTTCAATTTCAGTTCGATTTCAGTTCCGCAAGGTATATACATACATTGCAGAACTGAAATGAAGTAAAATCAAGGGTTAAAAATGAAAAAAATCGATAGTCACCTCTCTAATCCATCCAGCGATGCTTCCAGCACTATCTACCTGTCGGAGATGTGATCCCGGCAGTGTTTCCCGGTGAAATGACGAGATCTCGCGATAACTCGTCATGTGACCGGAAACCGCTGCTGGGATTATGACGTCACCGCAGGTCCTACAGATCCTCACTACTATTCACTACTAGTGAGAGTCTGTAGGACCTGCGGTGACGTCATAATCTTGGCAGCACTTTCCGGTCACATGATGAGTTATCGCGAGAACTCAAAAACAGGGTCCATACATGTGACACTGGGCAATGCTCAAATACAATCCCTGTACCAAACTCAGGTATATATAAGACAATCAAACAAAAAGTAAATGTCTGAACCAGTGTTACCTATCCCCTAACTGGAGAACTGACCCAAGATAAAGTTCTGCTAGGCAGTCGGCACCTGGAGCGAGGAGGGTGTGTGTGTGGGAGGACGCCACCCATCTCGCGGCTGCACATGCGGCTTCCTCAGGGGTAGTGTGTAGTGACAAGCTGCTGCAGCTGTGTGTTATATATGGTGTGGAAGTGGCAGTTGAGGCCAAGGAAACAGGTGGAGGTAATATGTTAATAATGAGTACCAACATCCCGGAAGTGTGGTGTGTTTGGTATATTTAATCCCCGCTACCTGATCATGAGCTGATGTCAGCTACAAGTGCAGTTCTGTAGTTATTATGTGGCAAGCCAGGTCCTGGAGGTTTCCGGGGCCGTGTCCTGGTGCTCCCAAATATTGCAGGGCAGTACAGTACCGCATATAGTGGCCTATGTGATCGGTGTACCATGCCAAATCTCGCAGGAATGGCCAAGTCTCGTGAAATTGTATTAGCGATCACATGACATAGTGTATCAATAAGATCTCACAGGCAGTTCTCAGCTGTTATGTGGGGAGCGCAGGCACAGAAAGGCCCGATGGTTGCCATGGCGTCAAGTCGCACAACCTGTTTTACTTAACACAGGGTATGATGTAAGTAGCCAAAATGGAACTGGGTTACTAGACGCACCAAAGTGTGCTAGGGAAACACACACTCAATATGTATAGCTATGCACTAAGTCCTCACAAGTAAGCACAGTGTGCAAAAGAAACTGATGCACCACTGTGACCAGATACACAGGATTATACACAGTGTGCAATAACACTTGCACCACTGTGATTTAATGCACAAAAATGTGTGCAATATAAGCAAATGTGTGGATAGCTATGTGCAATGCAAACATGCACCACTGTTCCTTGGTGCACAAAACTATATTAGTGTGCATTATGGGCACATGCACCACTGTGTGTTGGTTCAACTATACTCAATGTGCAATGAGTGAAATGCATTACTATGAATTGAAGTACAATAAAAATACTTCATAGATTTAGTATAGGGTCCCACATCCTCCATTCCCCTCCTGGACCCCTTGGGTTGTTTATCTTTTATAGAATCCAGTATATAATAACACTTGTTGAGCCCATTACCTATATTGTTGTCTCATGGGATACTCCTTTGCCATCCTGAAGTCCTAATTGACTTCTCTGGTCATACAAAATGTGGACGGTATTGACTATTGTCATTTTGTGTGACATCCTGAGAATTAGTCACCATGGCGTGGAGTGTACAATAATGTCCTAACAGGAATAATATACTTTTCAGTAGGTGTTTACTCGGTGTGGCCTCTTTTGTACAGGACACCCTGTTGTGAAAAAAGGAACAAAAAACCCCTTTCTTTAGCTAGGGTCACACTTGGCTGTATTTTTTAAGGTTGTTTTTGGCTGCGTTTTTGCTGGTAGGTCTCCCACAGCCTTAAAAAATGCATGCAAAAATGCATGTGAAAACGCATGGTACCATTTAGTGCCATGCGAAACGCATCCATAGACTCCAATACAAAAAGCGTATGCCCTAATGCCAAAAATGCATGGTTAAAGTGCCATGCATTTTTGGGATGCGTTTTTGGCTCAGCACCAAAAAATGTATCATGCTGCATTTTTTGGTGCTTTTTCAAAAACGCATCCGTTTTTTTAACATGGGGCCCTAAGGGAAACGCATGCGTTAACGTATGGCACATATAGGCACCTGCGCTGATGCATATTCATTTTTAATGAAAAATGACTAAGTCCAAAAACTTCTCAAAAATGTTTAGAACCACAGGGGACACTATTTGGCACCTTTTGAAAAACTGATCACTTTTTCTAAGGGCTAAAAAAACGCATTGGTATGTGTGAACAAGGCCTGTGGGGGACCCTTGAAACACATGCAAAAACGCATGTAAAAACGCATGCAAAAACGCATGTACCATTTAGTGCCATTTAAAAATGCATGCGTTTCCCATAGGGCCCCATGTTAAAAAAAAATGCATGCATTTTTGAAAAAGCACCAAAAAATACTGCATGCTGCGTTTTTGGGTGCGTTTTTTCAAAAAAATACTGCATCATGCAGTATTTTTTAGTGCTGAGCCAAAAACGCACCCAAAAATGCATGGTCCAATCAGACATGCTTTTTTTTGCTTTTGGGGCATGCGTTTTTTGCATGGGGGCTTATGGGTGCGTTTTTGCATACGTTTTCAGAAAACGCAGGTCTCCAAAAATGCTAGTGAAATCTGCAAGTGTGACCCTAGCCTAAGAAAGGTTTGGGGAGAGTATAAAGAGGAATTTTATGTGAAGGTTTTTGTATTTAAAGTAATTTCCTGTTCTCTTTTATGGGGTCCTGAATAAGGCATGTTTAGATGTCTGTATTGTGTGAGGTTTGTGTGGTCATCATTAGTGGGTCCCTGATCCTGTGGTGTATCTGAGGTGAGATTAGAGATCCTTATTATTTTGTGGGTTGTTCTATGATTTGGTATCTGTGATGGTACCTTTACACGCCGCCACAGAGGGCAGCAACAGGCAGGCACCGCACGTGCACGCGCATGTTTTCAACGGTTGCTAAAGGTGCCTGATGCCGCATATACACGCCGCCACAAGGTGCTCCACAGAAGGTATTTTCGTTCCCCGGAAGTGCCGGCGGGTTACCTTCTGTGGAATACCTTCCCTGATTTACATGCCGCCACCACAAGGGAATATGGGCGTACACATTGTGCGGAGTAAGTACATAGGCGTGCCAGAGTTGTGAATTATGCGACGCTCGTACGGTGATTGAACAATGCAATAGCATCATGATTGGCCAGCCAGCGCAGGAAGGCTGGCTAATACATGACACTGTTGCAAATGTGGAGTGTGACTGGTCAGCTCTAGTGATGGGCGAGTCCTAAATTACTCGGAATCGCTTGACTCTAGCGAGTCCGAGCCCGGGACTCGCTACTCATTGCGAGTCTAGCGAGTCCAATGTTAATGAATGGGGAAGCGAGTAATAGTGAGTAGTGTGCGATTTACAAATCACAGATGTGTCTCGGAAGCTTCAGCCTGAAGCAATCCTAGTTTTGTCAGAGACTCTGACAAAACTAGGATTGCCATTGACTTGCATTGGACTCGTTTACTGTGCAAGTAATCGCTGGGAAACTCGCACAATAAGGAGTCAGGCTGTCTGCTCTGTACTGGCTGCCGCAGCTCCAGGATCCTAGAGCCCGCCTGCTGCCTGATGTAGCAGAGCTGAGATTGTTCTCAGTCTGCTCACTCCCTGTGCATAGACATCTATATCTATGCAAAGGGATGTAGCAGAGAGGACATCGCATTTTGGACTGCGTCGGACGAAAGAGGATTTTTTTAATTAAAGATGGAGTCCCTAATGGCTTTTTTTTTTTTATTTCTAATAAAAAATTTTCTCTGTGTTGTGTTTTTTTTTAAAACAATTTAATAGAAATTCATGGCGGTCATGTCTAATATTGGCGTGACCGCCATAAATTTCGGGCTTAGGGCCAGCTGATAATACAAAGCTGGCCCTAACCTCTTTATTACCCAGCGTGCCACCGCCACCAGGGCCGCTGGAAGAGCGGGGTTTAGCGCCAGAGGATGGCGCTTCAATGAATGTGCCATCTTCTGGGGCGGCTGCGGGCTGCAATTTGCAGCGGGGGGTGCCCAGAGAGCTTGGGCATCCCTGCGCTGCGGATTCCAGCCCCCAGCTGCTTAGCTGTACCTGGCTAGACATAGAAATTGCGCGGAGCCCCACGCATTTTTTTTTATTATTTCATGAAATTCATGAAATAATGAAAAAAAAGGGCTCCCCTAAATTCTTGTGTCTGGCCAGGTACAAATAGGCACCTGAGGGTTGGGTGCAGCCCGTCGCTGCCTGCTGGATCCGGCTGGTTCCAGAAATACGGCGAAGCCCGTGTAATTTTTTTTCTGAAAAATCAATATAACAATCCTAAAAAAGGGACTGCATCTTTATTAACCCCTCGCCCATGGTCCAGGGGTTAATAAAGATGCAGTCCCTTTTATTTACATTGTTTTATGGATTTGTCAGAAAAAAATTTCACGTGGGCTTCGCCGTATTTCTGGAACCAGCCGGATCCAGCAGGCAGCAACGGGCTGCCCCCAACCCCCAGGTGCCTATTTGTACCTGGCCGGACACAGGAATATAGGAGAGCCATTTTTTTTAAATTATTTCATGAATTTCATGAAATAATAAAAAAAAATGCGTGGGGCTCCGTGCAATTTCTATGTCTACCCAGGTACAGCTAAGCAGCTGGGGGCTGGAATCTGCAGCGCAGGGATGCCCAAGCTTTCTGGGCACCCCCGCTGCAAATTGCAGCCTGCAGCCGCCCCAGATGATGGCGCGTTCATTGAAGCACCATCCTCTGGCGCTGAACCCCACTCTTCCAGCGGCCCTGGTGGCGGTGGCACGCTGGGTAATAAAGGGGTTAATACCAGCTTTGTTATACAAGCTGGTATTAAGCCCGAGATTCTTAATGTCAGGCCATGTTTGACCCAGCCACTAAGAATCTCCAATAAAGGGTTAAAAAAACACAACACAGAGAAAATATTTTATTAGAAATAAAAAAAAAAGCCATTAGGGACTCCATCTTTAATTAAAAAAATCCTCTTCCGTCCGACGTAGTCCAAAACGCGATGTCCTCTCTGCTACATCCCCTGTGCATAGATATAGATGTCTATGCACAGGGAATGAGCAGACTGAGAACAATCGCAGCTTTGCTACATCATCTCTGTGAGTAGGTGGGCTCTAGGACCCTGGAGCTGCGGCAGCCTGAACAGAGCAGACAGCCGGACTCAGCTCGCAAAGTAACAGCAGTTCCTTTGCGAGTTTCCCAGCAATTACTTGCACAGTAATGAGACCAATGCAAGTTAATGGCAATCCTAGTTTTGTCAGAGTCTCTGACAAAACTAGGATTGCCATTGATTTGCATTGAACTCGTTGCTGTGCGAGTAATCGCTGGGAAACTCGCAGAGTACCGAGTCTTGCGAGTCCCTTACTACTCGCCGAGTAACGAGTCCTAGCGAGTAGATTCGCCCATCCCTAGTCAGCTCACTGAATATGGCGCCCTGTGCAGGGACAGCCAATGGTTACATAGTAGCTCCACCAATGATCGCTGATGGGGCGTGGTATACATGACGCTGTGGCACGTCTCAGGAAATTCACTAGGGCACGCAAAAACCTTGCCTTTGCCCTGATTACACGCCGCCACCGTAGGGATTATGCCTGCTTGTCTTTGAGAACGGCTCAAACACAGGTATCCAAAGACACAGGAAGGAACTTCCTGAATTACACACCGCCACTTCGCGGTCTTTTGAAGGCAAAAGGCACAATTGTGTCCGATACCTGGCGGTTTCTACCTTTCGGTGGCGGCGTGTAAACGTACCATGAGAATAGTTTATTCAGTTCAAAGATGTTTATATACACTATATAAAACAACACATATGCATGTTTTTCTCACCACTCGACATGCAATCAGAATAAAACTTTCCCATTTTAGGTCAGTTAGGATTATCATAATTATTAATATTTGCCAAATGCCAGAATAATGAAAAAAAGAATGACCCCCTTCACCCCCAGGCGATTTTCTGTTTTTTAGTTTTCGTTACTCCCTCCTCTTCTTCCAAGAGCCACAACTTTTTTTAATTTTTATGTCAATGTAGACATATGAGGGCTGTTTTTTTTGTGGGACAAGTTGTGCTTTTGAAAGATATTATTTATTTTACCATATAGTTACAGTAAAATGAGAAGAAAAATCCAAGTGCAGTGAAATTGCAAAAAAAACTGCAATTCCACATTTGTTTTTGGGGTTTTTTAATCTCCATCTTCACTATATGGTAAAACTGACATGTTGGTATGATGCCTCAGGTTGGTACTAGTTCGTAGATATCAAACATAATTTTGGTGTTTGGACTTTTTTTTTCCATTTTTTTCCAATATGAAGTTTACAGATCTGATTAAGTGATTTGATATATGATGGAATGCGACGATATCAAATATGTGTATTTTTTAAATAGTTTTATTTTTAATGGGGCAAAAGGGGGTTGATTTGAACTTTTATGCTTTTTTTCATACTTTTAAAATCTTTTTTTCATTTTTTTCTTATTTTTTTACTGCCCACTGGGGGTCTCACTGCTGTATAGTCTGATCGCTTGAGTTATTTAGACATGAGCTGCAGCAATATATAGCACAAATGATCACTTTCTGTAGATGCCGACACTTTATGGCATCCACGGGAAGTAATTGCAGACAGCAGCCAGGGTCATTAGAGGACCCCAGGCTGTGAAGGTAACCGATGAAGGTCCCATGATCACATCAAGGAATCTCCGATTATGGCAAGGAATGGCGCAATCCATGTTGCGGGGCTTTGGATAGCATCATCAGTCAATGACATTGATATTCAAAGGGTTAACAGCAATTAATCTGATTGCTGATCCAATCAATGCCGTTAGCTACACATTTCAGCTGATTAGATCAGCTGAAATGTGTGAGGGAAGATGTGAGCTCAGTGCATAAGCTGACATCAGGGGCAGGGGCACGGTCAAGGACGTACAGAATATATACATCCTTGGTCGTGAAGGGTTAAGGCATTTTTATTACTTTCTCCAAAGTCGCAGGTTTACATACCATTGCCCTTAAACTGCATGACTTGGGTCAAACATTTTGGATATCCTTCCAAAGATTCTCAAAATAGTTGGCAGGAATTTGAGCTCATTCCTGATGACAAATCTGGTGTAACCGAGCCATGTTTGTAGGTCACCTTGTTCTCACCTGCCTTTTCAGCTTTGTCCATAAATTTTCAATAGGATTGAGATCATTGGTTTGAGATAGCCACACCAAAACATTGACTTTGTTATCCTTAAGCCACTTTGTATCCAGATTGGCAGTGTGCTTTGGGTCATTGTCCATTTGGAAGACCCATTTTCGTCCAAGCTTTAACTTCCTAGCCGATGTCTTCAGATGTTGATTCAGTATTGCCGTGTAATATTCTTTCCTCATGATGCCATCTATTTTGTGAAGTCCACCAGTCCCTCCTGCAGAAAAACAACCCTACAATATGATGCTAACAACCCCATGTTTCAAATTTGGAACAGTGTTCTTAGGCTTCCAAGCATTTCCCTTTTTCTTTCAAATATTTTGATAGTCATTATAGCCAAACAATTGAATGTTAGTTTTGTCAGACCCCAAGACATGTCTCCAAACCCGTAGGTCTTTGTTCCTATGTGCATTTGCAAAAATTAGGTTGCCTCTTTTATGTCTCTTTTGGAGTAATGCTTCTTCCTTGAAGAGTGGCCTTTCAGCCCATTTTTTGCTACAGTACTCATTTTTCTGTGGATAATCTTACCAGCTTCCGCCATCATCTTTAGAGGGTCTTTTGCTTTTGTTCTTGAGTTGATAATCACATGTCATATAAAAGCATGTTCATCTCTGGGACACAGACACCTGTGTCCTCCCTGAGTGGTATGATGGCTGGACATTCCCATCTTGTTTAATCTAAACTTTTGACTCTGCAGAAAGAAATAAAAATGCCTTTAAAACATTTCTCTCTCTCTTCTCTCTCATTCTGGCATTCGGCAAATGTTAATAATTCTGGTAATCCTAACTGACCTATAACAGGATAGTTTATTCTGATTTCATGTCAGCTAGTGAGAACAAAATGCATATGTGTCATTTTGTATGTAAACTTCTGGTTTCAACTGTATTTATGTGGCGCCCCGCAACGAGTGCGTCACAGGAGGGTATTGCAGCCAAGACAGCAGCAGCAATATTCTCTGAATAAGCAATGACACAGTTAACTCAGAGATCCATACCCTACATGCACATCAGCATAGAGGGCCAATAAGGTCCTGGTGGGGGAGTGTAGTGGTAGAGTGTGAGGAGAACTGAATTGGCAACGTAGGAGAAGGGAGCAAAAAGTTCAAGCTCTGAAACCTAGGAGAGGGGGCCTGCATAGTCCCATGCAGCCCCCTGGCCATCACCCCGGTTGATGCCATTACTCCGGTGCCTCAACAACCGGACTCTGGGCTAATGCATATGGGTCAAAACATCCCCGTAGCCCATCTACAATCGGATTACTGGTTCCGAAGCTGGGAGTCGTTTATCACTGCCATGCAAACCAGGAGTGGAAGGAACCGCTTTACAGGAGCACCCCACCACCACCGCACACACAGAGTTGTCTAGCCAGCGGAGTAACCACCAAAGGACCCAAGGCTCCCCACAAATCGTCCAGAATTCCCGGTAGGGCAATTGAAGCAGCCTCCTTGTACCCGATCTGGCACCTCAAGGCAACCACGGCAACACAACTAGCTTAGAATGGAGGAACATCCGGAGCTCTGAGAAACACTGGTCTTTACTGAGTCCACCCGGTCCGTTACCCGTAACTGTATGCCATGTACTGCCTGCTGGTTACAGTAAATTACCGTTACAGAGACTAACAGTGTCCGTGCCTTCTTATGAACTGTCTATCTCCGTGCATTGGAAGTAACTGCAGATGCCTCAGAACATCTTGCGCAGCTCCTGGCTCCGGGGATCACCGTTAAGCCTGTGGGGAGCGTTCCATCTTGCTGCATTCCATCCCCGGAGGCCCATGCAGCGCCGGTGGACTTCACCGGAACACTCATAGGTGGCGTCATGAAACAATTAACCCCTTAACTGTTCAACCAACGACGTCTTTATTGAATCTGGACCACCGGGCCCCACTACCGCAGGAGCGGTTCCCGTGACAAGGAGGAAGATAGAACGCCTGTCCCTCGGAATCCCGACCAGGGTGAGTCATATATAGATTGTAAGCTTGCGAGCAGGGCCCTCACTCTTCTTGGCACCTGTTGAATTGTGTTACTCTGTATTGACTCATATTGTCTGGTACATGTCCCCTCTGAATTGTATAGTGCTGCAGAATACTGTATATTTGGCACTGTATAAATAAGTTATGTTTATTATTATTCTTTAGTATGTTTGTTCTCTGGTCTTTAGTAAGTGTCAGCCCTGGACAACCGAGTGATAACATAACAGCTTTCTGACTACTTGGGACTCCTTATTGTGCATTGAGTGATAAAACATTCAGATATGCCAAAACAATAAAACTGACTAGTTTACATTTTCTTAAATGGATTCTCCGAGAATGTGAATGGGAACTCGTCACATTTCAAACTGCAAGTCATCCATGTCACATATCAGTGCAGGTTGTAGCCTTAAACTCAACTAGAAAAATGTGACAACTGTCAGAGGGCAGCATCGCGAACAAATACACATCACTGAGCCGCTGAGCAGGGCGGTGAAAAGCTTTCTGTTGACTAAACACAGCGATATTTTATTAATACCCATCTTCAGTCTTGCCACTTAAACAAACTTATTCTCTGTTGTTAGACTGAACAGAATTGGTAAAGAAATAAGCACAAAGGAGGATGAAGCAGGTGGGAAAAAACAAGTTATATACAGTCAGCTGGTAGATTCATTTTTTCTTATGATACAGCCCTGCTCATGTTCACATGATGCTCCTTTGACAGTTGAAACACTTCTTAAGGTGAGTTTTTATAATCTGCAACCTACCTCCACATGTGACTGCAGTTTGGAATAAATGACAAAAATTGGTTATTTTTGATCACATTCTTTGAGAACTCCTTTAAGATAATGTAAATTAGTCTGTTTTATTGCTTTGCTATGTCTGAATACTGTATTATAAGGAGGACCAAGTAGTCTGAAGACTGCAATTTGTTATCTCATGGTCATTAATAGTGGTTTTCCAGGACTGACAGATGTGACTGAGACAGGAGAACAGAAGTACTGCATATAAATCACTTTAAGGTTAGGGTCACACTTGGGTTCTGCATGACGGATGCGTTAAAGGATGCGTTTTTTTTTGTCCTTGTGTTCACATGACATGTGTGAATTTATGTTGCCTAAATTAATGGATGCATTAACGCATGGTATATGTATGTACCATGCGTTAACACATCCGTGAACGCATCCGTTAAAGCAGGGTACATACATGTACCATTCATCAACGGATGCATTTTGCCATAGACTCCAATGTTAAATTAACGCATCAATTTTCCAATACAGCCCAAAAAATGCTGCAGCCCGCGTCATGATGTGCGGTACAAAGAAACACATAGTGTGAAATGCATAGCATTTTGGCATTGCATTTTTTGCATTGGCGTCTATGGATGCGTTAACACATGCATTTTTACACATTTGCACATGAAATAAAAATGCATCCTTTTGGCGAATGAATGGCGCAAGTGTGACCTTAGCCTAAGGGCTTGTGCATATGATGTCTTTTTATGGAAGAAGTTTGCCTGGAATCCACCTGAGAAAACACTACAAAATCACTCCATAAAATTAACATTGTTCACATATTCAGTCTTATGTCACTTCTTTTAACCACTTCAGGGTTTGGAAATCCTGAATTAGATAAATGAAGTTACATGCTGAATCTTCAGGTAATTATAGAGCAGGGTTTTCCTAAAGTGGCTTCACCAGGTAAGACTCGACGTGCACATAGCCTAACAAATGCTAAATCAGAAAACATACCTACAAAATATTAATGATCTAAAAGCCCACCTTAAATATATCACAGGAACAAGACCCCACTAATGTTAAGAACCCAAAATTCAAAAACACAGACCTCCAATCATGCATAATTCAGGATCCCACAACAGAAGCCTACCTTATGGCAGAACCCTTTAACTGCAGAAATAGAAATCCTTCAGAGGAAAATCCTGTTTATAAACTTCCCAAACCTTTTTTAAGCATTACAAAGAACTCCACTCTCTGCAATACACTCTCTATAGCCCCCTTTCATAACACCCCCTAAAATATTAACACAAACACCAAGCATTTTCCACCCCCCAAAATCCAACCACAGGAGTCACCCCAGAACAATTCCTCCCTAAGCGTCCACCAAACTGTGCCCCACCAGCACTGTACACACCCAGTACACACCCAAAATCCTGCCACAGATATTCCAACAGCATTATAAACCCCCAAATCCCATGGCAGGCATACCCAAAGCATTATGAACCTATACAATTTCATCATAACTGTCTCCTCATATTCCTCACACCACAAATCCGACCACAAATCTAAAGCAAACATGTATTTGTAGGGGAATGTATGAAAACAGCAGTAAATTAACATTTGTTCAAGGCTGCATCTCTACACGCAATGGGCATATCCTTTAGGTTTGTTGATTATAGAATTTCTAAACCATCAGGTCCCTATGAGAAAAGAGAGGATGATATTTGTCACCTCTCTGCAATCTTCGAAAGGACTGAATAAAACGGTGCCTAGTGGCAGCCTGACATTCACATTTTACTATAGGAAGGGGGGTTTTTGGAATAACAGGGCGTTTAAAATGTAGTATACTCATTACTAATTTAGACAGGATCCAGTCACAGACCTGATATTAGAATATTAAAATTAGAGGCTGTCCTGGACACCTGAGCCCAAGGCAAAATATATAAAAACCTGGCTTGCACAAAGAAAGGGGTTCGCAATTGGGTGGTCAGCCAAATGTTGATGTGATCCATATTTCATTGCTTCTCTCCCCCCAAGGAAACAGAAATTTACTTTTTACTGGAAGATAGGTATTTCTGCATTTCTTCCATTTTATTTTATAACTGCTTTGCATATATGTGTATCCTTTTTATTTTTATCTTTGATATCTTTTCATTGTAAGCACTGTGATGCATTGGGTGTGGCGAAATATTTACTATTTACTTAGAGGTTCCTACCTGGATCGAAAATTGCTCAACATTATCTACCTTGGGCTTAGTGCCAGCTGAAAATACATACCGTATATACTCATTGTGATGAATATTGGTAAGGAATATTGCCATATCCCCCATATTCCATTCCTCCCAGAAAGCAATTGATAAGGCACATCTCACTCATAAAGAGATAAGCCCCCACCCTTGGAAGGCAGAAGTCATTCATCTCTGGCAAGCAGTAGAGTAATTAGTATGTAGATGGAAGCCTAACTGGCCACACAAAAGGACTCTTCCTCAACTTTGATATGGTAATCAGCTAGGTGTATGGAGCTTCCTAAGAAATGGGGTTTTGCCAAAAGGTGACACGTCCAATATCACTGTAAGGCCAGAGGATAGGAAGTCCTTTCTTCCCATGCAGACTGGACGGAGCCGTGACTATAACATCAATATCTCTTAAGGCGTCCACCCTGTGATACTATCGAATATAAAAATGAACTCTACACATCTAGACGGTGATAAGGCTTGTATTCATAAGAATGTAGGACGACTGTAAGCCATGTAAACGTGATATTGGCTACTAGGCTGCTACCAGAGTAGCCATGTTTCATATCCAGACAAAGATAAAATCATAACTAAAAATATGAAAGTATTGTCTTCCGTCTGCAATGCCAACGGACACGGCTAGGTCAGATTATTGAATTTGGGTGTCTATATCTCCCCTCAGAGGGGTTAGAATTGTGAGACAGCCCTGAGGTGCGAGATGGGTGGAGACAGGGGTCAGCTCATAATGTATAAAAATCATCTGCTCCATCTCCACCTTGTATTTCATCTGAAGAGGCATTATTCCACCAAAGCCAGAGAGTACCCAAGGAACAGATTGGCATCACGCCGCACTTGTGGTGCCATCAGCACTAAGGTAACTGCTCACATGTGTGTGTAATTCTGTGTATTCCATTTACCCGGTTATTGGCATATCTGACTGTAATATTTGTAACATCTTAATAATAACTGTAAATATTAATATCTAGTGTACCATTAGCGTGATTAAATATATAAATTTAATCCTGAGTTGCTCTTTTTACCTTTATCACGATCCCCACGTCCGTGTGCTCATTTAACGCTACCTGGGTTGGTTTCTGACCCAATGTAAGCCCGACCACGGACCGGACTTATATTAAACGAGAAGCTGGTGGCAGCATTTGTGCTTGGGGTTATTCAGGGCCTCTGGCAGTGACGGGGTGGAGGAGATTATATGTGCTTCTGGCTGCGGGCTAGAAGGCATATACCACACTCACTGAGAGGTGCCTTAATAAACCAGCACAGGCAGGGCAGCTGCGGCCCTTCTTTATCCTCAGGCAGTTCTCTGACTGACCTGGGTTTAACAGGAGGCACTGTGGAGCTGCCAGGTTCGGTGGTCGCGATTCACCACACTCATGTATAAGCCGAGTTTTTCAGCCCAAAAATTGGGCTGAAAAGTCCCCCCCTCGGCTTATACACGGGTCAATACGGTAACTCAGGCTTGGAGGAGGCGGGGGGAGGCTGCTGTATGAGCGGCCCCATCACGTGGGGCCGCTTATTATATATGCACTGCTTCCCCCTGTCAATCAGCAGCAGGGGGAAGCAGTGCATATATGCCCCCAAATGCTGGCACTCGTCCCCCTCCGTTATAAGCATCCCCCCCCCCCGGCTGCTTTAGTTACCATCCCTGTATGCTCCGTCCTCTGCAGCATCCGGGGTCATGTGACGGCCAGTCGCATGACGTCATCGCTACTGGCCGGGTACCCCGGATGCAGCAGAGGACGGGAGCGTGAGGACCGGCGCGGATCAGAAGACCTGGGATGGTAACTTAACAGCCGGGGGGGTGGATGCTTATAATGGAGGGGGACAAGTGCCAGCATTTGGGGACATACTGTATATAACTCACTGATGGGGCCTGTATATACCTGTGGGGCTGCTGTATACCTCTGGGGCTGCTGTATACCTGTGGGGCTGCTATATACCACTGGGACTGCTGTATACCTCTGGGGCTGCTGTATACACCTCTGGGGCTGCTGTATACACCTCTGGGGCTGCTGTATACACCTCTGGGGCTGCTATATACCTCTGGGGCTGCTGTATACACCTCTGGGGCTGCTATATACCTCTGGGGCTGCTATATACCTCTGGGGCTGCTGTATACCTCTGGGACTGCTGTATACCTCTGGGGCTGCTGTATAACCTCTGGGGCTGCTGTATACACCTCTGGGGCTGCTATATACCTCTGGGGCTGCTGTATACCTCTGGGGCTGCTGTATACACCTCTGGGGCTGCTGTATACACCTCTGGGGCTGCTATATACCTCTGGGGCTGCTGTATAACCTCTGGGCTGCTGTTACCTCTGGGCTCGTATACACCTCTGGGGCTGCTGTATACACCTCTGGGGGCTGCTATATACCTCTGGGGCTGCTGTATACACCTCTGGGGGCTGCTGTTATACACACTCTCTGGGAGTCTGCTGTATACACCTCTGGGGGCTGCTGTATACACCACTGGGGGCTGCTGTATATACCACTGGGGGGGCTGCTGTATATACCATCTGTGAGGGCTTTCTGTATATACCACTGGGGAGGCTGCTGTATATACCACTGGGGAGGCTGCTGTATATACCACTGGGGAGGCTGCTGTATATACCACTGGGGAGGCTGCTGTATATCCACTGGGGCTGCTGCTGTATACTACCACTGGGGGCTGCTGTATGTACCACTGGGGCTGCTGTATACTACCACTGGGGCTGCTGCTGTATATACCACTGGGCAGGCTGCTGTATATACCACTGGGGAGGCTGCTGTATATACTACTGTGGAGGCTGCTGTATATACCACTGGGGCTGCTGCTGTATACTACCACTGGGGCTGCTGTATATACCTCTGGGGCTGCTGTATACTACCACTGGGGCTGCTGCTGTATATACCACTGGGGCTGCTGCTGTGTACTACCACTGGGGAGGCTGCTGATACCACACTGCTGGGGGCTGTATACTTGTGCTGGGGTCCACTCTCGGCTTATACCCGAGTCAATAGATTTTCCCAGGTTTTGGGGGCAAAAGTAGGGGGGTCGGCTTATACACTGCGGGTCGGCTTATATCACTGAGTATATACGGTAGCTGGCATTTATCGGCCTTTATATACCACTGGGGGAGGGCTGCTGTATATACCACTGGGGAGGGCTGCTGTATATACCACTGGGGCTGCTGCTGTATTATACCACTGGGGCTGCTGCTGCTGTATATACCACTGGGGCTGCTGCTGTATATACCACTGGGGACTGCTGCTGTATCCACTACCACTGGGGAGGCTGCTGTATACCACACTGCTGGGGGCTGTTATACTTGTGCTGGGGTCCACCCTCTGGCTTATACACGAGTTCAATAGGTTTTCCCAGGGTTTTGGGGGCAAAAGTAGGGGGGTCGGCTTATACACGGGTCGGCTTATACACGAGTATATATGGTAGCTGGCATTGATCCTTTTACTCAGTTTGCCTCTGGCACTAGGACAACTGGAAAAGTCGGATACAGCACCAGAAAATGGCACTTCTTTGAATGCTCAATTTTCTGTGCTGCAGGATGCAATTTCCAGCAGGGGGGCCAGAACGCCTTCCTACTCTGATGATTCCAGCCCTTAGCTGCATAATTGTACCTGTCTGTACCTGTCTGACAACCAGAAATATTACAAAGCTCCATGTCTTTTTTTTTTCATATTTTAAGAAACAATAAAAAAAGGGTTCCTTTGTTTTTTTATTGCCAGCCAGGTAAAACAAGGAGTTGATGGTAGCCTGAACCTGCCTGCTGTACCTCTGCTGGTGGCCAAAAATACAGCAGAGCCCCACCTCATCAGTAACAAATTCTCCCAAAATCCATACTAAATATACAGCAAATACACACTGTGTGTAAACACTGCTGCGTATTTGCTGCATATTTAGGAGCTAAAATCGAGGTATTCATGGAACATTTGCATATTTCCAATGCAGTGCTAGAATATAGTGCTGGCTTTTAGGCCAGCTGTGAGAAAGTGACACCCACTTCACAAGAAGGGCTTGTGCCCTATCTTGTCCTGTAAAATGGTTAATAAAAATTCATGTGCCCATGCTTATACTGTGGTGGGACCTGGTGAGGGGAAGCACGAGTAATTTCAAACCACAACTTTATCATAATTAATTATTAAAACCCTCGTCGGTGGGGCGTGTCCTAACCTCTGATGAAGTAGGAAGCTTGGATCTGGAGCTCCGACCAGGGACCTGTTTCACAAGCTAATTCCACGGTTCCCTCGTGCCCCCGAGGCTCCAAAACGCTCTGTACCGGCTCTGGAGGATCTCCTGCTGACATGGGGAAAAGTAAGGCCAGCTCCCGTGACTCGGCTCGCCGCATTGCTGACTTCTTTGTCCCCCCTCTGCACGTGGTGCAGGGAGATTCACAGGCACAGCAGTCCCCCAGAGCTGCTCGTGCTGCAAGGCGTGATCCTCCCCCCTCAGCCTCAGGCAGTTCTGAGATTGTTATCCCAGAGGCTACAGTAACCCCTTCACTACTGAAAGCCATGCTGGGGGAGCTTAGATCCTCCATACAGGAGGATATGCGGGCCATGGTGTCCTCTCTCCGGGGGGAGGTGGAGGAGCTGGGAGGCCGGACAGATCATCTTGAAAGGAAGATGGCTGAGCTGGTGGCTTCACATAATTCCCTGTGGGACGCTCATGAGGCTCTGGAGAGTAAAGCACATAAAACCCACTCTAAAGCCCTGGACCTGGAGGACAGGTCCAGAAGAAATAATATCAAGCTCAGGGGGGTCCAGGAATCGGTATCAGATGCAGACCTGGGACCTTTCCTACAGGAATTTATTGTGGTAGCCCTTCCACAGACAGACAGAAGCCTCCTGGTGATCGATCGCATACATCGCCTGCGCAAACCCCCAGGGTTGGCGCCTTCTGTGCCGAGGGACGTGCTCGCCCGTGTACATTTTTTTGAACTTAAGGAGGAATTCCTCCAGGCACTCAGGGGTTCACCTCAGCTGCCTGACAAGTTTGCCTCTCTGAAGGTCTTTCAGGATCTCTCCCCTGGCACCTTGGCCCTGCGCAGAGCCTTTGCCCCGTTCACTTCAGTCCTCAGAGATAAGGGCATACAATACAACTGGGGGTACTACCCTACCAGACTCCTCATTAAAAAAGATGGCACCTTCACTACCTGCCTCACCCCCCGGCAAGCTGCAAAATCTTTCTCTGAATGGGGATTCCAGCCTGCAATTGATAAAGACTTGGATAAGTCTCCTAACTCAGGACAGAACTCTCCCAAGCAAGTGGACCGCCGCATTGACCCTGACTGGGTAACCGTTCGATGAACTTGCATCATCTGGGTCCCTGGTCGGACCTTTTTTCCCTGTTGTTTTCTTTTGTTCTCTCCTTTCCTGTGTGGTTATCCTTCCGCGCAGGACTGAGGGACTCGGACTCTGGCTGCTGTTTCCACGGACTGAACCCTGTGGACTGTTGGAGTCCTGTTTTGGCCCCCTAGGTGACGTTGTTTGTCACCGGTGGATTCGGACCTCCGGTCTGAATGGACGTTCTGTTTCTTATTTTTTTCGTGTTCTTTGTTTGTATGTCTTGTTTGTCTCTCCCTTTTCCCCCACTTCCCCTTTCTCTCCCTAGGTGGACATGGAGCTGTATCTCTGCTTTAGTAATTTTTATGCTATTTACTTATTGTACCGTATCATTATCTGTTGCTATGTTTGACCCTCCATGAGTGTTACACTGGTCTCCCAAAATGTTAACGGGCTAAACTCTCCGTGCAAAAGGGCAATGGTCTGGCGCCAGTTAAATAAATCCGGTCACCAGATAGTATGCCTTCAGGAGACTCATCTCCTGGCACAGGATGAACCCAGAATGTCTTCTAGCTTGTATCCGCACCGATTCTTTGCAGGAGGAGGCACAAAAAAGGCCGGAGTTGCTATTTTTATCAGTAGAGATGTGACATTCCAATTGGTCCGGGTGGTCGCTGATGTAGCGGGGAGATCCCTGATTCTTCTCTGTACCATTAATGACGCACCCTATACAATTGCTTCAGTGTATGCCCCTAACACCGGTCAAATCAAATTCTTAAAATCATTCTTGCAAACTATAGGAGATGTACACCACGGGTATAAATTGATTGCAGGTGACTTTAATGTCCCGATGGTGAAGACGTTGGACTGCTCTGTCCCGTCTGATTCTAGAGCGGAGGCTGACCAGGTTGTGCGCTCTCATGGACTCCATGATATATGGAGGTACTTGCATTGCAGTGAACGAGATTACACGTTCATGTCCTCCAGTCATGCAACTTACAGCAGAATTGACTATATACTAGTTAACGACGTGGCTCTCCCTCACTGCTCTGCGGCTACTATTGGTAACATATCCTGGTCAGATCATGCTCCTGTAACGGTCTCACTGATTGACCCCCTGGCCTTAACCCCCCCTGCATTTTGGCGTCTTAATGCCCAGCTTCTAACGGACCAGTCTGCTGTCTTCCATCTAGAAGCCTTGCTGGATGAGTTTTTCCGCCTTAATGATACACCTGAGGTGCAGCCCGACACTCTCTGGTACGCACATAAGGCTGTTATGAGGGGCCACTTACTCAAACTGGCGGCATCTAACAAGCGTATATATACCCAGGCTTTAAGGGATGCTCTGGCAGAGGTGGCATCTTTGGAGACCAGGCATAAACATACCCCCACCCCACTTTTGCTCTTGGAGCTCGGCAGGGCCCGCCTTCGGGTCCGGGAATTACTGCTGCGCTCCACCGCTAACGCCCTGCGCAAATCTAAGGCCGCCTTTTACTCTATGGGTGATCGAGCGGGTGCCCTGTTGGCCAGGCGTGTCAAGAAGAGGGAAGCGCAGTCTAGGATCCCTTTTCTTGTGAAGCCAAACTCCACAAAAGTTTATAATCTCATCCACATAGCAGACGAGTTTGCCTCGTATTACTCTGAGCTTTATAATCTCAGGGATGACCCAGCGTTGCCACAACCCTCTCCTGATATTATAGCTGCCTTCTTAGAGAGGGCTTCTTTACCCAAAGCTACACAATCCCAACTTGCTTCTCTGAATGCTCCCATTCAAACCTCAGAGATCCTTAGGGTTATTAATGAAGCTAAGAAACACTCTGCCCCCGGACCTGATGGGTTCTCTTTTCCTTACTATGCTTAGTTCCTTTCTACCTTGGCACCTCGTCTCCTCTGTCTCTTTGACTTCTGGGCGCAAACTGGTAGTATCAGATCAGAGGGGCTGCAGGCCTCAATTGCCACGCTCCCCAAACCGGGCAAACCACCCACCACTCCTTCTAATTTTCGCCCCATCGCCTTGCTCAATGTAGATGTGAAGATCTATGCCAAACTGTGGGCAAACCGCCTCCTTCTGGTGCTGCCCTCCCTGGTCCACCCTGACCAGGTGGGGTTTGTCCTGGGCAGACAGACGAGGGATGGTACGAGACGCCTGATTGACTTGCTGGATGTGGTTGAGAGGGGGCACCTCCCCAGTGCATTCCTTTCACTTGATGCTGAGAAGGCGTTTGATCGGGTGCACTGGGGATAGTTGGAGAGGACACTAATTAAATTTGGACTTAATGGTCTCATAGTTCGGGCAATCATGGCCCTGTACTCCTCTCCGAGTGCCTCAGTCCGTGCGTCGGGCTTTCAGTCCCAGACCTTTTCAATCTCTAACGGGACGAGGCAGGGCTGCCCCCTCTCTCCCCTTATTTTTGCGTTAGTCATGGAGCCTCTTGCGGCCATTGCTCGTCAGTCCCCTGACATTAAGGGAATTCCTGTTGGTTCGGCTGACTATAAGATCAGTCTCTATGCTGACGACATGGTCTTTACTTGCTCTGATCCTCAGCGCTCCCTCCCTGCGATTTTTACACTTCTACATGACTTCTCCTTAGCTTCTTATTATAAACTTAACTTGTCTAAATCTACTCTCTTCCCTCTTTTTCTCCCCTTGCCTCTGCAGTCTCATATTCAAGCCACCTACCCTTTGTGCTGGGCCCCTCTGGGCTTTACTTATTTGGGGATAAAAGTGACGCGCCTGGCCGACATGGTAAGACTAAATTGTGAGGCCCTTGTCGCAGAGCTCAGAGCGGATGTGGGAAAATTCTCGGGGTCCTTCCTCTCTTGGATGGCTCGCATCCAGGTGGTGAAGATGATGTTACTTCCCAAATTACTCTACCTCTTTAGATGCCTGCCTCTCCACATCCCTGCCAGACGCCTCTCCCTCTTTCAGTCTATCTTTGACTCATTTATTTGGGGTGGTAAACCGCACAGGATTAGGAGACAGTGGATGGTCCTACCTAGTGCCAGGGGTGGTTTGGGGGCACCTTTGATAGTGGCTTATTATAGGGCGGCCATTTTGGAGCCTCTTAAGCTATGGTGGGAAGGGTCCACTCAGATCCCTTGGTTGATGATAGAGACTCACTTTGCTCCTAAGGGTTCCCTCAGGCTCCTGTTGGAGGTCTCTCTCTTAAGATCAGATCCACCAACGGCCCTTCTTTCTACTATGGTTGCTGCGACAAAACTATGGGCGTCGGTTTGCCCTATGGTGTTCCCGTATATGGCCAGGCATGTGTCCCTTGATGCCCTGACAGTGCTTATCGACGGTTTCCCTTCCTCTCTTTGGGGAAAGGCAGGGATCACTTTTATCACCAGCCTTTTTGGTCCGTCGGGCCTTCTCCCTTTCACAGCTCTTCAATCTAAGTATCCCCTCCCAAATGCTGCTTTTTTTTCATATTTACAGCTGCACAGTTTTTTACGTACGTCGACGTTTTTCAGGGATCCCCCGCTCGTTGGAGACACCCCGGGCCATAGATTTTTTAAACCTCAGACCTTTGTATCCAGGGGTGTATCAGTTCTTTATAACACCTTATTACTCCACGGCCTATCACTCAAACTTTCGTGCATGGATTCTTGGGAGTCCCTTCTCTCATTTACTGCCTCAGCGAAGGAATGGTCCGCGGCCTTATTGCACCCTGCCAAGTTCTCCTCTTGTGTGGGTCATGTGGAACAGGCTAGAAAGACCCTCCTGCAATGGTATATGACTCCGGCCCGTCTGGCCAAACTCCACCTGGCCTCCTCCTCCTCCTGCTGGAAGGGTTGTGGCTCATCTGGATCGTTATCACATGTCTGGTGGGAGTGCCCCCCTATTAGGAACTTTTGGTGTCAGGTAGAGTCGCTCATTGCTGAGGTGACGCAGATCCCGATGTCCCTAACACCCCAGCTGGCGCTATTGGGTATTTCTCTGGTAGATTTCCCCTCGCCCTTGAGACCTATCATATCTAATATTCTAGTCGCTGCAAGGCAGAGCATAGCAGCTCACTGGAGGGACCCATCTACCCCCTCCAGGGCAGAACTGATCAACAAACTCAATCTTCACTTCTGCTATGAATCCCTGAGCGCTTCATCATTATCTAAAAAGAATAAAGTCCTTACTTGGTGGGATCCCTGGGTCACCTCTATCCATGCTGCGGATATTCCGTCTTATCTGTTAAAATGACTGAGTGTTGATTATTTTTGAGTACAATATATGTTGACATTGATGACAAGCGTTATGTAGCTTTATGTGTTTTAATGTCCACCCTCCTTTCTCCTTTTCTCCCCATCTCCTTCTCCCACCTCGCCCTTGAACTTTTTCCCCTTTATATTGGCCATTGAATGGCTTTTATGCTGTTTTTCTGTATATTGTTATATGCTAATAAAAATCTTAATGGTTAAAAAAAAAACAAAAAACCCTCGTCTGCTTTTTCCACTGGAGTGGCACATATGCCTGTTCTGACAGTTCTCTATATAGCTCCAATGTTCTCCATGTGGCAAAAGTCAGAAACTGACTAGCTGCTGTGACCAATGTGTCATCACAGTCTGGTTCACCTGAGGTCAGCTAGAAGGATGTATTTGTGTTGTTTTTCAAAATAAATAAATTTTCACAGTGTGCTGTGTTATTTAATATTTACTTAGAGATTCGTAATAGCCGGGTCTAACATTAGCCTGATATTATGAACTTCGATTCTCTTGTCTTCAGATGAGTTCCTGAGTCAGCTTCAGCACTAAGTGATTCTGGGCAGCTTCCGCGGTCATTAAAGGACCTTGGGATATCAAGGTAATGAATAGAAGTCCCGTGATCACATCATGGGACCTCTGATCATGGCGAGGAACAGCACAAATCCTGTTGCCGGGCTGTGGATTGCGCTGTCAGTGACTGATCTAAAGTATTGACAGCGCGGATCAGATCATGGATTTGATTGGCGCTGTTAAATACACATCTCAGGTGATGAGATCAGCTGAGATGTGGAGGGAGGACGCAAGCTCAGCACAAGAGTTTGCATCAAAGGGTTGGAGGTGAAAAAATTGGAAGAAAAGGTGTACTCACCCGTTGATGACTTTTGCACATGAACTTTGATTTTCCGTGAAGGGTTACATAAGGCATGGAGGGAAGAGAAGGAGCAGACAAGTCGTTTCGCACCAGGCTTGGTGCTTCCACTGGTCCTATGACACACATTTCAAATAAATTTGTCTTTACAATATCAATATCACCTATATTAGATAGACTATTATAACATTTTTTTAGCTCTTTTATTTTTCATTTTCTCTCCTTTTGATTTGTTCTATTTATATCATTACCGATCCTTAACCTATTATTGTCTTTTTCTGACTGAGGATTGTATAGGTCCCAGGTATTCAGCACATTAAAGTTATGTACATTTCTTTAGATTCATATGTGGAGCCCACTGGGACGGGGTACTCGGTGCCGGACCGGGGTACTGCTGGGGGATGCGACGGCGGTCCTGGTCCGGACCGTGTCCCGGGCCCGCACAATAAAATGGGGGGTTATTTACAGGGAATTTGTCACTCGTGACGCCACCCACTTGATGGGGCCAGTGATGGGGGCCGCCGCTGCTGCAGAACCTCCGGGGACAATGTAATGGCAATGGAGATGGTGTAGTTTATGTGGGCAGAACTGGGTTCCCCGGGGCAGTAGTAGTAGTAGTTAAAGTCTGTGAGGATAGTTATTGATGCTGCAGGAGAGTAGGGGTAGCAGTAGAGATGATGAGAGTAGAGGTAATTGCAGTATATGAGGGCAAGTGGGGCTTCAGTATAAGGATCACACACACTCACGGTTTCTGTTGTTTTCCAAGTCTTTACTTGCAGATGGTATATCACAATATTGTCCGCAGAGTCTGTACCGGGTGCTCTCACCCTGACCGAGTCCTTGGCTTCCTACTTAAGCGCTGTGTGTGGCCCTGCTGCTGCTTGTAGCTGTACTGCTGGCCCTGTCTCTGCTCACAGGTACCAATATGCTGGGCAACTTGAGTCCTCTCTGTCACTGACTCCTCCGTGTTGCTTTGCTATGGTGTTGTGAAGATGGTGGACCTTCACTATGCCGGTGTTTACTGTCCTGTCTGTCTCAGGCACAGCCTCGGATCCGGTATCCGTCTTAAGCGCCTCCCCGGGGTCAAGTTTTTGGGGTAACTCTTTATCCCGGGTATGTTCCTCTGTTCCTCTGTCTCCTCTGTCTCCTTTCCTCAGAGCTCTCAGGACCTCCACTTCTACTTGGCTCTGCTCCTGCTCCAGACTCAACTGAACTCTCCTCTGAACTGTCTCTCCTGCTCTGTGGTAAACAACTTTAGCTCCTCCCACTAGTGCAGGTGCCACCTAAGCTCCTCCTACTTTCTAGTGTAGTGTTGTGTGGGGAGTAAACCTGTGTTGATGTTTCTGTGGCACATTAACCCTTGGGGTGCCACACATACTTTGTCAGTTCTTGTTAAAGTAAATGAAAAGTATTTTTTTGTCTAAAGCAATCATTCAATTAAATATACTCTTATCAAAGCATGCAAGACAACTTATCGATATTAAACTGAAATATTTTTGATTCATTGTGTGCTATTAAAATTTTGATTGCCAAAAATTTCTGATGCTATGTAGAAATGTGGATGCTTTGGTAATTACAAACATTCTCTTTTTCAGCAGCCAAAATTTCATAGTTGTTCCTTAACACAAAAAGAGTTAAAGGTGTTGTTCTTGGGACCTTCCTAAAAAATTGGCCAGGAGCCCTTATGCTCCTCATGGTTTCTATTTAGAAGTTGTCATCACCACCTTTAGTTTCAGAACTTGGCAAACATATTTTTTATAAAAGAAAAACATCTGGGTCTTCTATGTCTTTAGGCTAATAAAGGGATCTCACATCAAGAACAGCATTTGAATTAATTGCCTGGGCAGATAGCAGTATGACTGCTTCTTAACAATCCCCCAACCTTAGAATAAGTCAATTTTAATTAGCCTTCCTCATGATTTTCTTGACCCATGGACGTTTACTTAATACAAACCTAGCCTAATTCATTAGTCACATGACTGAAAAGTCATTCTTATGTTGAAAGTGATCCCTGTATATATGGATATGTAGAGAATTCGGCATCCTTCTATCAATTGTTGAATTCATCAGTAAAATGCATATTGACTTTTATAGCAGTTTAAATGCTGTTCCTGAGTCTGCTAGTGACAAACAATACAATTTTGAATTCCACCACTAAATTACAAGTATTTCTAAGCATATATGGCCTGTGACTCATTTGCCTTAACTAGTAATGCACGCGACTTTGGAAAGTGCACTAGTGAATCCTACAGCTAAGTACTCCCACAAAACGATGATGCCATCCCCATGCTTCAAGGTTCAGATGGTGTTCTTTGGCTTGCAAAACTCCACTTTTTCATTCATAACAAAAATGATTACTGTTGAAAAGATCCACTCTCATTTTAAAGTTTAGTTGCACGCTCTTTGGAATGAATAACTTCAATTAATCACTTCCTATAACCATCAACAAGCATCTTACACCTCTCAACTGGAATTCTGGACATCTCATCAATTGCAAATTGCTCAAAGTCTTTCTTATTTGAAGGACACCCTCTCTCAACAGCAATTTTAAGATCTCAACAGTTATTCAATGGGATTTAGATCCAGACTCATTGCTGGCCACTTAAGAACTCTCCAGTACTTTGATTCCATCCATTTCTGGGTACTTCTTTAAGGATGTCATTGTCATGATGATAGACACTGGACACTATATTGCGACCCAAAATCCTTTGGCAATCTTCAGATTTCAAGATGTCTTTACGGCACCCATTGCTAGAGGCAGCAAAACAATCCATAAACATCTTTGAATATCCACATTATTTGACTGAAGGTAATGTGTGCCTTTCTTAGTTGTCCTTATTCCATTTTTGGTAGACAGTAGAATGAGGTGTTTTACTTAAAAACTCTTAGTCTCATTTGTCCCCAAGATGGTTTCTCAAAAGGATTTTGTCTTACTCACGTACACTTTGGCAAACTATTGTCTAGATTTTTTTATGTCTCTGTGTCAGCAGTGGGGTCCTTCTAAGTCTCCTGCCATTACAAGTAATTTCATTCAAATGACAAAACATGGTTTGCTCTGATACCAATGCATACTGAGCTCACCGAACATCTTGAATTTCTTTGGAACTTGATTGCGGCTGTTTATCCACCATCTGGATTATCCTGTATTACAAAATTTCATGAATTTTTCTTTGTCGTCCATGTTCAGGGAGATTAGCTACAGTGCCATGGTTGTCAAATACTGAGTCTCTTATTTGACCTCATAATACATAACAAAAACAAGGTTAAATAATCCTTGTTATATAGGAAGATATACAAGAAATATGAAAAAAATCATTCCTTTATTGTTCAACTTAAAATACAATTAGATAATGCTTATTTTTATGTAACTGTATTTTAATTTAATTAATAAAGGAATTAATTTTATTCATATTTTTTTAATCTCTTCCTATATAACAAGGAGCATTGAACCTTGTTTTTGTTATGTATTATGAGTGCCATGGGTTGTAAATGTCTTGCTTATGGTGCGCACTGGGGACAGAGAAACAGAAACATCTCTGAAGATGGACTTGTAACCTTGAGATTGGTGATAGTCTTCAAAAATGTTGGTGCTTAAGTCTTTAGATAGTTCTCTCCTCTTTCTGATCTCCATGCTTAGTGTGGCACATACAGGCACACAATGCAAAGACTGAGACAACGTCTCCCCTTTTTATCAGATTTGAGGTGTGATTTTCACATTTCCCACGCCTGTCACTTGGCACAGGTGAATTTGAATGAGCATCCCAGAATTATAGCAAGTTAGTTTACCAACAATTTCGGAAAAGTGGCAACAATTTTTTTTCGTCCTTTTTTGGGGTATTTTGTGAAATTATGTCCAATTTGTCTCTGTCTTACAGTTTTTTTGTGTTGTTGCAATACAACCAAAGTAAATAAATATGTGTATGACAAAACGTGTAATTTTAATAATTTTCGGGGAGAAATACTTCAATTTCTGGAACAATTTAAGGGGTGCCAAACTTTCGGCCATAACTGTATATTTTTTTCATACACCAAAGTACATTCACCTTTAGGAGACAGAATGCCTCCCTTCCTCAATAGTTCCTTTGTGGTATGCTGGTACACGTTCTTCTAATGCTGAGTGAAGCAGTTGTCATGAAGCAGTAGTTTTGTTCCAGTGTGCCAGAATTTCTTTAGGCATTGTGAGTTAGGAAGTTTGTAGTATATTATGTGTAGTTATGTGCATACGAGGAAATGATAAACGTGCATTGTTTTTTGTACTTTGCTCTACTTCAGGTTCAACTGGCTATTATAGAAACATCTGGGAGGAGTGACACAGTTCCAATAAGCTGGTACAAACCAGTCTTGTCCAGTGTAGTCAAGATAGTGGTAGAAAGCATTACTACTCTCAGCATATACTTCACTAGTGAAATCTGGGCAGAGAGAGCACACAGTGGGAGGGGCAAGGTCACCAGAGGAAGAGACAGTGCACAGGGGCAGAGAGAGAGTGCACACAAGGGGGGGGTGAGCATACAGCGGGGCGGGAGAGCACACAGGGGAGAAGACTGCACACAGGGCAGAAGACAGCACACAGGGGAGAGAGACAGTACATTGGGGTAGACAGGTCAAAGAGAGAGCACAGAGGGGAGAGAGACAGCACAGGGGAGAAAAACTGCATACAGAGGGAGAAGGAGATCGCACATGGGAAAGGAAGCTCAAAGGAGAGAGCACATGAGGGGCTAAGACAGCACACAGGGGGAAGAGCACATGGGGGAAAGAGACAGTTCACATGGGGAGACAGGTCAAAGAACAGAGCACAGGAGGGAGATGACAGCACATGGTGGAGAGGAACAGCACACAGGGGGCAGAGCACACAGTGGGGAGAGACAGCCACTTCCAGTGCCACAGTGCAAAAGTGTGGGGGGCTCTTCACATGATGCGGGGGCTAGTGCCACTAGGGGGCTGCCTGCATACACTGGGGGGCTGTATGCACGGCTCCCCCTGCCGCTGTGATGGGCGGGGGGAGCCATGCATATCTAATGATCGGCCCCACGTGATGGGTCGCTCAGTCAGCAGCCTCCCCCCGCCTCCTCCAGCCTCCCCACCATAGGATTACCGTATTGACCCGTGTATAAGCCGAGGGGGTGACTTTTCAGCCCAATTTTTGGGCTGAAAAACTCTGCTTATACACGAGTATATATGGTACATTATTTGCTCTATTACACTGGGGAACAAATTTTAAAAGATTTTTTGGTGCCACTGGAGTTACGCTTCATTTCAGGTATATTCAGTCCACTGAATCAGAATATGTAATTCATTTTTTTTGTAGCAGCTCTAGTTTTTGAGATAATGTACATTTGCTAAATCACATACTAATTTAATAGAGAAATACATTTACTGCCATTTTACTTGAAGAAAAGTGGTTTTGTTATTGCAACAGCATTCAAGACTTGCTGATAAAATGGAAATATTACCATATCATGCCGCAACGATGTGGGCGGAGCCATTGTTCACTGGGCTAGGATCAACCCAGCGAGCGATCCGCAGCAATACTGCGGTATAGGCTGGATCGCCGCCGTCGCTATTGCGGTGTCAGACGGCGTGATGCAGCCTAATCGCTGGTTGCAGATTGACAGGTTTACGTTCATGCTCGTAAACCTGTCAAACTGCGACCAGGGATAAATCGCAGTTGCATCACGATGTCACACAGCACGAAGCACTTGATATATCGTGAGTGACATCGCTGATGAGTCACTTTTCGGCGATGTCGCTCGCGATATTGATACGTGTGACGCTACCTTAAGAATCCCCGTTTTATCTGTCTCTGTGATAGTAAATAAAACAAATGAGCACTGGGTGAGAAAACAGCAACCTCTGAAAGAACGAATGGTAGTAAGAAAAGAATAGAATGGCAGAACCATTGGTTGACATAAATAAGATAATTTTACCTCCAATGCATATCAAATTAGGTTTAATTAAGCAGTTTGTAAAGTCTTTAAACAAAGAAGGAAGATAATTCAACTACATCTGTAGAAAATGTCCAGCTCTCACCATGGAGAACCGAAAGGTGGATATTTTTGACAGACTTCAAATCAGAGGACTCATGAAAGATCCACACCTTAAAGATATATTGAACGATGCTGAGGCAGATGCATGGTCTTCTTTTACTATGGTTGTACAGAATTTTCTTGGGAACTATAAATAAAATAACTACACCAAACTAGTAGAAAGAATGCTGTCTTCTTTCCAACATCTTGGCTGTACGATGAGTATCGAGGTGCATAAGGTTTAGTAGGCATCAGTCCTAGTGTTCTATAGGTCATATGAATATACATAGAGTATATTGTATCTCATTAACTAGAGCTGATAGAAGAAAAATAATGGCAGATTTAGAATCGGCGACAAAAATTGACTTACAAACAGGTTAAATATCTCAGGCACCAATTTTCTTGTTCCCCAGTGTTATTATTCAAGTCTGTAATGTGCTGAATTTAATGGTATCTCTTACAGTGGCAGATATTTAGTGACTAACCCTTTGCTTCCACTGGCGGTAAAGCAGTGCCCTGTCTGACCAACATCTTAAACCAATTTGAAGTCCTAAACACCTGAATAAACACATTGTATAAATGATCATGTATTGAAGTAGGTTAGTTCAAGGTATGGTATTTGGCTAGAACTCTTAATTTCTCTTTTTACAGCAATAAGGCTGCCAGAAGGAGGAAGTCTGAGCTGAATTAATACATTTGTTACAGTGGAAGCAGAATGAAAACGGCTTTAACCTCAAATCAAGCTGCCTCTTTCATTTATGCCAGTGATAGGGCTTTTTTTTCTAAGAAATAAAGAGTTTGGCATGGGGCCACTGTAAGTTATTATTTTAAAGCAAAACCTGGATGGTTATTTGTTTAAGGCTTACATCAATGATTACTTGTGAGTCCTGTCTCTACAAGGATTTTGTTTAATATTGTTTCACATTTGGGATGCAGATGCCCACTAGTAGAGCTTGTGGCTATTTTCCATTGTATTACTGCAATGATAGCTATCTGTAATGTTAAACACATTTTTCGATGCATTTTAGCACAACTTTTGAGGACACTGATATTGCCCAGAACGACGCATAGCTTTTTCCAACTACCTTGGGTTTTAAAAGGACCTCTGTGTCCCACTCCTGTCTTGAACAGCTGCACAGCTTCACATGACACTGTCTGTGTTTCATGTGGACACACAAAGTTATTTGAGCTGCCAAAAAAGAACAGGTTTATTTGTAGAGACCGTCCCTCATGCAATCTAAGTGACTTGTTATATTTTTCTTTTGTTCCAGAGAGAGGTATAAGTGTAATATAACAAGATAAATGCTAACTCATAACTATGAAACATGCCTATGTAACACAGCTTGTGAAAGCAATTGAACGTAACTATGTTATTCTTAAAGTTTCATCTATCTTAATGAAAATAATTTACATGACACATGAGAAAAAATAGAAACAGAAAAAATATACTTCTTTGACTGTGTCCTTGATGCTTGATCTCTTGTTTTTGAGAGCTGTAAAACTTAAGTCTGGTAACTTTCAATAGGATCATATTATTAAACCTATTTGAGCTTAATTCCTTAAAGTTGTCCAGGTATTTCATGTTGATGGCCTATTCTTAGGATAGGCCATCAATACTAGATCGATAGGGGTGTTACACTTTGGACTCTTGCTGATCAACTTGTCCTAGTGCCCACAACTGCCAGATATAATCATTCACAGAGCTTCATGGCATAGGTCCATAAACAGTATGGTGGCCATGGCAGCATACTACACATAAGTCCTGATTGAATAATAATGGACCCGCAGTAGTCCACTGTAGTCACTATACAGTTGACAGAATTATGCAGCTTAGTAGCAAAGGGTACAGCTGATCATCAGGGGCAATGTCGCACCCCCCACCAATCAAGTATTCCCGATCTCCAAGATGCTCACATCTGCCATAGGTGTGCTCAACATCCTACAAGGATATGAAAATCGGGTCTATGATAAGTGCCGTATATTGAAGCAAAGGAAAAAAAAACTAAATAATGTAATATATAACACTTAGTGTATGTATGTGTGTATTTGTGTATGTATCATAGCCTCGGCCACTTCATAGCCCCACTCTCTCCATATAGCCCCACCCTTTACATAGCCCCACCCCCTCATGTTAGCCCCACTCCATTATAATGTGCCAGATGCATATCGCTTTGCCCCCTCGAGGTAGCTCTGCCCCACATAGCCCCTAAACCTTCACCCCTAACGCCCAAAAATGTCCCTTCCACACCCCACATCCCCAAAAAAGGCTCCCAAGCAAAACCTGCACCCCCAAAAAATCCCCACCCCATAAAAAATTACCCCCCAAAAAGGACACCCCCCCAAACCTGCATCACCTCAAAAAAGTCCCCCACCCCATAAACCCACATCCCTGCCCCCCAAACTGCACCCAACCCCCCAAATAAACACCCCACACATCCCCACCATTCCCCAAAAATGACACCCCTCGAAAAATGCTCCCACAACCCGCACCCCCCAAAAAAGCCCCCCAACCCAAACCTGCACCCCTCCACACCCCCTTCCCCAGAAAACACTGCCCCCCAAATCCACACCCCTACAAACCCGTATATAATATCCTGGTATGTAATATCCGCAGCCATAGCTTAATAGTGCATACGTTCAAAGATGTCTGAACCATATAGGTCTCTAATGTCAATAGATACATGATAAACCTAAATATAGTAAAAATCCAAGTGTCTGAGGCAAAGACAAAGAAAACCCCCAAGGTTGTCCCTTACTCTGCTATTCATTTTTTCTGCCATATGACTTCAAAGACCTAAAGATAATAAGTATGCAGGCCAATACCACATCTATACATGTATTTTATTAAACAAGTAGATTAACTGCATGGACCTCAATTTTATAAACAAACAATACTGAATCATAACATTGAATAATTTTTAAAATTAATTATTATGAGAAGTACTAGAGAGTTAGTCAACTTGTTAATAGTACATGCATTCTGAACGAAAAAGGATAAAGAAAAAAATAATTACATAATATTGAAACAGTCTTACAAATATTATTACACTGTTGTGGATAGAAGAAGCGACATAGAGAGAAAACCAGTGGCAAGCAATATAATTATAAGATAGAATTAATTTTATATTCAATATTCAAACCATTTGGTTTAAGTGTATATAATTTATGGATCCACTCAAGCTCCCAGCATTTTAGAAGATTAATTCTATCACCTCCCCTCTTGCCTGGACTGGAATAACGTCAATAATCCTAAAGCTAAGGGTTTTTTCCCGTATGTTTGTTTTCAACAAAATGTTTTAGTACAGGTAAATCAAGTCTCCTCTTCCTTATAGTCTACTGGACATGATTAGTCCTCTTGAAATCACAAGTTGTATCACCGATATACCACAAGGAGCAGGGTCACTGGAGAAGATACACCATATAATTTGAGTCGCATGTAAAATAATGTTCAATGTTATATTTGACATTAGTATTGGGGTGAGAAAACTTCAGCCTTTAACCATCAAATAGCAGTTAGCACAAGACAGAGTAGGAAAACATCCTTTTCATCTCGTTCCTCTAAGAAAAGTCAGAACATCTTATTTAAAAAGCCTATGTAAGATCATATAAAACAATCACCTAACTTATGTCCTCTGCTACATGAGAACAAAGGAGGATTCTTAAATTCATTTATGGGGGTAGACAATTATTAAGCATTTTCCAAGGTTTTCTTATAATATTTTGCTATTTCCCCACTTTCTTCTCAGTATGTGGATACCATAGGGATATGATATCATTTTTTTGGGGATTTTGTGGTTTATTTAAAAAAGTTGTCCTATTTTTTTCATGTATTTTTGTTCTCTGTGTTGCCAGCAATCTTCTTGGAAATCCCCTTTCATTAACTTTTTGGTCATAGCATCTAATGATTTTTGTTGTTGCACTTCGTCACTAAGAATTCTCTTTAATCTTAGTAATTGGATGATGACTGTTGAATAATAGTATGTCATTTTTATCTGTTGGTTTAACAAAAAGTGCAGTGCTTAGTTTTCCTGAATTTAGTGTGACAAGAAAATCTAAGAATTGTATTTCGTTTTGAAAACTTATTAAGTAAACTTTATTATATCATCAATATTATTCAAAAATGATGGATTTGTAAGTCACCAGCTTCTTGGCTATTGTTTGCTTTAAAAAACAGTTGTTGCTTACACACCCTTCCAGGGTTCAGCCCCTAAATTGGCTCCTGCCTGTCATTGTCTGCAGCATTGATGTCATGTCAAAACTGCTGCTGTCAATCAGTGAGCTCAGCAGTTCTTAACGGCTGGTGCTATTAACATGGCAAGGCCGCTAAGGGTGTCTTCACACTGCGGTCAGGTCCAGTCCGGGGCTGTCCGGTGTAAACCGGACAGCCCCGGACCGGATATTGGCCCCATAGTACCCTATGGGGCCGGATGGTGCCGGATGGCAGCTATCCGCCATCCGGTTTCCATCTGTCCGGGTGGATTCGGGGCAATCCGGATCTCCCTAACATGGGAGTCTATGGGGCCGGATTGCCCTCCGGTTCTGTGTTCAGATCCGGTCAGGGGCTGTCAGGTTCATCCCTGACAGCCCCGGACCGGGCCTGACTGCAGTGTGAAGCCGCCCTTACACAGCTATTGTCTACAGTGCTGTCAACATGATGTCAGCATTGCAGACAGTAGATACTGTATGTTGAAAAGCTGCAAATACAAAATAGGGTCTTTACTGTGAGGATGTGTTGAAAGAAAAGAGCAATTGCACTCAACTAGAAGGGTTGTGTGGGCACAACTGCCTTTAAAGTATTAAACAGCTTCTGTGGGTTCTGCAGTATATGTATATCTAGATAGAAATCAAGAAGTAATGGACACACAGTACCAAACCCGGCAAATTGTTTATGACACATAATTTATTACAGTCTACATGATTCAAAACCCTCTGTTTTTTTTATCAGGACAAAACCGCATTGATATGAGCAGAATACACACATTAAACAGATGATATGTTTAAAAAAGTGCTCCAGAAGGGCACATGAGGCAATCAGGTGACTCCCTACTAGCACATTTGAATAAAGGTTGTTGAAAAGGTTAAAAATTATTAAGAAATGCATAATAAAAAAAGAGAAAAATACATAAAAAGACAAACATTTCCATTAAAATATATTCCATAACAAAATTATTAATACAAAAGTGCATATGCTATTGCACAAATTTCACTGATTTAAATGCACGTAGGTTACCGAACTGAGTTTACACATAAAAACACTGCACACAACATCAAAAATTACTCAGTCAGAAACCCTATTATGAGGTTTTCACACTATATAGGTGTCTCTAAATTGCGGGTATATATATATATACACATATATAACTCACTTTCTCAAGTTCTTATACTATTTCACTATATTGGTTCTTTTACTGTTTAGTAAGAGTTAAGTGATGTATAACTCCCATATTATCTATAGTAGAATTATACTGGATACACCTATGCATGTTTAGCCTCAGATTACAAATTGTGTCATTAGAGCCAGATTAGCTCAGATTGACTGAAATACTCCCATTTCCACACTCAGCAAATTTCCAAACAGCTAAACAATATCAAGTACTCTTAAGAGTCTCCTACCTGTGTCCTAAGGTTATAGTTTTTGGAGATCTTGTGCCGTAGATATTACATGGAACCAAAGTGTGGGGAAAAAATCCTGCAGGTTGGAGAGGGTCTATCCCTCACAACCGAAGTGCAAGCATTAGTCTCTAATGCGTCACAGTGTCTGGGATGCCTCAAGAGATCGTCGTTCCCAGTCTGCAAGTTCGGCACTGGAGGCAGGATTTGGCGGTGATATCACTCGAGGGGGAAGAGAATTGACTGGTTTCGGAGCAACTCATGCTACTTCGTCAGAGTTAAATGCCTCCCACTTAACCGACCTCTGCATAGTCACCTGTCTCCCAGTACAATCTATGGGTGGCTTCAGATAACAGAATTTGAAATATATAGCACAAATACCATGTATATACAGTAAACACATGTTTTATTATGTGTCTAAAATTATAAAAAGGAAAAAACATAAAAAAAAACACAACATTTTCCCTTATTTTTTCTCTTTTTTTTTCCTTATAGTAATATTAATGACTTTAATTAGTGGTCATAAGACTTTATTAGAATGTATGAAGAATGTAGTTAAAATGTATTTAAAAGCAAACAGTTTGGCATTTAAGCCCTTAGAGATAAGGAGTTACAATTAAAGATCCATCTCGATACATATTTTCCACATAACTACCAAAACACCAATTCTTTTTCATCCTCCCTAATCCGAGAATTGAGTGTTCTTAAGGATATGTTATGTTTTAGCAAATAATGCTTTGTCAAAGGGTGTTTTTTTTATTCCCTTCCTGTTATTGTTAAAATGTTCCTTTATCCGTATGGATAATTTTCTACATGTCCAACCTATATACAATTTCCCACATGGGCAAGTAATAGTATAAATTACGGTAAGCCCATAGTGTGGCAGGACATATATTCCAACATGGTTTTTTTTTTCTCCCCCCTTCGAATCCTCCAGTGTAGTATATCTACTTGGGGTTCCATAGGTGGCCCTATAATTACTGTACCCCCAACATCTATGAAAACCCTGTGGTTTCTTTGTTACTGTACAATTGTGTTGTTTTTGCAGGGATATTTGCCCTCCTTTTTTGCATTCTTTATAGAGGGTGCATTTAAAAGGTCTAGATTTGGCTCTCTTCTGAGTATAAACAAGGTTTGTTTCCTCTATGGTCTCCTAAGATGGCATCTTGCTTTTATAGTGGCCAACATCTCCTCAACAATGCTTTAAATGGGCCTGTTTTAGCATTATACGAATCTTGTAAACCTCCACATCTTAATTATCTAAGCGTTTTTTCGGGGATCATTATTAATTACCGTATATACTCGTGTATAAGCCGACCCGTGTATAAGCCGACCCCCCTACTTTTGCCCCAAAACCTGGGAAAATCTATTGACTCGCGTATAAGCCAAGGGTGGACCCCAGCACAGGTATACAGCCCCCAGCAGTGTGGTATACAGGCCCCCGCAGTATGATATACAGCAGCCCCCAGTGGTATATACAGCAGCCCCAGTGGTATTGCAGCCCCTATATACAGCAGCCCCAGTGGTGTATACATACAGCAGCCCTTATATACAGCAGCCCCAGTGGTATTGCAGCCCCAGTGGTATTGCAGCCCCTATATACAGCAGCCCCAGTGGTATTGCAGCCCCTATATACAGCAGCCCCAGTGGTATTGCAGCCCCAGTGGTGTATACAGCAGCCCCTATATACAGCAGCCCCAGTGGTATTGCAGCCCCAGTGGTATTGCAGCCCCTATATACAGCAGCCCCAGTGGTATTGCAGCCCCAGTGGTGTATACAGCAGCCCCTATATACAGCAGCCCCAGTGGTATTGCAGCCCCAGTGGTGTATACAGCAGCCCCTATATGCAGCAGCCCCAGTGGTATTGCAGCCCCTATATACAGCAGCCCCAGTGGTATTGCAGCCCCAGTGGTGTATACAGCCCCTGTATACAGCAGCCCCAGTGGTATTGCAGCCCCAGTGGTGTATACAGCTCCTATATACAGCAGCCCCAGTGGTATTGCAGCCCCAGTGGTGTATACAGCCCCTATATACAGCAGCCCCAGTGGTATTGCAGCCCCAGTGGTGTATACCGCCCCTATATACAGCAGCCCCAGTGGTATTGCAGCCCCAGTGGTGTATATAGCCCCTATATACAGCAGCCCCAGTGGTATTGCAGCCCCAGTGGTGTATACAGCAGCCCCAGTGGTATTGCAGCCCCAGTGGTATTGCAGCCCCTATATACAGCAGCCCCACACAAATGCTGGCACACGTCCTCTGTCCTCTGTGCTCCGGTCCTCCGCGATCCCGTCCTCTGTGCTCCGGTCCTCCGCGATCCCGTCCTCTGTGCTCCGCTCCACGGCTGCATCCGGGGTCCCCGCGCGTCGCAGAAGCGATGACGTCATCGCGTCTGCGACCCGGCCGGTCACATGATACAGCCGGGGAACGGAGCACAGAGGACGGGATCGCGGAGGACCGCAGCACAGAGGACCGGCGCCGGGGTGCTGCTGAAGACCAGGGATGGTAAGTAATCAGCAGGGTGGGGCCTTACAACAGGGGGGGACGTGTGCCAGCATTTATGTGGGGCATTATCTACCTATATGCACTGCTCCCCCTGGCGCTGATTGACAGGGGGATGCAGTGCATATGTAATGAGCGGCCCCACGTGACGGGGCCGCTCATACAGCAGCCTCCCCCCGCCTCCTCCTGCCTCCCCAGCCCAACACAGCCCCCACCCCACTCACCCCTGTATAGTCACTCGTGTATAAGCCGAGGGGGGGACTTTTCAGCCCAATTTTTGGGCTGAAAAACTCGGCTTATACACGAGTATATACGGTAGCTGTTTTCTCTGTATTGATAAGGCTTCTTCTAGTCCTTTAGCCAAATTCTCTCTGTATATCTCTACATGAAAATTGTTCTTTTAGGAGATTAGCTTGTTCTACAAAATTGTTAATATTTGTGCAGTTACAATGCATTCTAATAAATTGTCTTTTCAGGATTGAGGTTAGCCATGTTGGTAGATGACAACCGTCAATACCAATGAAGGCCATGTTGGTAGATCACAACTGTCAATGCCAATGAATGTTGGTAGATGACAACCGTCAAAGAGAGGGTGAGAAAGGATTGGTGTGGTGGTAATGATGTGGAAAAGATGTCTTTCGCAGGGTCGAGTAGGATCTTTAATTGTAACTCCACTATCCCTAATGGCTTAAATGCTTTCAAATGAGTTTTAACTACACTTTTTATACACTCTAATAAAGTCTTATGACCACTAATTAAACTCATTTAAATACTGAAAAGGAGAAAAAGAAAAAAAATTGATTTTTTGTGGGGGGGTGGGGGAAGGATGTGTTTTTTGCTTTTTATAGTTTTAGTCTCAGAATGTGTTTACTGTATGTGCATGTATTTTGACCTATATATCTCATATTCTGTTGTCTCAAGCCCCCACAGATTGTACTGGGAGACATGTGAGGATGTAGAGCTCTATAAAAAGGATTGGCTTAGTGGGAGGGGTCTAACCCTGACAAAGGAGCCTGAGCTTACTCCAAAACCGGTCGGTTCTCTGCCCACTCGATTGATGTCACCGTTAAATACTGCCTCCAGTGCCGCGCCTGCAGACTGAGAATGCCGATTGGCTATGGCGTCCCAGGCTCGGTGCCGCATGAGGAGCTGATGCTTGCACTTTGGTTGGAAGGGATAGACCCTCTCCAACCTGCAGGTTTTTTTCCCACAATGCTACAATCCTAGGACACAGGTATGAGATCTTAAAAATACTTGATATTGTTTAGCTGTTTGGAAATTTACTGTGTGTGGAAATGGGAGTATTTCAGTTAATCTGAGCTAATCTGGCTCTAATGACACAATTTGTAATCTGAGGCTAAATATATATATACAGGTGTACCCAGTATAATTCTACTATAGATAATAAATAAAGGATTTATACCTCACTTAACCCTTACTGAACTGTAAAAGAACCCATATAGTGAGATAGTATAAGAAATTGAGAAAGTGAGATATATGCTAGATCATCTCAATGAACTAGAATAGCATCAAAAATCAATGTAATATTGCCATGTTTCAGGGTGTTTCCAAGAGCCCTGAAACACGTTGATTAATAAATCAATATTAAATTCACCCTTTGATGTCTTATGGAATACAGCAGTGTGGGTTTTAACCCTTCACCCTACCTACTTTAATTTTCAGAAATAATGACTTTTTCGTTTTTATTGGCTGTCAGACAGAATCCTCAACATTTACAGAAATAAACACTTGAAATTGATCACTTTGTTTGTAATGACTCTATATAATATATGTGTTTCACTTTTTGTATTGAATTACTGAAATAAACGTTTTGATGATATTTCTAATTCATTGAGATGCACTAGTAGTTAGTCAGACACCACAAAAAAGTTCCACTTCTAAAAGGAGATGTAAAGTAGAAGTAATAAATTAAATAAGGAGAAAGACAGATAAAACATCAAACATGACCACAGGACACCCTAATATGTATTTCGCCAGGTAGCTTCTTTAGAAGGAGTGTTTACAAGGGATCCATGTTGGATCCTTTTGAGCAGCAACCTACCTATCACATGTGAGCTGGTGTGGCTCATACAGTTGTGGCCAAAAGTATTGACAACCCTGCAGTTCTGTCAGATAATACTCAGTTTCTTTCTGAAAATGATTGCAATCACAAATTCTGTAGTATTATTATCTTCATTTAATTTGTCTTCAATGAAAAAACACAAAAAGAATTGTCCTAAAGCCAAATTGGATATAATTTCACACCAAACATAAAAAAGGGGGTGGACAAAAGTATTGGCACCGTTAGAAAAATCATGTGATGCTTCTCTAATTTGTGTAATTAACAGCACCTGTAACTTACCTGTGGCACCTAACAGGTGTTGGCAATAACTAAATCACACTTGCATCCAGTTGACATGGATTAAAGTTGACTCAACCTCTGTCCTGTGTCCTTGTGTTGAGCATGGAGAAAAGAAGAAAGACCAAAGAACTGTCTGAGGACTTGAGAAACCAAATTGTGAGGAAGCATGAGCAATCTCAAGGCTACAAAGACCTGAATGTTCCTGTGTCTGCCGTGTGCAGTGCCATCAAGAAGTTTAAAGCCCATGGCACTGTGGATAACCTCCCTAGATGTGGACAGAAAAGAAAAATCGACTAGAGATTTCAATGCAAGATTGTGCGGATGGTGGGTAAAGAACCTCGATTAACATCCAAACAAGTTCAAGCTACCCTGCAGTCCGAGTGTACAACATTGTCAACCCATACTATCCGTCGGCGTCTGAATGAAAAGGGACTGTATGGTAGGAGACCCAGGAAGACCCCACTTCTTACCCCGAGACATAAAAAAGCCAGGCTGGAGTTTGCCAAAACTTACCTGAGAAAGCCTAAAACGTTTTGGAAGAATTTTCTCTGGTCAGATGAGACAAAAGTAGAGCTTTTTGGGCAAAGGCATCAACATAGAGTTTACAGGAGAAAAAAAGAGGCATTCAAAGAAAAGAACACGGTCCCAACAGTCAAACATGGCGGAGGTTCCCTGATGTTTTGGGGTTGCTTTGCTGCCTCTGGCACTGGACTGCTTGACCGTCTGAAGACTACCAACAAATTTTGCAGCATAATGTAGGGCCCAGTGTGAGAAAGCTGGGTCTCCCTCAGAGGTCATGGGTCTTCCAGCAGGACAATGACCCAAAACACACTTCAAAAAGCACTAGAAAATGGTTTGAGAGAAAGCACTGGAGACTTCTAAGGTGGCCAGCAATGAGTCCAGACCTGAATCCCATAGAACACCTGTGGAGAGATCTAAAAATGGCAGTTTGGAGAAGGCACCCTTCAAATATCAGGGACCTGGAGCAGTTTGCCAAAGAAGAATGGTCTAAAATTCCAGCAGAGCATTGTAAAAAACTCATTGATGGTTACCAGAAGCGGTTGATCGCAGTTATTCTGGCTAAAGGTTGTGCAACCAAATATTAGGCTGAGTGTGCCAATACTTCTGTCCGGCCCATTTTTGGAGTTTTGTGTGAAGTGATCAATGTTTTGCTTTTTGCTTTATTCTCTTTTGTGTTTTTTCATTTAAGACAAATTAAATGAAGATAATACCAAAGAATTTGTGATTGCAATCATTTTCAGGAAGAAACTGAATATTATCTGACAGTATTGCAGGGGTGTCAATACTTTTGGCCACAACTGTAATAGCACTCAAATGGGGAGTGAACGCCAGTAAGCCTGCAGGATGCAGTGTCAAATAACGTGCAAGCCCACCCACAGTAACACATTCGGGACATGTCACCAAATGGAGTTGCAGCTCATGCGGCATATTATAGATGTGTTGCCATTGAGACCTTGATCTCAGATCCACACACTGGAGCGCGCAGCACAATAATACCAGTGTAGTTGATTATTAAATGCTCTAAAGCTCTAACCAGAATACTAAGATTTGATCCAGTATGTAAAGAATAGATATGAGATAATTGATTGACAAAGCATAGCGTTCCTTGTATACCAAGATAGTAAAGAAATCAAATATAGATAAAAAGAGAGAATACAACTTGAAGACATATATATATATACACACTGTGCAGAATTATTAGGCAAATTAGTTTTTTAATCACATGATACTTTTTATACAAGTTGTCCTACTCCAAGCTGTATAGGCTTGAGAGCCAACTACCAATTAAGTAAATCAGATGATGTGCATCTCTGTAATGAGGAGGGGTGTGGTGTAATGACATCAACACCATATATAAGGTGTGCCTAATCATTAGCCAAATGCCTTTCCTTAAGCAAAATGGGTCAGAAGAGAGATTTGATGGGCTCTGAAAAGTCCAAAATTGTGAGATGTCTTGCAGAGGGATGCAGCAGTCTTGAAACTGCCAAACTTTTGAAGCGTCATCACCGAACAATCAAGCGTTTCATGGCAAATAGCCAACAAGGTCGCAAGAAGCATGTTGGGCAAAAAAGGCGCAAAATAACTGCCCATGAATTGAGGAAAAATCAAGCGTGAAGCTGCCAAGATGCTATTTGTCACCAGTTTTGCCATATTTCAGAGCTGCAAGTTACTGGAGTATCAAAAACACATGGTCTGCTACACTCAGGGACATGGCCAAGGTAAGGAAGGCTGAAAAACGACCACCTGAACAAGAAACATAAGATATAACATTAAGACTGGGCCAAGAAATATCTTAAGACTGATTTTTCATAGGTTTTATGGACTGATGAAATGAGAGTGACTCTTGATGGGCCAGATGGATGGGCCAGAGGCTGGATCAGTATAGGGCAGAGAGATCCACTCCGACTCAGACACCAGCAAGGTGGAGGTGCGGTACTGGTATGGGCTGGTATCGTCAAAGATGAACTTGTGGGACCTTTTCGGGCTGAGGATAAAGTGAAGCTCAACTCCTGGACCTACTGCCAGTTTCTGGAAGACAACTTCTTCAAGCAGTGGTACAGGAAGAAGTCGGTATCATTCAAGAAAAACACGATTTTCATGCAGGGCAATGCTCCATCACATGCATCCAACTACTCCACAGCGTGGCTGGCCAGTAAAGGTATAAAAGAAGAAAAAATAATGACATGGCCCCCTTGTTCACCTGATCTGAACCTCATAGAGAACCTGTGATCCCTCCTAAAATGTGAGATCTACAGGGAGGGAAAACAGTACACCTCTCAGAACAGTGTCTGGGAGGCTGTGGTGGCTGCTGCATGCAATGTTAATCGTAAACAGATCAAGCAACTGACAGATTCTATGAATGGAAGGCTGTTGAGTGTCATCATAAAGAAAGGTGGCTATACTGGTCACTAATTTTTGGGGGTTTTGTTTTTCCATGTCAGAAATGTTTATTTCTAAATTTTGTGCAGTTATATTAGTTTACCTAGTGAAAATAAACAAGTGAGATGGGAATATATCTGGCTTTTATTAAGTTGCCTAATAATTCTGCACAGTAATAGTTACCTGCACAAACAGATATCCTCCTAAGGGCCTTTTCACATCAGCGGTAAGCGCTGATCGCGGCCGTTGTGGTGAAAAAAACTGCAACTGCCGCGGTTACCGCATAACGGCCACACTTGTGGTTCACTTGTGGCAAGCCCCATGCAGTGTCTATGGGGCTTGCGGAAGTGTGCGGCAGGAACGACAAGTGCGGTTTTGGCACTTGCGACAGATGCGGCCGCGAAAAAAACGCGTCTGACTGCGTTTTTTTTTGCGGCCGCAAGTGCCGAAACCGCAACTATACCGCACCTGCTGCAAGCCCCATAGACATTGCATGGGGCTTGCCGCAGGTGAACCACAAGTGCGGGCGTTATGCAGTAACCGTGGCAGTTGCGTTTTTTCATCGCAACTGCTGCGATCAGCGATTACTGCTGATGTGAAAGGGACCTAAGATAGCCAAATCTAAAAAAAACCCACTCCAACTTTCAAAAATTAAGCTTTGATATTTATGAGTCTTTTGGGTTAATTGAGAATATAGTTGTTGATCAATAACAAAAATAATCCTCTAAAATACAACTTGCCTAATAATTCTGCACACAGTGTATGTATATGTATATATATATGTGTATATATATATATATATATATATATATATATATATATATATATATGTTCTCAAGATTCATAGAAGCTTTATCTTTATCGGCAAGACTAGATACACATTAGTTTTGCCAAAGCAAGTGTACAAAAGAGAATAGGGATAGGGACTGTGGGGATGTTGGGTAGGGGCTGTAGGAAAAGTGGATGGGGTGGGGCAAATCCAGGGTGGGGGCTATAGATATACATATATCTCACCTATGAAAAATTAAATAAAAGTATATAGTGAAAAAAAACAAAAGAAAATTAAAATAATTAGAAGGATTGTAAGGCAATAAACAATTGCAATTGCAAACCCTCCCTGCACGATGTTCTAACAAACCTGTAAATAAAGCACCGCAGCAATTCATCCCGGTGAGTGCCATCTCTTTTTTCCTTGTTTTTCATCATACTTGATCTGTGGATTGAGCACCAAAAGGAAATTTTGCATCTATAATGGACATTAACGCCAGGCTCTGCTGAAACAGGCTTCTTGAATCAGTCTCGGTGCCCTTTTTCTCCTGGTGCTTCAGTATACAATTACTGCAATATCTCTCCTACATCAACTTTACCTGAACTGCTTCTAAAGGAGAGTGTGCCGAACATCGTGTCCCCAGATCTTATATAAGAACTGTTGACGCAAAATGATCAGTTAAGTACAGTAATGGCAGTAGCCAACATGGCTACGGCATTACCGTGTATGGCAGGCAATCTTGACATGTTGATTGTCTGTCAAAAACCAAAAAAATCTGAGGGACAGGGACACAAGCATGGTGCTCGAGCATTAAAGATGCTCGATCGAGTTCTCAATTAGCTGCCCAACAAAAAGAAACAAGAATAAAAAACACTAGTTTGCATCTCCTAAAGATACCGTATACAGCACATATAATGCCAATATGCATAAAAGTAATCATACATTTACCCATTGTGTACTGTATATAACTTAACTTTGGTAGTTTATCTAGAAAACAAACGGCTAATTTAAGACACTCGCTAAAAATGTCTGCTTCAGCTCCATTAAACATAATTGTCTTGAATGCTCACAGTTGGAATGCTATGATGAGGAGGTTTTACATTTCACTTAGAGGAATTCATGCAAGGATAAATGTTTGTATACATATGGTGCATAGCTAGGTAAATGTAGCTTAATTATAGTTAACTAAGCCAGCTGTGAATTTATAAAGTACAGGGAGAGAACATATCCACCACATGAATATTTATATATGATTGCTTTTAGCATTTTTTTTTTTAGCATTTTGTAGGTCTACTGGTGATTAAAACAAAATTACTAGTACATATTTTTTTGGGGGTCCTCATTTCAAGGACCATTAAACTGAGAATGGTGCTTGCAATTTCTTTTTTTTTTTTTTTTAAGTGATGCACTATTTTATTTACTCCTCTAGGTCTTTACTAATAGGATATGTAGAAAAACCAATAAGAAAAGAGCCAGAGTATCAGTTGGTATACGTACAATAGGAGCATGCTTAGACTGTGGCCAAGAGAAAAACACAAAATGAGCATTTACCCCAAAATAAGTATAACATAGGGCACTTAGTTAACAGTGCTTGATCAAGGAGCGCAAAACCCCATGCCACCAGCACAAGTTGTGCCTAATCAGGACAGTCCTGCTCTAGTATTAAAATGTAGTTTTGCGCCAGTGACATCAATCTGAATAAGAGCAGAGAAGCACAAGGCCTTACCTTCAGTCCAGGGAAGTTATATAGATGGAATGTCTAACTCGGAGGAATAGGCCATACCGCCAGTTGTACCAGTGTCCACAAAAATCTGGCATCAGGAGTCAGGTTTTCATAAAAGAATCATACTCCTGGTTGTACGCAGTACAAAAAAAACAATACATAGAAAAAAGCAAAAAATGTGAGTGTGGTTCCTCTCTCTGAGCTAGACATTCATTTTGCAAAAGGGTTATAACCATGGACACGCACAGTTGTGGAGATAAATTTGAAGCCATCCCATTGAGATCTGGAGCTGTAAGGTATCACTGGTTTATATATTCTGCTGGATACTCAATGCATGAATTTCATTTGCACATTTTATTTTGTATTTAATGCTATAAAATATTTTTCTTTTTAAGGCAGGAGTGTCAATGTTAAGTCAGTGGGTCTTGTTGGCAGACATGGCCCTCAGTCAAAGCAGCCTTTTTTAGTTGCATTCTTCAAGGCAAGTGAAGTTCTACTCCGCTCAGTCAGAGCTGCAAATACAAAAAGGAAAAAACAAGACAAGAATAAGTCCACAGCTCAACAGGATGCATCAAAAATGCCCTCCAATGCAGGCAAGTAATAAATCAGAAATGACCATTTATTAGGTAACATAAGGTTAACAGGGGTGACTGGCAGATAACATGACTTTATCTTTGGGTGATTTGTGTATCCATTTCATATTTTTGAGTTCACATCCTGCAATGGAATAATTTTTGACCACATGGACAGGCACAGATCTGTGCCAACCGATGCCAACTGATGTCCATGGGCCGTTTTTTAACAGATCCATCATAAGTTAGCAGAGATGGGGGTGGGAGAAGCTGTAACTTGCTTCTGAGCCCGCTCAATAAAGCAAAACTAATCCATTTTATGGATCCGCTTTTTTCACGGATCCTTCTGGATCAGTCTCCATCGACCCCCATGTTATTTGACTTGGAAAGCTACGGATCTGTGTCTGTCCATTTCTGTCCCCCTTTTCAAGGCAGCCCAAAATCACAACAGTCTCTGATTTTAGGTGCATGAAAAAAACTGACACAAACGGATCTCTGACAAAACTGAGACACACGGATGGCCATATAGGACCAATCCGTGTCCATATGGATACAAGGGAGGCCAAAACAGATCCGTGGCTATCAGTTTTAAAATAGATAGACACGGATCTCAAATCATGTGGTGTGAAGGCATCCTAACAGTGTGATCCCTGAGTTTTCTCACTCCCCCTACTGGTGGTGGTTAAGTCACATGAATGACACATCACTGCTGGGGACACTGATCTCATTCAGTGGATGCATGGCATCTAAACCAGAAGAGACAATGTGCTTTTTCTCTCCATGCTTAGATGGCTAGTAACCTCTAAAGTGAATAAATAGTCCTATCAGAGTAGGTGGCCGCAAACAACCCCAATTTACAGCAGGAGGCTACACACAGCCCCCAATATACAACAAGAGTATGTACGGAACCCCCAGTATAACAAAAGGAGACCACGCATAGCCCCCTGTAATATTACCTGTGCCCTACATAGCCCCTGTATTACAAGAAGAACCCAAACTTAGCCCCTTGTATTAAACCAGGAGCCAACATATAGTCCCCAGAATATAACTGGAAGCCACACACAGCAAAAGACCACATACAATCCCTAGCACCAAAAAATCATAGCGTCATCAAGGTTAATCTTCAAATTCTAAGTCTCCTTCCAGGTGTGTGCAGTACCTACAATTCAGAGGATACAGTGACAGACCCTGATCAAGCATTATTTTATCTAACCGTGTTCCTCAACTCCCTTTGAACCACAAGGACTTCCTCCGCTTAACCTCTTTCGACAACCTGGAGCACCTATTCTGCTGCTGACAAATTTAGATCCACCAAAGCTGTGTAATGCAACAAGAGTCATGATTAAGAACCTGTTTCCACATGTAAATTGAAGCAACTATTTTGACAGGATGTGCCAAAAGAGAGGACATTTTCATTCCAACAATTCTAGTCATTCCATCTGATTTGCCTTTTGATTTTAAGCGACTTCAGTTTTGAATTCAACTGGCATTTCCAATGTTCGTTAACAGAAGCTCAGGGACAGTCCTTGAAAGTAGAAGGAAAAGAATTGCAATCTCCATGTTTTCCTCATGGTCAACTTTACGTGGCATGTTCAACAGTTGGAACTACCAAAAATCTGCTTGTCTTTGCACCAGAAAGAAAACTGAAAAATGGTGTTTATCAAAAGGCTCTGGAATAAGGAGCTGTAGATAAAGTGCATCACATTACTGGGGCAATCAGTTAATTTGTATTGCATATCTGTAGTGTTGAATATATGATGTGAAATGTTTCTATTACTTTTCTTTTTAATATTTTATAATACATTTTCTGTCAATTTACTTTGTGACTTTTATGTGCAAAATAACTTTTTGGTAAACCATTCTATTTTGTTACAGCTAAGTTAGTTACTATGCCGAGTAACGCCGGTGGCTACAACTAGTAGACACATATAGCTTAAACATCTTCCGATTAAATATAGCTCAATGATTTTTCCTTATGAGATGATCATCTTATACCACTCAGCTGAGAATATGTTGAGCTAGTTAAAAGTTAATGAAGCACACATTTGTATTTTTCATGAAATCATGATTTTTCTGTCCTAGCAAAGTAATTTAAAGTTAAGATTTATGTAATTACATCATTATAATAAGAATAATACCACATAAGACTACGCAACACTATAGTATAAAATATTTTTAATATCAACATTAATAACATATATATTTTTCAATTAATAGAAGAAAACATTCATTGAGCATAAAAGCACCCGTGGATTTAAACAATGTATTATTTTTGTCTGCTTTCAGATTACAACACAAGTGAACAGAAGCAAGCATGTAAAAAACATGAGCTCTATGTCAGCTTCCGTGACTTAGGCTGGCAGGTAAGGGACGTAATGTGTCATATTCGTTCATGTACATATTCCAATAAATAACTTGTTACACTGGGTAATTACAAGGAATATACAAATGCTGGTGGTGTGGAGAGCATGGGGTATCAGTCAAGTCCCTTTGAATCTCAGCCCTAATCTGATGGCTGTATATCTTCTTCTTTTTGGTGTGATGTTCGGTGGTATTGATGATATTGATGCTTGCAACTGGCTTTCCTAGTCTGCATCAGTCTGGAGCCCTCTTGACTTGTTGTGATCACAGCACTAAGTTATAACGAACACAAGTGTATATTACAGTGCATGTCTCCTCAATATTGAAAATTCATCACTCTTCGTGGTACATCATATAGAAGGCAGTGGGACTGGTGCACATGCATCACATAGGATACACTGGGGTTGGTGCATATACAGTACATAGCAGACACTGCAAATACTCTATATACATCACTAAAGACAAACTGAGACTGATGTATATATAACTATATAACATGCCACAAGATGATTGCTCAGCAGTTTGTGTATTTTAAATTATGCTAATTTTCTTTGGGACATTAAGGGTTAATATCAGTATTTCCTTTACTGATGCTGTCTTAAATCAGGTGATGCAGCTAAGGACCACTTCTTCTCCCTTTAAATAGTCATATGACCCATCACCTGGTGTCGTTGATAGAGCTCAGTCTCTGCATGTCCATTGTGTTGTTTGGTAGTAGTGCTCTAGTGCTCTGCTGCTGCTGAAGTTATTCCAGGTGACCCTCTTTCTCTTCCTTGGAGTTCAGCAGCCGAAATCAAGTATCCTTATTGTTGTTTCCCCTGTCTGTGGTATGAAGGGGTAAAAACTGGCGGCACGGTTTTTAACCCTTCATCACCCCTACTCTATATGTGCCTCACTGGGGTCTGCAGCAGCCATGATATGATTTTATAGTGGTTGTGACTCTCACAACCACATAAATTGAGCCTCTGATACCTATTTAGGTAATATTTTATCTCTCAGACCCTTCATTCTCCCTACTTTAATTTTCTGAGATAATGACCTTTGGGCTTTCATTGGCTGTGAGCCATAATCATCAACATTAACAGCAATAAACACTTCTAAAAGATCACTCTGTTTGTAATGACTCTATATAATATATGCATTTCACTTTATGTATTAAATTACTGAAAAAAATTAACTCTTTGATTATATTCTAATTCATTCAGATACACCTGTACTCCTGTACAGCAGAGAGGTGATCTGAGTGCTACCAGTGTAAATAATAATACTGAAAGCCATTGGGCTATGAGTTGCCACAGGCCAAAAGGTATAGATAGAGAAAAGTATTGGGTGCCAAGACAGAGCCTTGAGGGACATTTACAGAGACAGGGTAGTATAAGGAGGTAGTATGGAAATGCTAAATGTGTGGTTCGTAAGGTGTGAGGAGATCCAGGAGATGGCAAGGTCTTTGACACCAAAGAGAGGGTTTATAGGAAAAGGTGGTCAACTGTGTTGAAGACAGAGAACAGGTCTAGAAGGACGACTATAGAGAATTGTCAGTTTGCTCTGGCGGTAAGTAAATCATTAGTAATTTTGGTTAGGGCAGTTTCATTGGAATGGTGGGGCAGAAGACAGATTAAAGGTTGTTGAAGAGTGAATTAAATAAAAGATGAGAGGAAAGTAAAGAATGGCCATGCTTTTTGAAGAGTTTGGAAGTGAAGAGGAGCAGTGGTATTGGGTGATTTCATGACGTAGAGGTTGAGTATAGGGATGGTTTTTCAGGATAGTTGTGATTGTGGCATATTTGAAAGCAAAAGGGAAGGTACGTAAAGTTACATAGGTTAAGGAGATGGGTTAGGGCTGGGATAAACATGATGGTGAGGTTTGGGAGGAGGTGAGATGGGATCTGTCAAGTGTATAATTGGTCAGATATGATTTGGAGAAGAGATGAGAAAGCTCTCTTTCAGTGACATTGGGAAAGAAGGTTTTGGGGGATGTGTAGTGTTCTGGTATACATAGTGGTTGTTGTGGTTGAACAATGCAAGACTTGCCTTGTTTGGTAGATCTTAGTTTTGAAATGTAAGGCAAGTGCAGCAAGTTAAAAGTGTTGGACAACTGATTGGGGCTGTGAGCTAAAGAAGATACAAAAGAAGCATGGCTGGCATGTTTTGGGCTTTAGTAGGAGAGATCTAAGGTTTAGAATCAGGCCAGCTTCAGGACATATCACTTTATTGCATGCACTGCAGTTGTTCACTATAGCTCACAGTGTTAGGAGGTATTCAAAATCTGGCACTTCTAACATTATCATCCCCAGGAATTGGCACTGGGAACAGAGGAAAAGATTTCTCAGGCATTAGGGCAGGGGTCTCAAACAACAGCTTACATGGAAACACTACGAAAGACATTATTACATTATGGGGACCAGTATGGGGGACATTACTACAATATAGGGACCAGTATGGTGGAAATTACTGCAATATGGGGACCAGTACAGGAAACATTACTACAATATGGGGACCAGTATGGGGGACATTACAGTATGGAGGCATTACTAGAGTATGGGGGACATTACTGCAATATGGGGCCCAGTATGATGGACATTACTGCAATATGGGGACCAGTATGGGGGACATTACTGCAATGTGTGTTCCAGTGTGGGGGACATTACTACAACATGAGATCAGTATGGGGACATTACTGCAATATGGGATCAGTATCAGGGCTGTGGAGTTGGAGTTATGGAGTCGGTTTAAAATGGACCGACTCCTACACCTAAAATAAATAATATATTGGGTACAATAGTTCAGTACAGAATGTGCTGAATATTATTATTATGAATTATTATTATGTTCTATCTAAATATCTTAATTATTGTATCATAATAGTGATTAAAAGCTTGATGTTCACATTTTATTACAATAAATGTATCCCTTAGACATGAGCCATGTATAAGGGAGTTGGAGTCAAAGAGTCAAATTCGGAGTTGGAATTTAACTCAGGGAAACTGAGGAATTGGAGTCGGTAATTTGGAATACTGACTCCACAGTCCTGATCAGTATGGGGACATTACTGCAATATGGGGACGAGCATTGTGGACATTACTACATTATGGGGACCAGTATGGAGAACATTACTGCAATATGGGGACCAGTATGGGGGACATTACTACAAGAGGGGGATCAGAATGGGGATTACTACAAGAGGGAGACCAGGATGGGGACATTTCTACAGGATGGAGACATTACTACATTTTGTCCAAAATTACTATATGGTGCTAATTGTAAGACAATATTACAAGATAAAATGTGAAACTAAATTCAAGAGAATGCATGACTTTTTTACCACTAAAAATGCTTTTTAATGTATAAACTAAAATAACAAAAAATGCATGTTTTCATCACTACGTCCATAACAACCCAAGCTATAAAAAAGGTACCATAACCGATACAATGAATGTCAATTTAAAAAAAATAAGCTAATAGAGCAAATAATTGTTAAAGAAGTGGTCAAAAGATGTCTAGAATAAAATATGGTATTACTAAAATGTAATTTATTTCTACAAAGAATGTGGCCTTCCAAATAAAAAAGGTTTCTGTGTGTGGCCCACATACCCAGCCGAATTTGAGAGCCCTGCATTAGGGTATCTTTGTCAAGATGTTCCTTTAATCTCATATAGAATTTAAAGATAATTTCTCAGAAGGTTTGTGTGACGGGGTGTGCGACAGAGCAGGAAGGGACACCAGGCCGATGATCAATCCAACGAGATTTATTGAACAGTGAAAATGGAACCGCACAAATGAAGACAATTCTGCCGAGTCTGTAAGAAGTCCACAACCAAGGAGCAGTTCCGGGGGCGTCACCGGCAATCCTGTCTGACGCCATGTTAATGGAAGAAATAGTCCAAACAGAGTCCACTGGATCCAACCAAGGAAGGACACTGCACAATCCCACGGGCACCAAGATCTCGCCTCAGCTAAGATCTCAGTCTCTTCCACCTCCACCTTTCAACTAACTGACTGATCCTAAACATCAGTCTATTGTCCGGACTCCTGGGATCAGCCCATGTATAGGGGAGTTCACACCTACTATTGAATGGTTTGCTCCAGTCAGAAGATTCTGGTAACTTCTGGATCCATTCTGTCTAGCAATTTGTATATTGTCTAAGTCTCCTGTGGAGAAGAGCAAATACACAATCTGCCACCAGAAGTAGTACATGGGGGATTGACACAGGTTATATTACAATACATGAAATTGCATAGGATGCATGAATACAGGACAGAGAAAAGTATACACCATTACAACCCCTTCCACCCTCAATGTGTGTACGGACTAGGGACCTCTACAAGTCACTTGTCAAGTACACAGGGTCATAGTGGGACTTACACTCGGCTACATGCCACCACGATTTGGCATTGTAGCTCTCCCATATCATTGCCCAGGATGATATCTGCCAGAAGACCGCTCATTACCCCAACCACACATCGTCTGACCCCCAAAGCCAAAGTTCAGATCCACAGTGGCTTTGGGAATAGTCCTGCATTTACTACCAGGCAGTTCAATTACAATCCCAGATCCTTTGTGAATTGTTTCAGACTAAACCACTCGGGGATCAGCCAGCATGAGAAAAGCCCCTGAGTCACAAAATCCAACAAGTCTCTGTCCATCCAGCACAACCTCCTACAAGTGCTTACCCCGATGTGCAGAAGTCTTTGTTGCTGCGGGCCGCACCCCATGAACTCCTAGTGGTGCAACATGGGTGGCCGAGTCACTAGACCAGTCCTCACATAGTGGTGACAGCTCTTCCTCCATGGCACTTGGCTGTACATAGTTAACAATCCGGTGTGGTGCAAGATGATTCCTCATGTGACCAGCGGGGCAGGAGGCTTGCTGATGCCCAGGCTGCCCACATCTATAACATCTGCGAGGTGTCCCACCACTTCCTAGGCGCCCTCTTGGGCGGAGGGTAAGAAAACCTGGAGGCTGGTTCACACATGAAGGTGCTATAGGGGTTTGAGGACGACTCCTCCATTGGATGGCTGGGCATGTGGCCTTCAGATGCCCGGGATGCCTACAACCATAACACCTGCATTCTACTAGTTTCTCTCCTCGTTGTATTCCAGAAGACGCAGTGGGAACATTTGGAGGCAAATTAACATGGGTATCAGCAATAGGTGGTGGCTTAGGCGAACGATGAACAATGGAAGGAGCAGGGCAAGGGGCCACCGGTGTTGTGGAGCTGGTAGGCCTCTCTCCATCCTCCAGTAGATACCTCCACTGAGGCTTGATGGTGAGAGCCTCATCAGCTAGAGCAGCAACTTGCTCCACTGTGGCTGGTCTCCTCTCACGCACCCATTTCCGGATCTCAGCTGGGCACTTGGTGTAAAAGTGTTCCTTCAGGATGACCTGGTAGAAGATCTCCCAGGTTGAGGCTCCCTCTCCCTCCAGCCAGCGATGACATACTTGTTTGAGCCTGTGGGCATACATCTTGAAAGATACTCCTCCATCACAGGCTAAAGTACGAAACTGAGTCCTGTAAGTATCTGGGGTCATGGCATAATATTCCAGGATAGTCTCTTTAATATCTGCATACTCACAGTTCCATCGAGGGTCCATAGCTCTATAGGCTTCGGCAGCTCCACCCTCTAAGAGCCCCACCAGATGTCGGACTCGCTCCCTTTCTGGGACTTCCATTATTCAGCATTGATGCTCAAAGTACTGGAAGAAGCCCTCAATGTCGCCTGCAGCCTCAATAAATGGCTTAAAGTCCTTGCGGGACGCTCTGGGGAATTCCCTCATGGTGGGTACTGTGATTACAGTCTGTCTGGAGCTTCTAGCTGCTTCCACAGCGAGCTGCCTCTCCAGCAATGCCCTCTCATTAGCTCCATGAATGGCCTCCCTCTTATCTTCTATGGTGGCCTCATCTCCCAGTAGTGCCATCTCCTCCTTGTACCACACAAGCCATTGACTTTTTTGGGTATTTACCTTCCATCTTGCTTTGCTGTGGGAATCCTTCCTCAGCGTCATCTTGCAGACAAACTCCTTCCAAAGCCTCAATTAGTTGATCCTTGGAGAGTCCTCTGAAGCAGATTCCTAATTCTTGGGCCTTTGTTTGCAGGATCCCCACAGTCCAGTTCTTGTACTCGGAGGTTCTGGTTCCAGATGTAGATGGGTCATTGTCCTCCATTCCTTCTGCTCTGATCCCACTGCTGCCACCAGTTTGTGACGGGGTGTGCGACAGAGCAGGAAGGGACACCAGGCCGATGATCAATGCAATGAGATTTATTGAACAGGGAAAATGGAACCGCACAAATGAAGACAATTCTGCCGAGTCTGTAAGAAGTCCACAACCAAGGAGAAGGCAATCCTGATGCTAGGTTAACGGAAGAAATAGTCCAGATAGAGTCCACTGGATCCAACCAATGGAAGGACACTGCACAATCCCACGGGCACCAAGACTCTGGACTCCTGGGATCAGCCCATGTATAGGGGGGTTCATACCTACTATTGAATGGTTTGCTGCAGTCAGAAGATTCTAGTAACGTCTGGCTCCATTCTGTCTAGCAATTTGTATATTGGCTGAGTCCCCTGCGGAGAAGAGCAAATACACCAACTGCCACCAGAAGTAGTACATGGGGGATGGACACAGGTTACATTACAATACATGAAATTGCATAGGATGCATGAATACAGGACAGAGAAAAGTATACACCATTACAGTTTGGGCTATGTAAAATGAGTGCACCATGATGTAGGGATTGAGATCCTGATTACAGTGATGTGTCACTAACTAAGCTGTTTTTGTTTGGAACTCTGGGAGTTATAGCTCACTACGGGAGTGGTAGAATGCTTGAATGTACAGTACTTTATCAACACTAATAATTCACTCTTAAGTTTTACACTCACATTAACTGCTGTCACTCTGGTTCAGTTCCTTCAGCCATGCTATAGTACTTCTCTCACATAGTACAGGACCTACAATGAGGTAATGAAAAGGGCGGGCTGGAGCATCCCATGTAATGAAGGAGGGCTCTGTGATGCTTAAGCCCGCCCCTTCATTACCTCATCTCAGGTTCTGTACTGTGAGAGAAGTGCTATAGCGTGGTTGCAGGATCAAGATAATAGCAGTTACTGTGAGCACGTGTTGTGCTCCAGAGGTATGCTGTGCCAAGCCCTGTCAGTCTTGCGGCAGACACATCTGCAACGACCCTTGCTCCTGCCTGCTCTCTCAACCGGTGAATCCGGTTTTGACCGATTTTTTGCATCGTACCCTAAACAGGATTCTCCTTATTGCTCCGGTCCGGTGCAATCTGGCACCCCGTAACATGGGACTCTATGGTACTGGATTGCTCCAGACCGGGGCAATCCGAGAGAATCCGGTTTGAATTTACAGCTTACGGCTTTTTTCCGCCGGCTTCAAAACAATGAATTGGAGAATTGCAGGTTTTTCCTCTGCTGTCAGACCTCTTTATAGGGTCCAGCAACAAAGGAATTAATCACAATACTCGCTTCACCATTGACTTAAATTGGACTCGCTATACTCGTAATGAGTACCGAGTATCGGGACATACTCATTACGAGTCTAGAGAGTCCGAATATTTCAGTACTCGCTCATCCCTATCTATCCACTGTCTTCTCCCTCTGTGCGCTGTCTTCTCCCCCTGTGTGCTGTCTTATCCCCCTGTGCACTGTATTTCCCCTCTGTGTGCTGTCTTCACCTCCTCTGGTCTTTCTTATCCTCCTGTGCAATGACTTCACCCCTTCTGCACTGTCTTCTCCTCCTGTGTGCTGTCTTCTCCCCTTGTGCACTGTTTTCTCCCCCTGTACAGTATCTTCTCCCTTTTAGTGCTTTCAGTCCACAGCTTATGCAGGGAGAAGACAGTGCAAGGAAGCCATGAAGGGCTGGAGACACTGTCCGGCAAGGGGCCCAGATGGTGTCCTTGATGGCAAGTTGCCCCCCCAGTTGTCCAGACCCACCGCACTTGCCCAGGTGGGTCAGATGCAGACTTTAGCCCTGAGTCCCAATACCTATCCTGCAGTCTCATAGTATAATCAATATATTGTGTATATACACTCAATATAATAGGTTGCATGATGGCTCAGTAGTCAGCACTGTAACTTTGCAACCCTTGGTTCAAATTCAACCAAGAATAAAAACTGCAAAGTGCTTATATGTGTTTGCTTGTGAATCCCCAATGGGACAGGGATGATGTCCGTAAAGCACAAAGGTGTAGCACTCTGTAAATAAAATAGATACATTTATTGACCAAACAAAGATTTTACCCTATCAATTTTGAATACATAATAGGAACAATGCAAGTTATTTTTCAATATAAAGATTGTCTATTTAACATAGTTTATCTCTTGCTTTTGTTTGGTCATAGGATTGGATTATAGCTCCAGAAGGTTATGCTGCATTCTATTGTGATGGGGAATGTTCATTTCCACTTAATGCTCATATGAATGCCACAAACCATGCCATAGTGCAAACTTTGGTGAGTAAAACTAAAATTTCTATAAAAAAAAAACCCACAGCTTTACAAACAAAAATAAACAGATAATTTTATAAAACAGTGTTTAAAAGATTGATTAACATAGGTTGTGCTAAATTCACATTTCATTTTTTTTGTAAGATTTTTTTTTTCAAAGATGTTTTAAACCCCTTTCATAAGTCCTACCTTTTCCTAGTAATCAGTTTTCTATTATAATTCCAGTTCCTGCCTAGGTCCTGTAAGCTCTTATCTGTTTTGGCATATATTCTTCTGTTCTGATACAGCCACTGCTACTTCCGATCTGCTGACTGGAATCAGACAAACTGAAAAGTGAACGACATGGGTGGTGGTGGGGCTACCTCTCAGTGAGTGAAAACAATCTTAGCACACATGCTCAGATCAGAGTTTACTCACCTCCTCACTACAGGTCCTGAAAATGCTTTGAAGTACAGTCCCTTCAGCTGACAAGTCCTACAATATGTTTTCTAATAAGAAGTACAGTAGAATATCTCAGTGCTTCTCAGCTGAAGAGATCATCGGCAGGATCTGTGCAGAGGAGGAGACTGATGTCTGACCTGGACACGTCTGCTCAGACTGCTGTCACTCACTGAGAGGTAGCCCCACCCTCAACAATGATGTGCACTGCTCAGTTGGTCCGATTCCAGTCCTCAGTTCAGAAGTTGCAATGATTGTATCAGAAAAGAGGAATATATGACCCACGCAGAGATGAGTTTACAAAAAGCAGGGCAGGTAAAAGAAGTGTATTACAAAACTGATTAATAGGAAGAGGTAGGATATATTTATAATATGCTGGAAAACAATATTAAAGCTAAGTATTATTTGAGTATGGTGTAATATATAATACATGCATTGGATATCTTTTATAAATCATGGAGTCTTCTTTCTGAAAGTATCCTATCTCAATGACTAGTGATGGGGGAACCCGAACTGTAAAGTTTAGGGTTCGTATTGAACACCTAGTGTTTGGACACGAACACCGAACATGGACTTCCCTGAGAAGCAAGTGTTTCCATTTAGGTTCGACAGGGATGGCTGAAAAAAAAAGAAAGAAAAACAGAGATTAAAGCAGCAGCATTATAGTAGGCGAGGAACACGTGCTTGTAACTCCACATCCGGGTCCCGCTCGTTAACCTCCTGTTCATTCACTGGACACTGCCTCCAACAGCCAATCACAAAGACACACTCTCTGTAACAGCATTTATGATTTGCTGTCACGCCCCCACCCATTGTGCCAGCGTCTGTGATTGGTTCACATATACATTAGTGTATTTTAAAATCCTGCTGCTGTTTAGGTTTTAAAATTCCTCCTTTGCTCATCCCTCAATAATAATAAAGGACTATCAGTATTTATTTGGAACTCATAGTTGACATCTGTACATTAATCAGCAGTCAGAAGAACTGAAAAGCAGTTAAAAATAATAAATCAGATTTTTCTTGGTCAGCTCAGCTACATCAATCTCTCTGTATTGTAACTAAAGTATACCATTAAAAATATTTGCAAATATTTGATAATAAATACCAAATATACTTACAAATTTGATTTCAAACTACTAATTTTAATTGGCATTCAATTATTATATTATATATTATAATTATTGAATCAATCATTTTTAAAAGTAAGAATGTGCAATTAAGGTTTTGAGAAATCTGATGTCCCCTCCGTGTCTCCTGCACCCCTGGCCAGTGGTACATCGGATACTTTCTCTGCACTTTGTTTGGTCTTTTTAAAAGAAATGTCATTCAATGTGTTTAAAAAAGTACTCCCACCAACATTTTCATCACCTACTTCTACTGTATGTGAAATAGTTTAGGTGCATTAAAATTCTGTCTTCCCTGGTTTTCCAGTGTGGTTCCCGTCTTCTTCTGAGCCACATGTGCACTCCTGATTTTCATTCCCTGCTCACATAGGGAATACTGCCATTTCCACCAATGTAAGCCTATGCAGACTTAAAATAAGGCTCCATACAGTAACATTGTGAAACCAACTTATGGCCAATGCATAACCTCTGTTTATTCAAACTCTTCTGCTTTAAAGTCATGTGATCAAGAAAAATAGCGGAAGGTTGCTGTAAACCAGGATACAGAGAATTCAGAAAGGATTTTAATTGATACAGACTGCATCACATACATATTTAAAAGGATTAGTCTATGTCATTTTTGCTGGAAGTGCTTCTTTAAAGGGAATCAGTCACCGGTTTTTGTCACCTAATTCCAGTGATGTGTCATTATTGGGCTGCTTAGTGATGTTTTGATAAAATCAGTAGGAAATTATCATAAGAGGACTAATGTACGAGCCAGGTAGTTAAGCATACTCATGACATCTGTATAAGGCGGCCGTCACACTCATCAATATCGTGAGCGATATTGTAAGCGATCACGTGCACGCGCGATCGCTAACAATATCGCTCACATCGCTGGTGAGATGTCACACAGGCAGACTCACCAGCGATGTGGACCAGCGAGATCGCTGGTAACTATGGTACACATCAGGTTACTAGGCGCCGCGCGGTGCTTAGTAACCCGACGTTTACCATAGATACCATCTCCCAGCATAGGCTCTGCCGCTGGGAGATGGATCATCGTGGTGTCACACACCACGATGAAGCAGATTGAACAAGCGATGATCGCTTGATATGAGCTCCGGCTCTCATATCTGCGATGTCACGATCAAGCGATTTTACATTGCAGCGATGCACAAACGATATCACTTAAGCGATCAAAAAGCAGATCGCTTAAACGATATCGTTCGCAATATTGAACCGTGTGACGGCCGCCTAAGTCTAAACCCACCATTGATTGGCATCTTTATGTCTCTACCTGACACATGCAGAAAACTGCTAATCAGTGGTGTGGGCGTGGTTATACAAAGCTCACCATTCAGAGAACTAGTAGATCTGCACCAGCTAAAACAATGATATTACCTAATTTACATCAAGCAGCTCAGTAAGTGATTTATTGCTGGAATAAGGGTTTGTGCCCCCTACATTATGCAGTTCTTAGATGGGGTAGCAAAATCCTCATGATAAATTCCCTTGAAATCTACTTGAACTGACAATTTTGCATTTTACTGAAGAACAGAAATGCATTACTTTTGAAAGATGACTCAGTAAGCAAAGTAATCAATCATTCTTTGCCAAATGGTTAAAAAACTGGATCGGAGTGCAAAAAAAAATTGACAACTAACATGCAGAATCCCTGACTTAGAAGTTAGACTACAGGCTCCGCAAGATGAGAAATCAATTTCTATGAAATGGCACAAAAGCATTAAGCTGATCTATAATCACTAGTGATGAGCGAGTAGTATGATATTTGGGTTCAGATAGCTCTAACCGAATACCTTGAATGAGTAACGAGTAACGAATCCAATGCAAGTCAATGGGAAACTCACTCGGATGCGAATACTGAAAGCGTTCAAAGTATTCGGTTACTCCGGTTACTGTGAAAAGATGGCCGACAAGCTGGGAGGACATTCTACTCTAACCCATGGAACCGAGATCCAGCTCATCGGCCCCTGCTCCCCCTCTGCAGCCTACCAACCCGAACAGTGGAGGAGGAAGAAGCCAGGAGACACACCATCTACCCCGTTCAACAGCTGCTGGAGATTCCCTCAGACTCGGCACCGGTGAGAACCATGCTCATGCTCTCATTATCTCCCGCCTTGACTACTGTAACCTACTGCACACTGGCCTCCCCGTTAGCTCCCTTGCACCCCGCCAGTCTATTCTAAACTCCATTGCCTGACTTATTCACCAGTTTCCTCGCTATTCCCCAGTCTTTCCCCTCTGCCAAGCCCTTCACTGGCTCCCCATTTCTCAGAGGCCCCGGTTCAAAACCCAAACCACGACATACAAAGTCATCCACAACCAGTCCCCTCCCTACATCTCTGACATGGTCTCCTGATACCTACCCTCACGCAACCTGCGATTCTCTCAAGAGCTCCTTCTCTACTCCCCTCTTATCTCTTCTTCTCACAACCACATACAAGACTTCTCACATGCATCAACTATACTCTGGAACTCTCTCCAAAATATCAGGCACTCACCTACCCTGGGAACCTTCAAAAGAAACCAGAACACTCACCTCTTCCGACAAGCTTACAACCTACAATGAGACTTGATCCACCGCACCACCGCACAATCTGCTCTACCCTTTCCCACTGTATCCTCACCCATCCCTCATAGACTGTGAGCCCTTGCGAACTGGGTCCTCTCCCCACCTGTACCTGTGTAACTTGATTGTCGATACATATTGTACTTGTCTTTGTCTGCCATTTCCACATGTAAAGCACCATGGAATTTAAAGGGAACCAACCACCCCAAATGACCCCCCCGGACTGTTAATATGTGTCCCTACACCCAGCACACACATTTGGGGCAATCGTTTTTGCTAAAAAAACTGTTTAGTAGAAGCTAAGATATAGCTTTATGAAGTTTAATAAATTGAGACGAATGGGTGTTACCTAGCTTTGTCCTCGTGCATTTCTTCATGCCTGTCAGCCTCCTCTCCCCCCTCCCTTCAGTGAAGCCCTTCTGTGCAAGCCGAAAATGCCCCGCCTGTCTGCTGCTGCCTGATAAATTATGCACGCCCATCTCTGCAGCTAAGAGCCTGGCCTCGTCATGAAGGGGGCGGGGCTAGATGGCGTCATGAAAGGGGGCGGGGCTCCGACATGACGCGTTCTAGCCCCGTCCCCTTTCATTTTCGGCTTGCACAGAAGGGCTTCACTGAAGGGAGGAGGGGAGAGGAGGCTGACAGGCACGAAGAAATGCACGAGGACAAAGCTAGGTAACACCCATCCGTCTCAATTTATTAAACTTCATAAAGCTATATCTTAGCTTCTACTAAACAGTTTTTTTAGCAAAAACGATTGCCCCAAATGTGTGTGCTGGGTGTAGGGACACATATTAACAGTCCGGGGGGGTCATTTGGGGTGGTTGGTTCCCTTTAATGGCGCTATATAAATAAATAATAATAATAAATAATAATAACTACTGCATTCTGAACCTGAATATCTTACTACTCGCTCATAATAATCACGAAAAGATTAGCTAAACAAATGTGATCAGTATCATAGGGGTGTTTGTAGGATCCTAAAAGATCTGGAGCCCAAACTCCAAGTGATGTCTCCCTCTCAATCCCCACCACTTATAATAAAATGAAATTCATATACAAGTATCTATACATATGTTATATATATATATATATATACTAGCTGTAGTACCCGGCTACGCCTGGGTTAATAAATAACTGATGTTAGCTATAACAAAATAGAATTTGAATATTTCATATTAATGACCTGTAAGAAAATAGAAGCTGAGCTGTGATTGGTTGCTATAGGCAGCCTGATAAATCTCCAGCCAACAGTAAACCCTCCCCCTGGCCGGGCAGTATATGTTACCTCACACATACACATAATAGACAGCTCATGTGACTGACATCTGCCTTAATTCCCTATATGGCACATGTGTTGCACAGTGCCTGTTTTTAATCAGATGTTTATGTTTGGAAATTAAAGATAGTACACGTATGAGGCGAGTTGTGTGAGGTGATTTGTGCACATCTGTGTTTGTCTGTGTGGTGTGTGTGTCCCTGGGGTGTGTGTGTGTCCCTGTGGGGTGAGTGCATGTGTCCCTATAGGGTGTGTATGTCCCTGTGAAGGCGGGGGTCTGTGTGGTGTGTGTTTCCGTTGTGTGTGTCTCTTTGTTGTGTGTGTGTGTGTGTGTCCCTATGGGGTGAGTGCATGTGTCCCTATAGGGTGTGTATGTGTGCGTCCATGTGTGGGGGGGGGGTCTGTGTGGTGTGTGTGTGTGTATCTTTGTTTTGTGTGTCTCTTTGTGGTGTGTGTGTGTGTGTGTCCTTGTGGGGTGAGTGCATGTGTCCCTATAGGGTGTGTATGTGTGTGTGCCCCTGTGGGGGCGGTGTCTGTGTGGGATGTGTATGTCTCTGTTGTGTGTGTCTCTTTGTGGTGTGTGTGTGTCCCTATGGGGTGAGTGCCTGTGTCCCTATAGGGTGTGTATGTGTGTGTGTCCCTGTGGGGGGGGTCTGTGTGGGGTGTGTGTCTGTGTGTGTCCCTGTGGGGTGAGTGCATGTGTCGCTAAAGGGTGTGTGTCCCCGTGGGGGTGTGTGTGTGTCTCTTTGTGGTTTGTGTGTGTTTGTTCGGGTGCGTGGTGGGTATCCAATATTGGGGCTGCACCTTAGCGACTATACACTTGATGTTACTCTTTGTGGGCGTGTGGTGTGTATACATGTCCCCGTGCGTGGTGAATATCTCATGTTGGGGCCCCACCTTAGTGACTATATGCTGGTATGTGCTGTTAGTTTTTGGCGCTATCATTAAGCCCCTGTCATTCACAACTGTCAACTGGTAACTGGTTTCCCCATTATGTAGATAGAGGCAAAATTGTTTGGTGAATTGGAATGCGCAGGGTTAAAATGTCGCCTCACAACATAGCCTATGATGCTCCCGGGGTCCAGACGTGTGACTGTGCAAAATTTTGTGGCTATAGCTGACAGCTGTCGATTTTCCTCCAACACTTTTCCATTCACTTTTTCCCCATTATGTAGATAGGGGCAAAATTGTTTGGTGAACTGGAACGGGAAGGGTTAAAATTTCACCTCACAACATAGCCTATGACGCTCTCGGGGTCCAGATGTGTGACTGTGCAAAATTTTGTGGCTGTAGTTGCGACGGTGTAGATGCCAATCCTGGACATACATATATACACACATACATACACACACACATTCAGCTTTATATATTAGATATATATATATATATATATATATATACTAGCTGTAGTACCCGGCTACGCCCGGGTTAATAAATAACTGATGTTATCTATAACAAAATAGAATTGGAATATGTCATATTAATGACCTGTAAGAAAATAGAAGCTGAGCTGTGATTGATTGCTATAGGCAGCCTAATAAATCTCCAGCCAACAGTAAACCCTCCCCCTGGCCAGGCAGTATATGTTACCTCACACATACACATAATAGACAGCTCATGTGACTGACATCTGCCTTAATTCCCTATATGGCACATGTGTTGCACATTGGCTATTTTTAATCAGATGGTTTGTTTGGAAACTAAAGATAGCACACGTATGAGGCGAGTTATGTGAGGTGATTTGTGCACATCTGTGTCTGTGTGGTGTGTGTGTACCTGAGGTGTGTGTATTTGTGCGTCCATGTGGGGTGAGTGCATGTGTCCCTATAGGGTGTGTATGTGTGTGTGTCCCTGTGGGTGTGTGTGTGTGTGGTGTGTGTCTCTTTGTGGTGTGTGTGTGTCCCTGTGGGGTGAGTGCATGTGTCCCTATAGGGTGTGTATGTGTGTGTGTCCCTGTGGGTGTGTGTGTGGTGTGTGTCTCTTTGTGGTGTGTGTGTGTGTGTCCCTGGGGGGTGAGTGCATGTGTCCCTGTGGGTTGTGTATGTGTGTGTGTCCCTGTGGGGGGGTTCTGTGTGGTGTGTGTATCTGTGTTGTGTGTGGCTCTTTGTGGTGTGTGTGTGTGTCCCTGTGGGGTGAGTGCATGTGTCCCTATAGGGTGGCTATGTGTGTGTGTCCCTGTGGGGGGGGTCTGTGAGGTGTGTGTGTCTCATTGTGGTGTGTGTGTCCCTGTGGGGTGAGTGCATGTGTCGCTATAGAGTGTGTGTGTGTCCCCTTGGGGGTGTGTGTCTCTGTGTTGTGTGTGTCTCTTTGTGGTGTGTGTGTGTTTGTTCGGGTGCGTGGTGAGTATCCAATGTTGGGGCTGCACCTTAGTGACTATATGCTGGTATGTGCTGTTAGTCTTTGGCGCTATCATTAAGCCCCTCTCATTCACAACTGTCAACTGGTAACTGTCACTTTTTCCCCATTATGTAGATAGGGGCAAAATTGTTTGGTGAATTGGAATGCGCGGTTTAAAATGTCGCCTCACAACATAGGGTGTGACGCTCCCGGGGTCCAGACGTAGGACTGTGCAAAATTTTGTCTCTATAGCTGACATCTATCGATTTTCCTCCAACTCTTTTCCATTCACTTTTTTCCCCATTATGTAGATAGGGGCAAAATTTTTTGGTGAACTGGAACGCGCAGGGTTAAAATTTCGCCTCACAACATAGACTATGACGCTCCCGGGGTCCAGACGTGTGACTGTGCAAATTTTTGTAGCTGTAGCTGGCAGCTGTCGATTTTCCTCCCACACGTTTCCTTTCCCTTTTTCCCCATTATGTAGATAGGGCCAAAATTGTTTGGTGAACAGGAACGCGCGGGGTTAAAATTTCGCCTCACAACATAGCCTATGACGCTCTCAGGGTCCAGACGTGTGACTGTGCAAAATTTTGTCTCTATAGCTGACAGCTGTCGATTTTCCTCCAATATTTTTCCATTCACTTTTTCCCCATTATGTAGATAGGGGCAAAATTGTTTGGTGAACTGGAATGCGCAGGGTTAAAATTTCGCCTCACAACATAGCCTATGACGCTCCCGGGGTCGAGACGTGTGACTGTGCAAAATTTTGTGGCTATAGTTGCGACGGTGTAGATGCCAATCCCGGATATACACACATACATACACACATACACACATTCAGCTTTATATATTAGATATATAAACAAAAATGGACAGCAGCACATCCTTTTCAATACACATATGTGGATTTATTCCTGGACTGAATCCACATATGCGTATTGAAAAGGATGTGCTGCTGTCCATTTTTGTTTCTATCTCAAGTACCTTGGTGATGGTAGGAGAAGCTTGCACCCGACATTTTATCTGATAGTGCTGTTCCAATTTTTGATATTTTATATATATATATATATATATTAAAATATATCTATATTATAATTACATACTGCACATGTTAAAGGGAACTGGACAGCTGATACATGCTGCCCAATCCACAGGGAGCATGCATCAGACACTAGCAGTATAATCTCAACCAGGTTTGATTGACTCTAAAAGCTGCAGTGTTTCAGAAAAAAACATAATTAAAGAAAACAGGGACTGATTGGTGCTGGAGACTAGTTGAACAGATAGGGTTGACAGATCATTTCTTACATACACCTAAAGGGTGCACTTGTATGACAGTATGTTATTCTATACGCGACATCGATGTGACTGCAATATGATCATGGAGCGCCGATGGGTTAACTTGACAGCCGGGAGTCTGTTGAAGAACTCTGAGCTTTTCATTATGTAGCTCCCTTGCCTATGGCCGGACTTCAAAGGAGACTGTGATATTTTAAAAAGTATGAAAAAAATAAAAAATCTTAAGTTCAAACGACTGTCTATTTCCACTATTTATAATAAATGAAAATACCCCGTATCTGCACCAGTAACATGCAGAAAAGTCAGATCTATCAAAATGTAAAACAAGTAACCTAATTCATAAAAAATGTATACAGAAGAGTTAAAAAAAGGGCAAAATTATGTTTTTGGTCACAGAAATACCACAAAAAATGCTGTAACATGCAATCAAAACGTCACATCTAGGGATGAGCGAGTCTACTCGCTACCATTCGGATACTCCCGAATAGTAGCGGTATTCAGGTACTCGCTACTCGCCGAGTAAATTAGGATTACTCGGGAGTAGCAAGTACTGAGTACACTTGCAGTGTGTCAATAGATACACTGCAAAAGTCCTGTTAAAGAGAAGAAAAGTGGTTACAAAATAAAAAAATCGGATACTCAACTTAACCGACGGCTGCACCGAGACCGGCCGATGGATATCTATTCATGGAAAAAGACCTTTCACTCTCCCAGCCAATCAGATGGCTGGGAGAGATCTGGCCAATCACATGCCACCACGTCACAATCACGTGATCGCTAGCAGCCACCTGATTGGCCAGATGGAAAGGTCTGCTCAGGTAGACCATACATAGATGTCCATTGGCCGGTCCCGGTGCAGCCGTCGGTTAAGGTGAGTATCCGATTTTTTTATTTTGTAACCACTTTTCTTCTCTTTTAGGCTGACTTCACACCACGGCGCAGTCCGGTTCGGGGCTGTCAGGCATGAACCTGATAGCCCAGGACCGGATCAGCACACAGAACTGGAGGGCCAAATGTGCCCTCTGGTCCTGTGTGCAGCTGGATGGCTGTAATTGCAGCCACAGCTGCTGATTTATCAAGATTGTGGCTAGCATGCAAGCAATGTTTTGTGTACAGTGAGAAAAATCCAATTTCTCCCGGATTCCACCGCAGAGATGAAACCGGATGGCAGAGAGCTGCCATCCGGTCCATCTGGCCTCATAGGCAACTATGGGGCCAAAAACCGGTCCGGGGCTGTCTGGTTTACACCTGACAACCCCGGACTGGACCTTACCGTGGTGTGAAGCCAGCCTTACAGGACTTTTGCAGTAGTACTCGGAATTGCTATACTCACAACGAGTACAGAGTACCGGGACCTACTCCTTGCGGGTATAGCGATTCCGAATACTACGATACTCGCTCATCCCTAGTCACATCTAACCAAAAATGCTACACACTAAAATGTCATCTCACCCCACCAAGATAAGCACTCACACATTAAGGCTCTTGGGAAATGGCGGCATCATCCAAATTATTTTCTTAAATTTAAATTTTTTTTTCTCCTCTAAAATAATGAAAAAATCCTGGACAAGTATGTTATCACTGTATTCCTACTGAAGAAGAGAAGCATACTGCCAGGTGATTTGGATCACATAGTATACACCGAAAAAATAATTCCCTAACACAATATCAGAATTTCTCACAATGTCATTGCACTGATTTTTTTCCCATTATGGTATAAATGGTGTAATTATAAATTTACAAACCATTGCACGAAAAATAAGCGAACATACGTGTATATAGACAGAAAAATAAAAAAGTGATAGCTCTTGAAAGAAGGGAATTTTAAAAATTACAACAGAAAAACAGAAATCAGCTGCAGAAGGGGTTAATGTATAATTTTCTCTGAATTGCCGCAGTGTTATAGAGTTAATCATACCTGGTTGAGATTATACAGCTAACGGCAGGGACACACTGTCCGACAGACATGTGAGTCTGTCGGAGGAGACTCGCAAAGTGCTGGAGCAGTGACCCGGAACGGCCTCTTTCTGTCAGGACGGGGCTGTCAGCTGATTGTGTGTTTGTGCAGCTCTACACTCCCCGTCCTGACAGAAAGAGGCTGTTCCGGGTCACTGCTCCAGCACTTTGCGAGTCTCCTCCGACAGACTCGCATGTCTGTCGGACAAGTGTGTCCCTGCCGTGATGTTTCATTCTGCTCTTGGGTGGGAAAGCATGTATCAGCTGTCAGGTTCATTTTAAGGTCCTGTGCACACTCTTTTTGATGCATAGTTTGATTCATATTTGGGTGCAGTTTTGTCACCAAAACCCTTGCCAATCCCTATGCTAGTAAAGTCAATGAAGATCCTGAAGTGTTGTGCACATGGTACTTATTTTACCCTTACAGACTTGGTGCAGAACTATATCTGCAGCATGTCAATTCTTGGTGCATTTTTGGCAGCGAATTTCCAACAAAGATGCATGAAAAATGCATGGAATATTTGCACACCAAAAACGCATCAAAGACGTACCAAAAACATAGCAGATATGCACCGAAAACACATAGCATTTTTGGTGTATATTTTTGCCAAGAGATTTCGATTTGTTGCCGAAATTTCTGCAACCAAATACTCAGCCGCATACATAGCCTGTTTGTGCTATAGCAGGGATGGACATTATCTACATACTGTTCAAAAATACACACAATACCGAGACAGTTACCATCAATAATACTACTATATTAGGCCAAAAATATTCCTCAACACCCTGAACACTACCATTTATCGCTGCATAGAAAAGAAACAATACTTTTACACAACAAAACACACTTTAGTATACAAAGGCCAATATTATCACTATACACATTTATATTCTTTGTATTACTACAGAAAAGCTGAACTGCACCAAACTATTTCTTATTAAAATACACTAAAAAAGACCAATATTACTATCATGCAATGATCATATGATGGTAAATACCAGTTCTGCAGAGATTACAGCACAGTTATACATAGTGACTTCTGAGTGTTATTTTTTCTTGTAGAGTTGTTCACTTTTTTCATATTTTCCAGCTGGACCAGACCGACATAACAATTTTTGCCTGTAGAATGTGTAACAAAGACACAATTTACTTCTCACAATTCCGACCTATTAATAATGTACTCAGAGTGCCTCTTCAGAAATAGTGCCCCCATACTGCCCACACTAATAATAATGATATTAGTGACCCTTCAGAAATAGTGCCCCCAGAGTGCCCAGACCAACAATAATGCTATCAGTGCCCCTTCAGAAATAATGCCTTCAGAGTGCCCCCACCAATAATAATGCTATGAGAGTGTCCCTTCAGAAATAATGCCTCCATAGTATTCACTCCAATAGTAATGTTTCAGTGCCACTTCAGAAATAATGCGTACAGAGTTCCCCCACCAATAATAATGCCATCAGAGTGCCCCTTCAGAATTAATGCCCCCATAGTACCCACTCCAATAATAGTGCTTTCAGTGTCCCTCCAGTAATAATGCTCTCAGAGTGCTCACACCAATAATAATGGTGTCAGAATGCCCCTTCAGAAATAATGCCCCAGAGAGCCCACACCAATAATAATGATATTGAATGCCCCCTCCAGTAATAATGCCCCAGAGTGCCTACACCAATAATAATACTATCAGAATACCCCCTCCAGTAATAATGCCCCAGTGTGCCCACACCAATAATAATACAATCAGAATGCCCCCTCCAGTAATAATGCCCTCAGAGTCTCCACACCAATAATAATGGTATCAGAATGCCCCTACAGAAATAATGCCCCAGAGTGCCCACACCAATAATAATGCTATTGAATGCCCCCTCCAGTAATAATGCCCCAGAGTGCCTACACCAATAATAATACTATCAGAATGCCCCTCCAGTAATAATGCCCCAGAGTACCCACACCAATAATAATACTATCAGAATGCCCCCTCCAGTAATAATGCCCTCAGAGTCTCCACACCAATAATAATGGTATCAGAATGCCCCTTCATAAATAATGCCCCAGAGTGCCCACACCAATAATAATGTTATCAGAATGCCCCGTCCAGTAATAATGCCCTCAGAGTGCACACTCCAATAATGACTCTTCATTACTCCATTCGGGGATAATGTAATTTCAATAAGTTAGAGGATAGATAGAGGTCCAGATTCATCAAAGTCTTTAAGCTAGAAAACTAGTATAAAATACTTTGTGAAGTGGCAAAAATTTTGCGCAACTTGAAATTGGCAGTTTTCAATTTCAGCCTGCTCTGCCAAGTAAGATCAGGGTGCTAAATGGTGCGGTAATGTCCAGCCATTCAATTTATCATTCATTGCAGCAGTTTTTATGCCTGAATGCCACTCCTGTCCTGGACTGGAGTAAAATGTGTGACAAGAAATAAAGAGTCAGGTGCAGTCTATAGAGAAAATGTGCATTCTAATGTCTTTGCAGCATCCTAGTCTAAAACGTCCTCATTAAGACTGGAATATACAATGCCACTGGTAATGAATCATATGTTTGGCATATGCTAAATTAACATGTCAGCTAGACCTCAGACTTAGCTGAAATGATTAAACTGACGTGTTATGTACTTTTGATACTTTATGATGTTGTTATTATACCATATAAATACTGTTTTTTTTTATTGTAGGTCCACCTCATGTTTCCAGAGCATGTCCCCAAGCCTTGCTGTGCGCCAACAAAGCTGAATGCCATCTCTGTTTTGTACTTTGATGATAGCTCTAATGTTATTTTAAAAAAATATAGAAATATGGTTGTAAGGTCATGTGGATGTCATTAAATAAGAAAACATTTCCTCTATACCATTATAGGCAACATCTTTCCATGCTGAAAAATAGCTAGAGAATAAACATATTTAAACATATTACTAATATACATCATGATACACATGTACAGTTTTATGTATATATTAGAATATTGTAATTTATTTTGATAAAAAATTGCATTAAGGTTGTGTCCACTGCTTAAGTATTGCTGATCTTGCTTGATCTCAATATCAGATTTTTGGAAGGCCGATATCCAGCACGCCCCATGATCAGTTGTTGGCAGTTCTGGCGTTGGCTGGATTTAACTCATCTACAGAACTTAAACAGTATGGAGCTGTACACGATGCAGTAGCCACTACTATGGCTTAGCTTTTATTGAAGTAAGTAGAATCTGAGATGTAGTGCCATTGGCTTCTACACAATGCACAAAGGCATTCTGTTTACCTTCGGCCACCACCACATCAACTGACAGCTGATTATCAGGGGTGCCATACAGGGATAAACAAATCTCCCAAAATAATTTTTGGTTAGGTTAGATAGAAATAGCTAGTATACTTGCTTTGGCTCAAATACATTTTGGACCATATAAAAGTACCACAACTACAGTAGCTCTTCTCTGAAGTCTCTGCAGTCCCCCAAAGCATAGTAAAAGCTAGGGAAGGGTTAAAAATATTGCTCCCACCTGTCTTAGGCTCTGTCCTCACCTGTCCTCCTAATCCAGTCATTGGCCATGTTCACACACATGCGCTTTTTTGACCATCTCTGTGTTTTTTGGTGTGTTAAAAAAAAGCAGGTGCGTTAACGCAGGGTGCATTTGAGTGTACATGCGTTTTTCAGCAACATTTGCGTTTTTTTTTCCCCAGTCCAAAAAACGCTGCATGCAGCGTTTTTGGGTGCTGGAAAAAAACACAGGGGTCATTTCCCAAAAACGCATGCGTTTTTTTAACATGGGACCCTATGGGAAACGCATGCGTTAACGCAGCGCAAATACAGACACATGCGTTAACGCTAGCGTTTTTTGGAAACGGGTCACCCAAGTACTGGAGAAGAAAATTTTTTGACAGCACCCCCCCCCCCCTTGGTCGCCAAGAAAATACAAAAAAAAAATTAAACAGCACCACCCCCAAACCCCCCTTGGTCGACAGGAAAACAAAAAAAAATTCCACCTGGTCAACCAAAATTTTTTTCCATGCGATTTTGGTTATTTGGTGAAAAAGTGACTAAGTACAAAAACGTTTTTTGAGCTTTCAGACACACAAGGGACATTTTTTGGCACTCTTAAAAAAATGCATGTGGTTTTAGGAGTGCTAAAAAAAACGCAAATTGTGTGTGAACATGGCCATCCACTCCCTCCCTTCGGTCGTCACATCTTCCAGTGCTGGTTATACAGCACGCCGTCATGTGGGACAAATCTGACACCATTGAAAGCAATGAATTCAATAGAATCCAACATTTTTGGAAAAATTGTAACAGTTTTGATATATTATGAACTGATGTAATCATTTCTAGTACTAGATCTGATATTGATGATGTCAACTAAGGATAGGCTGTTATTATCTAAGTAGTGGACAATTCCTTTAAAGAGGTTTCCCATAAACAGTTTTATCACATATCCACAAGAATACTTGTTTTGGTGGTCTATACGACTTGGAGAGATATCATTAAATTTTAGGAGTGAATGAAGTAGTGTCTATACCAGGGGTTGGAACTCCAGACCTCGAGGGCCACCGACAGGTCATGTTTTCAGGGTTTCCTTAGCATTGCACAGGGGTTGGAAACATCAACAGTGCAGGTGATTCAATTATAACCTGTGCAATACTAAGAAAATCCGGAAAACATGACCTGTTGGCGGCCCTTCAGGCTTGGAGTTTCCCCCCTCCCTCCAGTCTATGCCAATAAACTACAGCTCCATTCACACAAGAGACTCAAGAACCCCTAGTCTGGTCATCAGTGGTGATCCCTGTGGTTAGGTGGTAAATTACAATAATGGAAAAAAGCCTTTAATTACGTCTGACAGAATCTGTTTTATACAATTTATGTAAAACATTAACATTTTATTTAAGTCAAGATGAAATAATAATTTCCCTTTAGAAGCGAACATAGACATTGTTACTATTTAATGATAATGACTCATTGAGAAATACTTTACATCCATACAGCTGTTCTTTAGTATTTATTTAGGAAATAACCTTAAGTACATAATAATTAGTCAGATCTTGTCCGGTTGTCATCTACAATATTAAAAAAATGTAAATACTTCAAATATTTGGATTTTTTCTAAATAACATAGTTTTTGAAAAAAAAAACTCAAAAAAATTATAATTAAGCAAAATTTCTGTTTGCTTAGCACACTTCATACAATTTTAGTCCAACATCATGCTTCAGGCATCAAATGGCTCCACATTCTAATATAATATGATTTGGAACATCATTCCAGTGATGAGGGGCTATGACTGTAGAATATATATCAATTTCTCACGAAGCTTAATGTCTAATAGGTCAGCTTCTAAGTTTATGCAAAAATACAGTATGGCACATTCACTTTCTTTTGACTTGCAGAAATTTTATTTAAAGTCATAATTTGTAAATCCATATAAATCAAATATTTTTTTTCAAATCAGATACATTTTTATTGACTCAAAAAGAATCATAATGAAATACAGTTTTATCACAACAAATTCTCCATTTTCTTAAGTAACAAAAAGAACACCTTCCGCTACCCCCCTCCCCCTTTACAGACAGCAATAATCCTTCGTCATTGTGTAGAATATGATCCAAAGGTCACTGAATTAGGCATTAATACTATAAAGAAAAAACTCACCAAAATTTTGCCAGGTAAAATATCCGTTGCACCTAGCAGAGGGTTGCCAGCGCCACTGGTAGGCAACACCAGTGTAAGAACACCGGTGCTCAATCTCCTGCAACCCAAGCATGGGGGCGGCTGTGGCGCCTGCGTCCAGCCATGCTGACAAGGAGGAGACTGGTGGCATTGACACAGGTTACCAACAGGACATCAGTCACACAGGTCTAAGTGAAACAAAGTGTCAGCATAGCCCGCCTGTCACGCCCCCCTTTAGACCAGGTGGGACGCACCCTATATATGCATCACAATGACGACGCCCCTCTGAGGGCTCAGCCTCATACTGCAAAAGATAAAAAGGTGCAAAAAAACTCTAAAGATAAAGATGTGAGGAATTAGTGGATATTTGGCCAAATGTGTAAGCTCGTAACCCACGTCACGGGCCCTCACGCTTACGAGTCCTATCCATATGCCTGACCATATGTATGTTTGGTGGACAAGCCACCAAACATTGAAAAAATCACCGAATTAGGTCACAACATAACACTCTATAACCATTCCATTCACTTCATAGTGTATCCACCGGAATTCTCCCTCCATTAGCATTACATCCTGCCTTCCATGGTGCCCATAATTTGTCACAGAGTTTGGCATTTTTCCTTTTAAAATAAATTGTTTCCTCCATCCGTACCACGTAGTCTACTTGCCTTATGTATTCCTGCCTAGAGGGGGGTTCCACTCGCACCCAATACCTAGCTATCAGCTTCCTAGCTGCATATATGAGTCTGGCAATCGCCAATTTTACTACATCATTCCCCACCAGTTCCTCCACATATCCCAACAAGCAAACTCTTGGATCTCTGGGGACCATACAATTATAATGCCCTTCAATTAAGACAGCTACTTCAGTCCAAAAGATTGTGATTTTTGGGCAGTTCCACATAACATGTAATATACCTGCAGCTTCTGATCCACATCTCGAGCATTCCAAAGTACCCCTATCCTGAACAAAAAGTCTGGTGACATATATGCCCTGTGAACGAGAAGTAATTGAGACATCCTACCAGGTTCGTTTAGAGATAGTTTGGGAATGTATTTTAATATGGATTCCCATTTGTCTTCTTCAATGGTACCAACATCTGCTTCCCATTTTTCCTTCACCAAAACCGGGTAATTCAATAGAAAGGTGTGAAGCAGATCAGCATATACTGTAGATATGGCACCTTTTGTACGACCCCAATACAAATGTAATCAAGGACAATATCTCTCTGAACAGATAGGGTCCTTGTTTTCCCTTGTTTAATGAGCGCATGCTTAACCTGCTTATACTGATAATTGTGTCTACCCAACAGGTGAAATTCCTCTTTCAGAACCTCTAGGGTTTTGATATTTTGATTATCCATCAGTTGGTAAATTTATTGTATTCCCTTCTTATTGACATCCAGTCTCGTAGCTCTCCCATTTTGTAAAATTCACATACATTTTCATTGTCCCAAATACATCATGAGATCCCCTATGCCTCTAATCTTCTTCACCCTCGACCACAATTTATGAATTAGGCCACAGGTCGGATATGCCCTACTCAGCTTCCCAAAAAGCCCCGTCTCTAGGCCCACTACTAAGGGACTCTTTTTAAATTTAAGTTCCAAAATCAACTGAATGGTCCCCTTCGCTGCCCTCTGTGCCTACCCTCTAATATGCTGGGACTGTGCTGCCAGGAAATATACCCATGGGTTTGGTAGGGCGAGACCCCCCTCCTCTTTCGGCCTCAAGAGAGTCTCCAGCTTGGTTCTAGGCTGCCGTCCACCCCAGACTTGGTCTCTAAATATTGCATTAATATGTTGGATCACCGGCTGAGGAATCCACACTGGAGAGCTGTGTAAAACGTATAACAATTTGGGCATTAGCACCATTTTAATTAGATTAGTACGACTCACCACCGAGAGGCGCATTTTGCTCCATGTCATCGCTTTATCTTTTAATTTCCCCAATATCGTATATATATTAAGCTGAGGGTACTCCGTCACCGGTAGTGCTATTCTAATTCCAAGATACGTAAATTCCCACACCAATTTGAGTTGTGTACGCTCCACCTTTTCAATATCTGATCTATCTAAGGTATCTATCTCCATAACATGAGACTTATCCCAGTTAACCCAGATAACAAGTCAAATCTACTAATTATATCTATTGCACTATGCAGTGACAGCCGAGGGTCCTGAAAAAATAATAATATATCATCGGCATAGAGCGCTATCTTTTCCTCCGCCACACCATACTGAAATCCCCTCACTATATCTGTCTTAGGACAGCAGCCAATGGCTCTATCGCCAGAGCAAATAGCAGTGGGGAGAGAGGGAAGCCTTGTCTGGTTCCTCTTGTCATATCAAATTTATCTGACCATTCCCCATTTACCCTCAGCCTAGCCACCGGGTGCGAATATAACAGTTTTATCCATGTCACAAAGACCGGACCAATTTCCATCAGATGGAGAACGCGCCAGAGAATAAATCAAATATTTTAAGAAAATATTTGGAAAAATAGCACATATCTGGCTGATTAATGTGATGAAGTCAGAAAAGGACTATGTCACACATGAGATAATTTGTGTCAAAGATTTGCTGTAACACATCTCATCCAGTTATCTGTACCTTAATTTGGGAAGTATCTATGAAATTTCCTCCCAGCTGTCAAAAATGTTATCTATACATAATATCCACCTGTGATAAATCACTCTATAAATAGTGTTCATACAGGATTTCCTTTAAGCAATATACAAAGATGAGCAATTGTGTTCAAGGTGAATTCAATTCACTTCCAATTGAAAAAAAAGGTCTGCATTCTCCTGCAGTGACGTATTTCCAGTTTAGTCCGATCACGTGACACCAACCAGAAGTGCTGCGCCAGTGGCTGGCGGACCCCAGAGACCCCACCATGGAGAGTTACACTCTACAGGCCAGAACCTGGGGTTGTGCAGGGGTGCACAACCTCTTGTGGTGAGTGGCCAATTGGCCCCTTGTCTTTAACATCAAGTTCTTTCACATGCGCTCCCTCTCTCTTTCTTTGGATTCTGCTAAAGCCATTTGAGTTTAGCAAAATGGCAGCTAAAAAATAATTACTGTTTCACCTGCCACTTACCTGTCCCACTACTGCAGCCCACCAGTGTCACGCTGGGAGTGGGGAAGACACCCAGCGTAGGATAACGACGGGGGGGGGGGAATAAGGGGTCCCTACTGCTAAGGGCACAAGAAGGAGACGGTGACCCCTAGACTTACTAGGGCTGACCCTGTCTGCCCTAACGTCCCTGTACAGTCTCCTCAACTGTCGCCGACCACGAACCTCGTCCCTCTCTGATCCTAGCACTATCTTATCTAAGGATCAGATGGAGAGGTGCACTAAACACCAGGGAAGACAGACATTTGGGGAAAAGAAACACTTATCTTTCAGCAGACCACAGCGAGCTCACAACCTCAGCTTCTGCTGGAGCAAGGATAAAGAGTCCACAAGGAAATATCACCTGCACTGAGGAAGGGTAATGAACCTCCTTATAAAGGTAGAAGGAATCTGCTGGGTCCTAGAGACCTACAATGCAGGTGGATACAACCAGACCGAGCACAAGACCTCCACAGCCGTCTCCCCAAAATAGAGAGATCTCATCACACCTTCTCTTCATCTAAACAGAAGGTAAATGCCCCTGAAAGAGACGGACCATCCTCCACCATTATGGCTGGTGGGCCAAACGCTGAGATCGTCTGCGCGTGGCCTCCACCCTGTCACCCGCGCCACCCGTGACAGTACCCCCCCTTCTACGAGTGGCCCCGGACACTCAGGACCAGGCTTATCCGGATGGGAACGGTGAAAAGCGCGGACCAGCCTAGCGGCGGACACCTCCGACGCCGGCACCCACATCCGCTCCTCAGGACCGTACCCCCTCCAGTGCACCAAATACTGAAGAGAACGGCGCGACATGCGAGAATCAACCACCCTCGAGATCTCGAATTCCAAATTCCCCGCCACACAGATGGGCTCAGGAGGCAAAGGAGACGGGTCAGACGACGGCACATACGGCTTGAGGAGCGACCTATGAAACACATCGTGAATCTTAAGAGCAGGAGGCAACGCAAGACGAAACGCCACGGGATTGATCACGGCGGTTATCTTATAGGGGCCAATAAACCTGGGCCCCAACTTCCAAGAGGGCACCTTCAACTTCACATTCTTGGTAGACAACCACACGTAGTCATTCACACATAGGTCCGGACCTGGCGCACGCTTTCTGTCAGCCATACGTTTGTACCTGTCACCTAAGAGCTTCAAGCTACTCTGTACACCCCGCCAAACCGAGGAGAGGGACGAGGTAAAACGGTCCTCCTCCGGAACTCCGGAAGGACTCGTACCACTAAAAGTACCAAACTGAGGATGAAACCCATATGCACCGAAGAACGGTGACTTGCCAGTGGACTCCTGAAGACGATTATTAAGGGCAAATTCGGCCAAGGGCAAATAACTTGCCCAAGTCTCCTGATGGTCAGAGACAAAACACCTCAGGTAAGTCTCCAAGTTCTGATTCACACGTTCGGTTTGACCATTAGACTGGGGATGAAAAGCAGAAGAAAAAGACAACGTAATCCCCAAACGTGTACAAAAGGCCTTCCAAAACTTGGAGACAAACTGAGTACCGCGATCAGAAACCACATCGGAGGGAACCCCATGAAGCTTCACAATCTCACTTACAAACACCTGTGCCAGAGTCCGAGCATTAGGAAGTGCGGGCAGTGCCACAAAGCGAACCATCTTACTGAACCTATCTACTACTACCAGTACCACCGTCTTGCCCGCAGACGCCGGGAGATCGGTGATAAAATCCATTGACAAATGTGTCCAAGGCTTCTCAGGAATAGACAATGGCATGAGAGACCCAGACGGACGGGTATGCGGAACCTTAGCACGTGCACACACACTACAGGCGGATACAAATTCCGCTACGTCCCTCCTCAACCCCGGCCACCAAAAGCGTCGAGACAAGAGATCGAAGGTGGCCCTGCCGCCCGGATGCCCTGCCAGCACAGAGTCGTGATGCTCTGACAGCACCCTGAGACGCAAAGAGAACGGCACAAAAAGCCTCCAGAAGGACAGGAGGCAGGGGCGCCCCCTGAACCTTCAACACCTCCCCCTCTAGATCAGGACAAAGAGCAGAAACAACCACCCCCTCCTGCAAGATGGGAACGGGACACTCCTGAGTACTACCACCCGGAAAACTACGTGACAATGCATCCGCCTTCACATTCTGAACCCCCGGACGGTAGGTGACGGTAAAATTAAATCTCGTAAAAAACAAAGACCACCTGGCCTGCCGGGGATTGAGACGCCTGGCGGACTCAAGGTAAGACAGGTTCTTATGGTCGGTAATAACCGTGACAGGATGGACAGCCCCCTCCAGCCAGTGCCGCCATTCCTCAAAAGCCAACTTAATAGCCAATAGCTCCCTATTACCGACATCATAATTCCTCTCGGCCGACGACAACTTCTTGGAGAAGAACGCGCAGGGCACCCATCTTCCAGGCGAAGGGCCCTGCGACAATACAGCCCCCACCCCCACCTCAGACGCATCCACCTCTACAATAAAGGGCTGAGAAAGATCGGGCTGGCAAAGGACAGGCGCGGAAGCAAAACAACGCTTCAGGGAGGAGAAAGCCTGGCGAGCAGAATCAGACCATTCAGAAAAATCCGTCCCTTTCCTAGTCATGTCCGTAAGAGGCGTCACAAGTACCGAATAGTTCTTAATAAATTTACGGTAAAAATTGGTAAACCCCAAAAACCGTTGCAAAGCCCGTAGATTGTCCGGCTGTTCCCAGTCCAGCACCGCCCGGACCTTTTCCGGATCCATCCGGAAACCCATCGGCGACAAGAGGTACCCCAAAAAACGAACCTCCTGAACGGCGAAAACACATTTCTCGAGTTTTGCATACAGTTTGTTGTCCCGTAAGACCTGCAACACCTGTTTGACATGGGACTGATGTGTCTCCATATCGGGAGAATAGATCAAGATATCGTCCAAGTAAACAACTACGAATCTACCCACCAGATGATGGAAAATATCATTGACGAAATGTTGGAAGACCGCAGGGGCGTTAGTGAGCCCGAACGGCATCACGAGACTTTCAAAATGGCCGTCCGGGGTATTAAACGCAGTTTTCCATTCATCCCCCTCTCTGACCCTAATCAGGTTGTAGGCCCCCCTCAAATCCAACTTGGAGAACCATTTGGCACCCACAACCTGACTAAACAAATCAGGGATCAGAGGGAGGGGGTATGGATCACGGACAGTTATCCGATTCAATTCCCGGAAATCCAAACAAGGACGGAGGCCCCCATCCTTCTTTTTCACAAAAAAGAAACCAGCCGCCACCGGCGACGTGGAGGGCCTGATGTGACCTGTCTCTAGACTCTCGGAAATGAAGTCCTTCATTGCTTGTCTTTCAGGACCGGATATAGTAAACATTCTAGCTTTGGGCAGTTTAGCTCCGGGAACAAGGTTGATCGGGCAATCATATGCCCGATGAGGGGGCAAGTCTCGGCACCCCTTCTCCGAGAACACATCCTCATACTCCGATAGGAATGGGGGCAGGGATGCAGCAGACACCACCGACAAGGATGTAGCCAAACAATTCTCAGAACAAAAATCACTCCATTCCACAATGTCCCGGGACTGCCAATCTACTACGGGATTATGTTTAATCAACCAAGGCAAGCCCAGGACGATGGGAGCGGGGAGACCGTCCAGAACATAGCAAGATATCGTCTCCTGATGTTGGGGTCCAACCGTCAACTTAATGTCATGTACGATATGCGTGAGACAACCCTGAGCAAGAGGTGCTGAGTCGATGGCATAGATACGGATGGGGCGAGACAATAAACAGCGGTTAAGCCCATGAGTGTGTACAAAGCGAGCATCCACCATGCTGACCCCCGCACCACTATCCACAAACACAGAAATGCCTTCCGTTTTGCTCTCTAGCGCCACCTCTGCACTCAGGAGAAAACGGGAAGTACAAACGGAGGATACACACACCTCCCGCTCGACTACCCCCACACCCCCCATAGTCACATGAGGTCCAGGCACCCCGTCCGTTTAGGAGCGTAGGGACAGGCCCCGATAAAATGGTCTCCTTTCCCACAGAAAAAACAGACCCCCTTCCCCCTACCCCGGGAGGCACCGGAGGAGAGCCTCGAGGCCGCCGCTCCTCCAAGCTGCATAGGTTCCTCCCCCCTCGGGAGAAATGACTCACCCTCCGTGTGACCACCTGGCAACAAGGAACCACCACGAGAAGGACTCCCAGTTGCAGGAGGTCTACCCTCCGCTCCTGGAGGCGTCTATCCATACGAATAGCCAACGACATAGCCGCCTCCAGGGACGGAGGGGTCTCATACACTGCCAGGGCATCCTTCAGCCTTTCTGAAAGACCCTGGCAAAAATGACTCCTGAGAGCCGGATCGTTCCACTTCGTGTCCATAGCCCACCTGCGGAACTCAGAACAATATGATTCCGCCGACCGAGTCCCCTGGTGGAGATGGCGCAATTTGGATTCAGCCAAAGAGACACGGTCAGGGTCATCATATATGAGGCCTAGGGCGTCAAAAAATCCATCCACAGACTGGAGACAAGTAGAGTCCTGTGGCAAAGAGAAAGCCCAGGATTGGGGATCCCCCTGCAGCAATGATATAATGATTCCTACACGCTGCTGCTCCTCACCAGTGGAATACGGCCTGAGCCTAAAGTATAATTTACAAGCCTCTTTAAACACCGTAAATTTATCTCTGCCTCCTGAAAACCTGTCAGGGAGGGCAACCTTAGGTTCCGGTCTGGCCAGACCCACTGCTTGATTCCCCAAGACACCATTTTGCGGTTGTGGTCCCTGCAGCGCCGACCGAAGGTCCGCGACCTCCAAAGACAAGGTCTGCAGCTGCTGGGCCAAAGCCGACACAGGATCCATAAGGAAAGGAAGAAAAATCGAATCCTCCCCTTCCTTCACTTACAGTTATGGCAGGTGATAATGTCACGCTGGGAGTGGGGAAGACACCCAGCGTAGGATAACGACGGGGGGGGGGGAATAAGGGGTCCCTACTGCTAAGGGCACAAGAAGGAGACGGTGACCCCTAGACTTACTAGGGCTGACCCTGTCTGCCCTAACGTCCCTGTACAGTCTCCTCAACTGTCGCCGACCACGAACCTCGTCCCTCTCTGATCCTAGCACTATCTTATCTAAGGATCAGATGGAGAGGTGCACTAGACCCCTCCACTAACAACTAAAGACAAACACCAGGGAAGACAGACATTTGGGGAAAAGAAACACTTATCTTTCAGCAGACCACAGCGAGCTCACAACCTCAGCTTCTGCTGGAGCAAGGATAAAGAGTCCACAAGGAAATATCACCTGCACTGAGGAAGGGTAATGAACCTCCTTATAAAGGTAGAAGGAATCTGCTGGGTCCTAGAGACCTACAATACAGGTGGATACAACCAGACCGAGCACAAGACCTCCACAGCCGTCTCCCCAAAATAGAGAGATCTCATCACACCTTCTCTTCATCTAAACAGAAGGTAAATGCCCCTGAAAGAGACGGACCATCCTCCACCATTATGGCTGGTGGGCCAAACGCTGAGATCGTCTGCGCGTGGCCTCCACCCTGTCACCCGCGCCACCCGTGACAACCAGATGGTCTTTGACACCATGCAGTCTCTTCATTCCACCTTCCTCATTCATACAAAATCTCTTTTGGTCTTCTTCACCCTATGCCGGTTTTTGACACTGAATATGTTTCTTATGTCTAATGATGCTTTCCCATTAGTGAATTTTTGAATCTGATGGCATTCAGGAAAAGCCTGCATGCCCTCAGATTCCTCTGCAATGACAAACTGGATGCACTTGCACCGCGTGCGGGTGCATCCGTTTGTAGATTTTACTTAGATCAGACGGATGGTAAGTGACATGCCCCCTAGGGGGTGTGTCATTTAAAGCTGCATTCTGCACATGCACAGTTCATAGAACACGGCCCAGAAGTCCGTATCCACTGGGATCCATAGTCCGGGTGCTTTCGTGTTCCATAGGCCCCCATTGAGATTTCACATGTGATGCTCTTTATCTGTGTGGATCTAGGGCGTCAGTTTTTCAATAGTTTAAAATAAAAAGTTCATTAGCAAGCTATAAATTGAACAACATGTTGGGATCCATATTGCACTAACTTGGCAGATTCTCTAGGGAGTTAGGAAAAGGCTAAAAAATAAAATAAAATTATATTCACCTGTGAAAAGCTCACCCCTCAATTGCTGCAGCAGCTACTCTTGCTTTAAACGTGGACTTTGAATGAATCTTCTGGCACTGACCAACCCTCATGCAGTTCAATGGGGTACAATGCCCATGAACTAGCACTAGAAGACCTAAAGACTGGAAATGTGGGATCCCGCAGATGTTCAGGTTCAGCAGATCTAGACAGACTTTAAAAAAAGTCCAGGTTTGGGACCAGACTTGAACCAAACTTGAGCCCGAACCACTTATATGTCTATGGGGAACCAAACGTTAGTGCTATAAAGCTAGGGGGCTGTAAAAGAAATTAAACTGGTGTTTAAAGCAGGAAAATACTTACCAGTATCCGGTGCTGCCATCATATTTGCTTCCCCTTCCGCTCATTAAGCCTTATGAATAATTCCTGCACTGACTGCGACAGCAAATCACAACCTCTCACTCTCTGTGACAACATCTGTTATTGGCTGTTGCAGTCAGATTGCGCCCCCACAAACTGTACCTGTGCCTGTGATTGGTTGCCACTCACATTAGTCTGTGACCATGAATCTACCATCATATGTGTGTAAAAATAAATAATTCAAAAAACGTTTTAGAAGCTGTTGATTTTTGATTCTCTGCGCAGTCAAAGCAGACAGGTGTGGCCTGCAGCCCCGGCTGTATGCTTTAAATTTGACTATCAAATATATTTATATAATTTGATAAAACTGCGGCGTGGGTTCCCCCATTGATACTCAGCCAAGATAAAGCACATGGCTGGGGGGTTGGTATACTTATCCTGGGAGGCACATACCGTGTTTCCCCGAAAGTAGGGCGCCCCCGAAAGTAAGGCATAATGCCGGTTTTAGGGGGGTCGGGTAATGTAAGGCATACCCCGAAAGTAAGACACGGTATATACAACAGCAGCCCCAATTGTGTATACAGCTGCAACCACCCCCCATGAGTATACAGGCGCCCCCCCCCCTTGCTGCCGCCGCTGCCAACCTGTAAAGTAAAATATCATTGTACTTATCCCCGCCGGTGTCCCGCTGCTGTCCCACCGCCATCACGCTCTTCCGTCTTTATCCGGCTTTATCCGACTTCCTTCTCCGGCGCACAGACTGACGTCATTGTCTGTGCGCCGGAGATGGAAGACAGATGAAGACAAAGGAGCGTGATAGCGGCGGGACAGCAACGGGACACCGGCAGGGATAAGTAGAATGATATTTTACTTTACAGGTTGGCGGCAGCAAGGGGGGGGGGCGCCTGTATACTCATGGGGGGGGGCTGCAGCTGTATACACCACTGGGGGCTGCAGCTGTATACACCACTGGGGGCTGCAGCTGTATACACCACTGGGGGCTGCAGCTGTATACACCACTGGGGGCTGCTGCTGTATACACCACTGGGGGCTGCAGCTGTATACACCACTGGGGGCTGCTGCTGTATACATCACTGGGCGCTGCAGCTGTATACATCACTGGGCGCTGCAGCTGTATACACCACTGGGGCTGCTGTAACACTGCTGGGGTCTGTATATACCACTGGGGAGGTTGCTGTATACCACACTGCTGGGGGCTGTATTTTATGGTTAAAACAAAATTCGACATTTATTTTCCCAATATAAGACATACCCCGAAAGTAAGACATAGTGGGACTTTTTGGGGTAAAAAAAAATGTAAGACAGTGTCTTACTTTCGGGGAAACACGGTAGTTATTGTCACATGAAGATAAGAATAGCAGCACACAGCCACCCTAAAAATTGCTGCATTCATTAGAAGTGCAAACTCCTGGTGCTTTACCTGGTAAGAGTAACAAAGACTTCTAAGGAAAGTCGTGTTTGGGGTCCATGCACAAACACTAGGTGTTCGTAATGGACCCCGAACTTTACAGTTCAGGCACACCTCACTAAAGACCATTCCAAAGAATGAAGGAAGAGAGAGAGCTGGGTGGCCAACTGTTTAGAAATTCATCTTCATATTAGAATTATTGGCTGTAGACACGTATCACTTATATCATAATAATTTATTATAATTTCCCAACGCGTCAGTAAAACGTACTGTTTGGCCATGATTTTTTGATAAGCTGTTCAGAAAAAATAAGTCCTTGATGGGGAGGAACTGTGGTCATCAGGACAGGTGAGTAATGGGTCTAGGATTTGTTTTTTTAACCCTTCCCGATCTGTTCATTGAATAGGCTCTGGGTTCTGGAGAGACGGCAAAGGATAATAAACATCTTTTGGTGACTGAATATTATACAGAACAAATTGAATCTGCCAAATCAAATTTATATGCCCTAAACTAATTTCAGGAGATTATTTTATCTCTATTATCAAGTTATGGTATTCTCCTTCTGAACTACTGATAATATAAAAAGCAAGCAGAAAGTATCACAACATGAATAGAAACATAATGGTGCAAGGCATAAATATTTAAATGTTATAACTCCTCAATATACAGATAAGTATGAGAGTTGTAGATTGATTCAGCAATAATTAAGTTCTATAGAGGTTGAGCACAAGTCTAGTAAGGCTGGGTTCACACCATGGTTTCATTCCTGTCTGTAGTGATCCTGTTTTTTTCCGGGACCACATGAACAGGAATGGACAGGACTGGATGTGTAACTCCGGATGCCATTTCTGTGTCCGGATCTGGGATTTTGAAAGATCCGGACACAGAAAGAGCTGGGCGCTGTACTTTCACCATGTATCTACATACATTACGAAAGGGAAAGAAAGCAAAGGTTAAAAATAAGAAAACAAATGCTCACCTCTCCGTCGAGTGCCACACGATGTGAGCCGTCCACATCCAATGGCTGCAGTACCTTCATCAGCTGACCGGGCAGGGCGGCAACCCAATCAACTGAAGTGACAGCATCAGCTGAGCAGTTTAAATCGCTCACCCGCCGATCAGTTTACGTGGGCGATTTAAACCATTCAGCTGATGCTGTCATGTGACACATCAGCTGATCCAGTTGTCATCCCGTCTGGTCAGCTGATTAAGGTCCTTGCAGCCATCGGACGTGGACGTGGACGCCCCACACTCGGCGAAGAAGTGAGCATTTTTTTTTAATCATTGCTTTCTTTAATTTCACTTTAGCAGTGTATGTAGATACACTGCCAAAGTAAAATTACACAGATGTCACACGGGAACAGAGTAGTTTTAGTGTACTAAGCATGGTCAGTATACTAAAACCAGATCCGGGAAATGACCCTGTTTTTTCCCAGATCTGGCGCCCATAGACTCCCATGCTATGTGCGTCGGATCACCCCGGATTCGTTTCTGTCTGTTTTTTTCCGTTTTTTTTTCACCGGAGACCAAAACTGGAGCGGTCTCCGATTTTGAGGACTGGAAAAAACAGGACAGAAATTAATCCGGGACTGTATTGACAGAATTGTATGGCCATTTATGGCAAATCCGGCATCAACGGGATGCATGGGAGGCAAAACAGGATCCTGTCCTGTCCTTTTCAAAACTGACAGAACAGGATCTCAAAAAACGTGGTGTGAAGCCAGCCTAAGTAAACAAAAGCATTGCTGTTAGCCTGAATACATCTTGTTTTATCTTTTGCATACTGGAGTCCTGCCAAGTGTTGTAATTATTGCAATTACTTATAACCTTTTCCAGGAATAAAGATGAGAATTTCATTAGCTTATCACCGATTCTGAAAACACTTAAACTTCACTATAATTAATTGATTGAATAGATACAATTAATTATTATGATAAGGTTTGTTTTATAAATGATTCCAATTTGTGCCACACATCTTCGTTGTACAACCATTTTACCTCAAATAAGATTTGTTATATCGTACTTGCTGTTTAAATAGTCACAAACCTTTTTCTCAATAAAGTCTTCTCCATTTTGCATATTGTTATATTTGTAATACTTAGCTAATACACATATTCATGGTACTATGGGATTTTTTCATTGGCCAAAGTTCTAACTTAGTAATAGTCCTTAAAAGGCACCTGTCAGGTCATTTATGACCCTAAACCTATCACTACTTGCCCCTGCAGCTTCCTAGTACATCCCTAATCGTACCTGACTGACCTAAATGTGAAGTAAAATGATTGTAAAAATGCTGTCTATAACTTACATATTTCCCCCATGGTCTAGACCTGGGTATCAAACCCCGGTGGGCATGATAATGTAATTCAGAAGCACTGTCCTAAGTTTCAAATTTGTGGGTGGCTCCTTCCTGGTATAACACCACTACACATCATTTCCAGTCCAGTGCATTTTGGGGGATTATTGGCTGTACTGGCTGGCTTCAGAATGACTACTGCGCATGCTCCACAGCTAGTGATTCACCCAGGGGTCTATGGGAACTCGGTACCCAGGCGTGGAGTTGGGTGGATGTCACTTGTGGCCTGCCCGGACCCGTAGCCCTGGTAGTCAATTGTAAAATTACAAAGAAAAGGGAATAAATGTCTCGTGATGCCACCTGCAGTTCTGGTGATGCTCACCAGTACCACTGTCAGACCGCCGTGTATGATGGTAATGCAGCCAGATGGTTCAGCTCCCTGCAGGCGGAGCGGGATCCCCAGGGCAGTGTAGCTGCTGCGCTGGTTGTCGTGATAGCAGCTCTGTGAGTTAGCTTGCTGGAATAAGATACTGGAGGCTTATGGACTCTGTACGGGTGTTTACTTGAAAAAGTGCACGGATCAGGTTCACAGTTGCACAGTTCTTTAGCGGGTAGCTGGTTGGGTACTCACTGAGGAGAATAGCGTCTCTTTGAGGCTCCCAGAAAGTACCTGCTGCTTGCTTCACTGTCCCGTTACTTTCCTTGCGCCTCCTTACTTCCTTGCACTGCCCTGCACAGCCCACCTGTCTACCAGGCCCGTCGGGTGCTATGAGGTACCCTACTTCTCTTTCAAGGGGCTCAACCCTGTCTATTGATCCTGGTGGGGCTGCACGTTCTGGACAGGGGAGTCGGGGCTACTAGATAGACCCACGACCTACCGGTGTTGACGGTTCAGGGATAGACTCCTGCACCGCGACTTGGAGCCGGTTCTCCGTTGTGGACCAGGATTCCCCAGGACTGTAGAAGGTCCAGCACTGGGTCTCCTCCTTCTGTCTGGGTCACCGGTTCATTTGGGCGCCCTCCCTGGGGTGTCCCTGTAGGACTTGTACCTCCAACTAGACTTCTACGACTTACTCCTCACTCTCTCTGTGGTTTCTGCTCCTTCTACCCTAACGCTCCCCCACCGGAACCGGTTACCCTAGTAACAGATGGCCAATTGGTCCCCTATGCTAGGTTTAGTGATGCTGGGATAAGAGTCTCAGGTTTATGTTACACTCCCCAATGACAGGAATACCGCACACACAGTTATGGGTGCAGTACCCCTACTGTGACGCACTGACCAGTGGGGTGCCATACTAGCCAGTATAAATAATACACCCCCACACTGCGCAGGACTGGAAATGATGCGCAGAGCACCTACACATAGACCACATGGTGAAGGTCTAGACAATGGGGGAAAATGTAAATTTTAAACAATGTTTTTACAACCATTATGCTTCACATTTAGGTCAGACAGGGATGCTTAGGGATGTAGTAGGAAGCAGGGTCAGGTAGTGATAGGTTTGGGGGCATAAATGAAATGACAGGTTCCCTTTAAAAGTCAATGTCAACCTCCCTCACTTATGTAATTGGAATAATAATAATAAAGTATTCTGTTTTAATATAGCACAAACATATTCTGTAACACTTTACAATTCAGCACACAGTTTGCCAATTCTAACAAAAGTAAAAACTCAGCTTACAATCTATATGAAAGAAAGCTGCATAAATTGATCACCAGCCAGTATCTGTATATGTCCTGATAAAAAGTACTGCAAATGGAAATGGAAATGGAGTCCGTGGAGCCTCGATTAAGAGTCTCAAACACGGGACTAGCCAGATATCCCTCCATGGAAGGACCTAGCCCACGGGTGGAATCCTTGCGGAGACCACCATATTTAGTGGCCCTTTTAGATGCTGATACAAAGTACTATTCTGGGCATGGAATGTGTATTAAAAGTTAGTAGAAAGGACCAAATTCTGAGGAAAGAATTGAAAAGAAAATCTGACAACAGTTAGATTGGTGAGCTAATGTGGCAGGACTATCTAAAGAAATATGTTTTAACAGCATGCTTCAAACGCTGAACTGTGAAAATTAACATAATAGTCTAGGGTACTACATTCCAGAAAATTGGTGCAACACAAGAAAATTATTGGATACAGAAGCGAGAAGTTTGGATTATGGAGGATATCATGGTTTAGTTTTAAACTACTAGCAGAATGGAGGGCACAAGTAGGCTGATAGAGAAGAAGGAGATGTGGAGGGGTCATATTGTGGAAAGATTGTGGGTGAGTGTGGTAAGTTCATCATGTATTCTGCAGCAGAGTTGCAGATAATACAAAAATGGTCATAGGTTGGAGACATCTAAAGTATATACGGTGTAGACAAAGTGTGAGCCTCAATGCTTAATATTGAATGATATAGAAAGGGGAGGGTTAAGTGATTGAGAGACCGATTAGTAGAGAGTTGCAATAATCCAGGAGAGAATTTATCAATATGACAATGAGGGTACCTTTACACGTCGCAAAGTTGCAAGTGAAATCGCATGCAATGTTGCGACGTGTAAAGGTACCCTAAGAGTACCGTTACACGTCGCAACATTGCATGCAATTTCACTTGCAATTTTCAAATGGAACAATGTGTCCATTATTTCACTGCAACCAACAAATTGCAAGTGAAATTGCAAATGTGTCCATTATTTCACTGCAACCAACAAATTGCAAGTGAAATTGCATGCAATGTTGCGACGTGTAACGGTACCCTAAGAGTTTTTATCGTTTTAAAGTTAAGAAAAGGTCAGAGTTTTAAGATATCTTTGAGGTGCAGATGACATGAGCATTGTGAGTGAAAAAATATATGCAGTGAAGAAAAAATCTGAATAAAAATACATTACCAAATCAGCAGCGGCATGCTCCCTTTGATTAATAGTTATAACAAAGATTAACATAGAAATATAAAGTTAGCTAGGTTAGAGGTAAAAAACACAAGATCATCAGAATTGGAAAAATTTGGTTTCAGATAGAGAGAATGGACAAGATGTTACAGACAGTAGACAGACAATCACTGGTATTTTGCAATTATGCAGATGTGATTTCTTGAGAAGATGTGTATAATTGGGTTTCATCAGCATAACGATGGTACTGAGAGCAAATTCTACTGAAGATTTGTCCAATCGGGGCATTGTAGAGAAAAAAAGAGAAATAACTTAGGACTGAACCCTTATGGCCACTTTACACACACCAACTTATCTGTCCAACCTCTGAACAACTTACTGGTTGCAGTGAAATCATAGACACATAGTTCCATTTGTACACAGCCACAAAATGAAACAATGTGTCCATGATTTCACTGCAACCAGTACCGTATATACTCGTGTATAAGCCGACCCGTGTATAAGCCGACCCCCTACTTTTGACCCAAAAATCTGGAAAAAACCTATTGACTCGTGTATAAGCCGAGGGTGGACCTCAGCAGAGGTATACAGCCCCCAGCAGTGTGGTATACAGGCCCCCCCCAGTGGTATACAGGCCTCCCCAGTGGTAGTATACAGCAGCCCCAGTGGTCGTATACAGCAGCAGCCCCAGTGCTGTATACAGCAGCAGCCCCAGTAGTATATACAGCCCCAGTGGTAGTATACAGGCAGCCCCAGTAGTATATACAGCCCCAGTGGTAGTATACAGGCAGCCCCAGTAGTATATACAGCAACCCCAGTGGTATACAGCAGCCTCCTCAGTGGTATATACAGACCCCACCAGTATATACAGCTGCCCCAGTGGTATATACAGAAGCCCCAGTGGTATATACAGCAGCCCCAGTGGTATATACAGCAGCCCCAGTGGTATATACAGCAGCCCCAGTGGTATACAGGCCTCAGCAGTATATACAGCAGCCCCCAGGGGTTATACAGCACCCCCCAGGGGTTATACAGCACCCCCCAGGGGTTATACAGCGGCCCCCAGGGGGTACCCAGCGGCCCCCAGGGGGTACCCAGCAGCCCCCTGGGGGTACCAACAGCCCCCTGGGGGTACCCAGCAGCCCCCTGGGGGTACCAACAGCCCCCTGGGGGTACCAACAGCCCCCAGGGTGTACCCAGCAGCCCCCTGGGGTACCAACAGCCCTCTGGCGGTACCAACAGCCCCCTGGGGGTACCAACAGCCCCCAGGGGGTACCCAGCAGCCCCCTGGGGGTACCAACAGCCCCCTGAGGTACCAGCAGCCCCCAGGGGGTACCCAACAGCCCCCTGGGGGTACCAACAGCCCCCTGGGGTACCAACAGCCCCAGGGGGTACCCAGCAGCCCCCTGGGGGTACCAACAGCCCCCAGGGGGTACTAACAGCCCCCAGGGGGTACCCAGCAGCCCCCTGGGGGTACCAACAGCCCCCAGGGGGTACCCAGCAGCCCCCTGGGGGTACCAACAGCCCCCTGGGGTACCAACAGCCCCCAGGGGGTACCCAGCAGCCCCCTGGGGGTACCAACAGCCCCCTGGGGTACCAACAGCCCCCAGGGGGTACCCAGCAGCCCCCTGGGGGTACCAACAGCCCCCAGGGGGTACCAACAGCCCCCAGGGGGTACCCAGCAGCCCCCTGGGGGTACCAAGCAGCCCCCAGGGGGTACCCAGCAGCCCCCTGGGGGTACCAACAGCCCCCAAATGCTGGCACTCGGCCCCCTTGTAAGGCTTCCCCCCCGCTGCTTATACATTACCATTCCGGTGTTCTGATCCGCGCCGCTCCTCGCTGCTTCTTCATGCTCCGTCCTCGCTGACTGCATCCGGGATCTCCATTCTCCGGCCGTCGCGCGATGACGTCATATCGCTGCGACAGCCGGAGATCCCCGGATGCAGCCAGCGAGGACGGAGCATGAAGAAGCACCGAGGAGCGGCGCGGATCAGAACACCGGAATGGTAATGTTTAAGCAGCGATGGGGGGGGCCTTACAAGGGGGGGTGAGTGCCAGCTTTTGGGGGGAATATATGAACTGCTTCCCCCTGCCGCTGATTGACAGGGGGAAGCAGTGCATATATAATGAGCGGCCCTACGTGATGGGGCCGCTCATACAGCAGCCTCCCCCCGCCTCCTCCAGCCTCCACAGCCCGGCCCCACAGCCCCCACCACAGCACAATACCGTAGTGACTCGTGTATAAGCCGAGGGGGAGACTTTTCAGCCCAAATTTTGGGCTGAAAAACTCGGCTTATACACGAGTATATACGGTAAGTTGTTCAGAAGTTGGACAGATAAGTTGGTGTGTGTAAAGTGGCCCTTAGGAATAACAACAAGAAAAGTGGAAGAAGAGTCAATAAATGATACACATAAAAATCAATTTGAGAGGTACTGTAGGAGGAAAACAAAGACAAGACAGAGGAACTCCGCAAAGATAAAAAAATTTTGTACTGTCTCTGTCCTCCTACATGATGAAGTTGAGCTGTCCACTGCAGATCTAGGATGTTTGAATCGCCTCCCTTCTATCCAAAATTCCACACTGCCTGTCCGCCATCTCATCCTTCTTCTCTGCTCGCTTCCTTAAGCTGAACATGGACAAAACCAAGTTCATAGTCTTCCCCCCAAGACGCTCCCCCTCACTACCTGACCTATCCATCGTCGTCAACGACTGCTCTCTTTCTCCAGTCCCCCATGCCAAGTGCCTCGGGGTTATCCTTGACTCTTCCCTCTCCTTCAAGCCCCACATCCAGGCCCTCACCACCTCCTGCCGACTCCAGCTCAAAAACATCTATAAGATTCGCACTTTCCTTGACAACGACACTGCTAAAACCCTTATTCACGCTCTCATCATCTCCCGCCTCGATTACTGCAACCTCCTGCTCACCGGCCTCCCCAATACCTCCCTTGCACCTCTCCAATCTATCTTGAACTCCGCTGCCCACCTAATCCATCTGTCTCCCCGCTACTCCCCTGTCTCCCCCCTCTGCCAAGCCCTTCACTGGCTCCCTACTTCCCAGAGATCCCGGTTTAAAACATTAACCATGACATACAAAGCCATTCACAACCTGTCCCTCGTGCTAGCTTCGGCAGCACATATACTAAAATTGGAACGATACAGAGAAGATTAGCATGGCCCCAGCGCAAGGATGACACGCAAATTCGTGAAGCGTTCCATATTTTTTACAAAAGGATTACGCCCTAAATTTAGTAACAACCTGTCCCCTCCATACATCTCTGACATGGTCTCCCGATACCTACCCTCACGCAACCTGCGATCCTCCCAAGAACTTCTCCTCTACTCCCCCCTCATCTCCTCTTCGCACAACCGCATACAGGATTTCTCCCGTGCTTCACCCAGACTCTGGAACTCACTGCCCCAACACATCAGACATTCTCCTAACCTGGGAACCTTCAAAAGAAGCCTGAAGACCCACCTGTTCCGCCAAGCCTACCACCTGCAATAAGACCCGGTCCACCACACCGCCTCATGACTGGAATTTCCTCCTCCCACTGTATCCCCACCCGCCCCTCGCAGACTGTGAGCCTTTGTGGACAGGATTTCTCCCCTCTTGTTTCTGTACAACCGAATTGTCAACATTTATTTTTACTTGTATTGTTACTATGTTACTTGTCCTAGTCTGCCCTTTTTAGCATGTAAAGCGCCATGGAATATAATGACGCTATATAAATAAATAATAATAATAATAATATATCAGGCTAGGAGCAGAGAAAGATCACTGTATTGTTTGATTCAGCACTGCACTGGTTTCCCCTCCCACATATTATTTTGGTATGTTCACACCCATCATTTGGGTGTGCAAATATGGCTGCGGCTGCATATGATAGGAGGGCATCAAGATGGAAGTGGATGACTGATGGGACTTTCAATTATGTAAGTGCATGTCTCCTGAGTTCCCCTCAGCTCCCTAGACACAATATGATGTCCTCACAGCTCCTCTCTACACAGAATGAAGCCTCCACAGCTCCCTTTTATGCAGAATATTGTCCCTGTAACTCCCCAATAGACATTATAAAGACGTCAAAGCTACCCTATACAAAGTATGATGTCCACACAGCTCCTCCCTACATGTATAATCAGTAGAGATGAGCAAGTCATCCTGTTGGTGAGGACCTGAAGTCTTGCCTGTTAACAGTGTGGCGCACATGGCTGATTTTATGTGATGCTGCCTGTCTTGTGACCCTCACGTTATCAACATCTTGGCGGACACTCATTACTGGTTGGTGACACTTTTAGACCCACGCTACAAGGAGAACTTTATTTCTCTTATTCCCGAGGCGGAGAGGTCTACAAAAATGCTGCAGTACCAGAAGACCTTAGTTGCGGAATTAGTCAAAAAATTCCCTTCTGAATACGCTTGTGGCAGAGGTCACGGTTCGGTGGATAACCAAGGCGTCTGGCCGAGAGAGGCACAAATCCAATCCAGCAGAGGTAGGGGAACACTCTCAAAGATCTGGGACAGTTTTCTCAGCCCCTCCCATTGCACAGGCCCTCAGGTGCAGGGTACTGTCACAAGGACTGCAAAGTTTGTAAAGATGCTGAAGGAGTACCTTGCCGATCGTACGAAAGTGATCCTAGATTCCTCTGTGCCTTATAATTATTGGGTACCCAAGCTGGACACGTGGCAGGAATTGTCCCTCTACGCCTTGGAAGTCCTAGCCTGCCCTGCCGCTAGCGTTTTGTCAGAGCGTGTTTTTATTGCCGCAGATGGAATCATTACTGATAAACGCACCCGCCTGTCAACTGAAAATACTGACCAGTTGTTTTTGAGCTGGATACTGAGATTAGAGATTAAATTACAGCAGCTAGACCGGTCAGTCACACACACTGACACGAGTATACAAAGTGTTTTCGCGTATACAAATTGGAGCTACAGCCCACTCCTCGTGCACAAAAATGCTAAATGAATGCAGACAAGAGTTGGTTTTTAGGTGGACACTGAGATTACAGATTAGAGGTTAAATCCCAGCAGGTGGACTGGTCAGACACAAAAGCTGACGAGAATACAGAGTGTTTTGGCGTATCCTAATTTCCACTACAACCCACTCCTGGCGCACACAAATGGTAAATGAATGCAGACAAGAGTTGGTTTTTAGCTGGACATAGAGATTAGAGGTTAAATCCTAGCAGGTGGAACGGTCAGACACAAACACTGACGAGAATAACGAGTGTTTTGGCGTATCCTAATTTCCACTACAACCCACTCTTGGCGCACACCAATGGTAAATGAATGCAGACAAAAATTGGTTTTTAGCTGGACCCTCAGATTACAGATTTGAGGTCAAATCCCAGCAGGTGGACCGATCAGACACAAACGCTGACGCGTATACTGCGTTTTGGCATATACTACTTGAAGCTACAACCCACTCCTGGCGCACAAAAATGCTAAAAGAATGCAGACAAGAGTGGGTTTTTAGCTGGACACTGAAATTAGAGATTAGAGGTGAAATCCCAGCAGGTGGACCGGTCAGACACAAACGCTGACGAGAATATCGAGTGTTTTGGCGCATCCTAATTCCCACTCCTGGTGCACACAAATGGTAAATGAATACAGACAAGAGTTGGTTTTTAGCTGGACACTGAGATTAGAGATTAGAGGTTAAATCCCAGCAGGTGGACTGGTCAGACACAAACGCTGACGAGAATACAGAGTGTTTTGGAGTATCCTAATTTCCGCTACAACGCACTCCTGGCGCACACAAATGGTAAATGAATGCAGACAAGAGTTGGTTTTTAGCTGGACACTGAGATTAGACATTAAATCCCAACAGGTGTACCGGTCAGACACAAACACTGACGAGAATACCGAGTGTTTTGGCGTATCCTAATTTCCACTACAACCCACTCCTGGCGCACACAAATGGTAAATGATTGCAGACAAGAGTTGGTTTTTAGCTGGACACAGAGATTAGAGATTAAATCCCAGCAGGTGGACCGGTCAGACACAAATGGTGATGAGAATACAGATTATTTTGGCGTATCCTAATTTCCGCTACAACCCACTCCTCCCTATAGAGAGCTAAATTAATCCCTAAAAGCACTGTTTTGGGATGGATGAGATTTCCAGCCTGTCCACCAGCCCCAGATGTGATGCATGCTGGTATACTGGCACAACAAAGTTTGCTATATACCCTGTCTCCCTGCCTGCCTGTATACAGCTGTATTAGTCCTCAGAAGGACTGTTGTGGTAATTAGATTGGTAGCCCTGCGCCTACACTAGCTGAAAGGCCACAAATCTGTCCCTCAATCAGCAGCACCTCTCCCTACACTGACTGTCTGTGGAGCAGAGTGACGAGCATAGCGCGGTCAGGTCTTATAAAGACTTGATCACGCTCAGCGGCCAGCCAATCACTGTAAAGCCACAACCAATAGGGCTGTGGCTTTACAGTGGCTTTTAGCCAATCCCTGCATGTGGGCTGGCTCTGTAAAGAGCGCACAACATGCAGGGAGGTGGACCCCGAGCATAGCAAGAGTATCGCGAGATTACTCGGTACTCGCCGAGTACCCCGAGTACCGAGATATTCGTGCGAGTACAGAGTAGTGGCAAGCATACTCACTCATCCCTAATAATAAGCCAGGCTAATCAAAATGCTAGCACAAGCTTCCAGTATCCGATGTTTAAGATGCTGCACATCTCGTATCTTCACAGTATAGACAATTGCCTTCAGATGTGAGATGAGGCAAACTTTTCTGTGAATGGTAAAGGTAACAAACAAAACCACCGCTATTGGTCTGACACTAACCCACAGTGGATAGATCCCTCAAAGACGTTTGGAACACAAAAGTTGATGGTATGGTATCTGGGGTACAAAAATAGTGGGGCCATTCTTTATCAATGGAAACCTCAAAGCCACTGGATATCTGAATCTGGTAACAATTTCACATATCCATTGGCATTGAGGTTTCCATTGATAAAGAATGGCCCCACTATCTTTGTAACCCATATACCACACCATACCATCAACTTTTGTGTTCCAACAGTCTTAGAGGGATCTATCCACTGTGGATTAGTGTCAGACCAATAGTGGTGGTTTTGTTTGTTAACTTCACCATTGACAAAAAAGTTTGCTTCATCACTCATCTGAAGGCAATTGTCTATGCTGTGAAGATACGAGATGTGCAGCATTTGAAAGAACCGATATTGGAAGCCTGTGCTAGCATTTCTTCTGTGGTGTTGCTATCAGTGTGTCAACAGTGGGAGAAGAGGGTTGAATTGACAATCCAACACAATGGGCAGCACTTTAAACACATTTTATAAGTGGTCATAAACTTGTAAATAACTCATGAAAGAATAAAGCTATGTTAAAACCAAGCACACCATTGTTTTTCTTATGATATTCTCAATATGTTTGATGTGTCACATGACCCTCTTTCCATTGAAAAAAAAAAGTTGGAACCAAAATGACTGACTTCAAAATGACCACCATGGTCACCACCCATCTGGAAATGTTTTCCCCCTCTCATATACTAATGTGACACAAGCAGAAAGTTGATATCACCAACCATTCCCATTTTATTTAGGTGCATCCATATAAATGGCCCACCCTTTATATAATGGCCCACTTAGAAGCCACGATTGTGTATTATGGCCCCCTTTGAAGCCCTTACTTGGTATGATGTCCTCAGTTATAATCGCAACATGGCTCTTTAGTAGCACCCACTGTGTATGGTGGTCCCCTTAATAACCCACGTGCTTTCTTCTGACCCCATTAGTAGCCCTCACTTTGTATGATGATCCCCTTATTAGTCATAACACTGTATCATTGCTCCTCTAGAAGCTCCCAATCCATATAAGAGCCTCCTTAGTAGTCTCACTATGTTTAAGGGCCCTGTTAATAGCCCAACTCCTGTTCTGCAGGCTGCAAGCCTAAATTGACCTTTATCTCACAGAATGGAGAGCAGTACTGCAGGGAGACCATGTCTTGCTGTGAAGTGATGGCCGGGGGACTACCGCGGTACAGGATGAATTATGGTATACAAACCAAGGTGGAAATAACAAAGGATGAATTTATTAACAGGGAATGATGTGGATAAAGCAGGTTCAAACAGGGGCATGAAGTGGCAAAAGATAATTTAACAAGGTTTTGTATTCCCTAGCAGGGCCGCTCAATAGCATAGCACTCCAACTATTACAGGATCAATATATCACACAAGTAAATTCAAACAATGTCAAAGTATAATACTACTCTAGATATAACCTCACTGGCCTCTGCTAGATGGGCCACATGGCTGCCATGTTCTAACTACTGAGGCCTACACTAGGCCCTGACATGTGCACAATCAGAAACAAACTCACGGTAATGTTGGGGACACGGATCCCCCAACAGTCTAATTCGATGGTGCACTTTTCTCCTGGCCGGAGCAATGAGACATAATCTTTATCTTGCTTCACGGTCCGAGTGGTCGGCTTTAGATCTGTAAGTCCCGTTCTGGGTCTTGGGTAGAGCCAAGAAAGCTTAGTGTCCTCTCACTAAGAAACACACCTTTGCAACACACGCGGAGTCTGTTAAATATCACAAGTCCATTAATGCACACAGGATGCATGACCTCTCACATAGTTCCATGCACTAGCTACCAGCTCTGTCTCAGCCTTCTTGGCTCAACCCCTCCACTTTCCAGCTTAGAGCAGTCCATTAGCCCAGTTTTTTGCAAGGGGAGCAGAACATGCCATCACACCAAATACAGGGGTGCTGTCTCTTAAAGTGGCAGCGTGTTTTTTACTGTTCATAGCAGTGACACCCCCTACACCTGATCCACTGCAGAATTTAACTGTATTGGCGTGCAGCTTTATGGGGTGATTACTCCAGGTGGCCCCTTCCAAGTCTAGGATTACCCTCCACTCTGCCCCCGGCAGCTATGCTACATAAGATCTATGGTTAATTTTCTTCGATGTTTAGAACAACCTCCTGAGTTTCATCAAAAATTGTACCTAAAAGTGTACCTGATTTAATTTAGATTTCGGTTTGGTTTACTCATTTTTAATATTGTTAATTGATAACAAATAACTTATTAAAACTTATATGTTTGAAAGCATTCTTACTTTGCAGCTTTTTATCCACACCAGCCTAAAACATTTTGCACAGTACTGAATATGAGAAATGTTGTTCCATAGTAAAAGATTACGTATATTATATATTTCATTATTTTCATTATTTGAAAAAAAAAAAACCCTAATTCTTAGAACGCACATTGTCTGAGTTGTTAAAAACTTGTAAGACTTTGCTAAACTTACTGAGAATATCTGTTTCAGCTTCAACAATCCAAAAACGTTTAGCTACAATGTTTTATGTGACCCATGGGTAATATTTAAAGGAATAAATCCTCCAAGAGACACTCCTATAATAAGATATGTGGAAAGGGGACTCTTTTAAAAATAAATGATTGATAAAGAATCCTTCATTAGAAAGAATTGTTGCTGCACATTCCTGGAACGTTGCCATTTGTCTTGATAGTCTGATAAAAAAGACTAATGCATGAGAATACACATCTGGATATAGTACGTGTGAGGTTGATGATGGGTTATTATATTACATGATAACAAACTTGTCCATAACTATTCCCTTTGAAAAGAATATGCTGTATAGATTTTTATGTTCTGTATCTACATTTCAAAAAAGTCACAATTTAACTATTGCATTACTTGTTTGAAAGATTACATATCATCAAAATATGAACATGATATTTGTAAAGGGGAACTCCAAAGAGATAAAAAATTGGTACAATCCTTGCACTCCTATACTATAATACTGAGCTGCCTGTTACACTTATATAATGTTTAGTACTCATACACATATAATTCACTTATTTACTAACTGCTCCTTACCAGTCACCCCTCTCATATGGGACAGTCTGCCATGCTTGAAGGTGCAGGTCTCCCCCTCCTCAGCATCTACACATCTGATAACAGACACTTCCTGATTCAATCACGAGAGCGTGACATTACAGAAGGTCCAATTCTGACATTCTCTGCTGAGAGTAGGTGTGCCCATGCTCCCCTATTCTTTGTACAGAAGCAGATATCCAGATACCGGCTCAGTGTAGGACCTTTTATGATGTCATGCCCACATGATTGAATGAGGAAACGTCTGTTATCGGATGAGCTGAAGCTAACTGCAGAGGGAGGAGGAAAGCTGCTCATTCAGACGTGACATATTGTACCATATGGAAGGGGTGATGGGTAAGCATCAGTTAGTGAATAAGGGACTTATATAAGTTCTAAACATTATACAAGTGTAACAGGCAGCTCAGCATTGTACTAATATAAGTGCAGAGACCATGCAAATTTTTTTTAATCTCCCTGGAGCTCTTTTTTAAACCATACAAAGTGCACTATTCTACACACATTACTCTTCTAAATGTACTTCATATTAATAATACCCACAGATATGTTTAGTTTGTAACAGTCAATATCCTGTAAATATTTGAGGCTTTGGGCTAGAAATGCTCATAAAAGTATTGACCAGTATTGTTCAAATTATTTTTGATACAAACTAAGTAGTCAAGAAGAGTTTTAGTGCCATAATATAATTTTGCATTGTATCTCAACCAATTGCTTTGCACTTTATACTTGCGACATCATGTCACACTGCAAAGTGAACATCTACTTATATAATCGTGAGTTTGGAATTCGGGCGTTGTAGCCGAAACCCAAGCTCCCTTGCGGTACTGCGAGCGATGACGCGCAGCGTCATCGCGAGCCGCAGACGCACTACCCTTAAAAAAAAAAAAAATTATGCTCACCTCTCCCCGAGCCCCCGCCGTCTCCCGCCGTGTTCCTGCAGGCTCCCGGTGGCTCCCGCAGGCTCCCAGTGTCTGCAGAGGTCTTCTACTGCGGTCTAGGACCTGCCGTGATGTCACAGTCACGTGACACCAGGTTACTCCATGGTAACTTGCGGTCACGTGACTGTGACATCACGGCAGGTCCTAGACTGCAGTAGAAGACCTCTGCAGACACTGGGAGCCTGCGGGAGCCACCGGGAGCCTGCAGGAACACGGCAGGGGCTCGGGGTGAGGTGAGCATTAACTTTTTTTTTTTTCTTTAACCCCTGCCTTCCTGTTTGGAGACGTTTTACTGTACTGAGCATGCTCAGTACAGTAAAAGCCTCCTCCATCCTCACAGCCTCCTCCAGCCTCACAGCCTCTCCAGCCTTACAGCCTCCTCCAGCCTCACAGCCTCCTCCAGCCTCACAGCCTCCCCATCCGCACAGCCTCCTCCAGCCTCACAGCCTCCTCCAGCCTCACTGCCTCACAGCCTCCTCCAGCCTCACAGCCTCTTCCAGCCTCCCAGCCTCCTCCAGCCTCACAGCTTCCTCCAGCCTCACAGCCTCCTCCTGCCTCACAGCCTCCTCCTGCCTCACAGCCTCCTGCAGCATCACAGCCTCCTCCACACTTACAGACTCCCCATCCTCACAACCTCCTCCACCCTCACACCCCCTCCAGCCTCACAGCCTCCTCCAGCCTCACAGCCTCCCCATCCTCACAGCCTCCTCGATCCTCACAGCCTCCTCCAGCCTCACAGCCTCCTCCAGCCTCACAGCCTCCCCATCCTCACAGCCTCCTCCAGCCTCACAGCCTCCTCAAGCCTCACAGCCTCCTCCAGCCTCACTGCCTCACAGCCTCCTCCAGCCTCACAGCCTCTTCCAGCCTCACAGCCTCCTCCTGCCTCACAGCCTCCTCCTGCCTCACAGCCTCCTCCAGCTGCACAGCCTCCTCCAGCCTCACAGCCTCCTCCACCCTTACAGCCTCCCCATCCTCACAACCTCCTCCAGCCTCACACCCCCTCCAGCCTCACAGCCTCACAGCCTCCTCCAGCCTCACATCCTCCTCCAGCCTCACAGCCTCCTCCAGCCTCACAGCCTCCCATCCTCACAGCCTCACAGCCTCCTCCAGCCTCACATCCTCACTGCCTCCTCCACCCTCACAGCCTCCCCATCCTCACAGCCTCCTCCAGCCTCACAGCCTCCTCTAGCCTTACAGCCTCCCCATCCTCACAGCCTCCTCCAGCCTCACAGCCTCCTCTAGCCTTACAGCCTCCTCCAGCCTCCCTGCCTCCTCCAGCCTCACAGCCTCCTCCAGCCTCACAGCCTCCTCCAGCCTCACAGCCTCCCCATCCTCACAGCCTCCTCACAGCCTCCTCCAGCCTCACAGCCTCCTCCAGCCTCACAGCCTCCTCCAGCCTCACAGACTCACAGCCTCCTCCAGCCTCACACCCTCCTCCAGCCTCAGAGCCTCCCCAGCCTCACAGCCTCCTCCAACCTCACAGCCTCCTCCATCCTCACAGCCTCCTCCAGCCTCACAGCCTCCCCATCCTCACAGCCTCCTCCATCCTCACAGCCTCTTCCAGCCTCACAGCCTCCTCCACCCTCACAGCCTCCCCATCCTCACAGCCTCCTCCAGCCTCACAGCCTCCTCCATCCACACAGTCTCCTCCATCCTCACAGCCTCCTCCATCCTCACAGCCTCCTCCATCCTCAGCCGCACTACCTGACACCGCTGCCATCCTGCCAACCGTCGGCCCCACTTCATTGCCACCCCCTCAGCCTCCTCCATCCTCACAGCCTCCTCCATCCCCTCTGCCTCCTCCATCCCCTCTGCCTCCACCATCTTCACAGCCTCCTCCATCTTCACTGCCTCCCCATCCTCACTGCCTCCTCCATCCTCACAGCCACCTTCATCCTCACAGCCTCCTCCATCCTCACAGCCTCCTCCATCCCCTCTGCCTCCTCCATCCCCTCTGCCTCCACCATCTTCACTGCCTCCCCATCCTCACTGCCTCCTCCATCCTCACAGCCACCTTCATCCTCACAGCCTCCTCCATCCTCACAGCCTCCTCCATCCTCACAGCCTCCTCCGTCCTCACAGCCTCCTCCATCCTCACAGCCTCCCTATCTTCACAGCCTCTTCCATCCTCACAACCTCCTCCATCCTCACAGCCTCCTCCATCCACACAGTCTCCTCCATCCTCACAGCCTCCTCCATCCTCACAGCCTCCTCCATCCTCAGCCGCACTACCTGACACCGCTGCCATCCTGCCAACCGTCGGCCCCACTTCATTGCCACCGCCCTCGCGCCCTCCGCGAGGTCCACCCTGTCCGGATGCCGCCGGTGCCTTCCGCCCCTCGCCGCTCTCTCACCGCTGGGGCCTCAATGTCGCACCCGACATTCACACCTGCCAGACATCCCTTGACACCCACCTGACATCCACAACCATCCAACATCCCTGTACACCCAACATCACTGCACACTTGCCTGACATCTACACCTGCACACCAGGCCGCCATCCCCACTGCACCACTGCACCATACTTCACTAGGAAACTCCATGGCTCTGTCTGTGGCCTGTGTGTGCAGAGGGCACTCGCACCCCACCTGCTTCTGCACACAGGCTGCAAACAGAGCCTTGGAGTTTCCTAGCGGAGTTGGGTGTGGACACATGCGCATACATGCACATAGACACACACATGCACATACACATACATGTGCATACACACATGCACATATACATGCAGACACATGTGCCTACATGCACATATGCATACACACATACACGCACACACATGCACATACACACACATACACACATACACACACATGCACATACACACAAGCAATGCAGGTAATGCTGCCAGATGGTGCTAACCACATTAAACATTACAGCAAAGATTACTTGTTACGTTACAAAGGTTGCTACAGTTGGCAACTTTAGCCTTGCTTTCTCCTCCTGAATCTAAATGGTCAGTACATCAACATTGAAGAAATTATGGTAGTTGACAGCTTCTTTTTTCATAGTTACTAGAGATGAGCGAGTACTAAAATGCTCGGGTGCTCGATGCTCGGGCCGAGCATCCCAAGATACTCGTGTACTCGGCCCGAGCACCGAGCCCAATGTTATCCTATGGGAGACCCGAGTATTTTTCTGGCATGACCCCCGACAGCATGGATAAACCCTAAAAATGTCACAAAAGTATCAGAACAGTATTCAAATAACATGGGAACAGCATGGGGAAGACCCCTGTAAGCATTTCAGACTCCTAGGTCACTGCTGTGAACAATGTTGTCAGAGTATTACGCCACTTTTACCGACTGTCAAGAAAATGTTACAAAATGAAACCAAAATGGATTTTCATGGAGAAAATATTAAGGGCTCATACCCACTTGTAAGACAGAGTTGGTGTATGTTAGCTTTTTGGATTACATGAAAGATTTTTTTTTTAAATTGTGTGGCACTCCGATGCCCCTGGGAAGTGTGTCTTTTGTAGTATTGCCCTTTGGCAGGGCAGCCAAAAATTGGGAGGCAGCACAATGCCCCTGGAAAGAGACGTGCATGAGGGCCTCTTTAAATATTGTGCCCATTTTAAGGAAGTTTGTCTTTTGTAGTATTGCCCTAGGCAGGGCTGCCAAAAATGGGGAGGCACCCCAATGCCCCTGGATAGAGACATGCAAGAGGGCCTCTTTAAATATTGTGCCCATTTTAAGGAAGTTTTTCTTTTGTAGTATTGCCCTAGGCAGGGCAGCCAAAAATTGGGAGGCACCCCAATGCCCCTGGATAGAGATGTGCATAAGGGCCTCTTTAAATATTGTGCCCATTTTAAGGAAGTTTGTCTTTTGTAGTATTGCCCTTTGGCAGGACAGCCAAAAATTGTGAGGCACCCCAATGCCCCTGGAAAGAGACATGCATGAGGGCCTCTTTAAATAATGTGCCCATTTTAAGGAAGTGAGTCTTTTGTAGTATTGCCCTTTGGCAGGGCAGCCAAAAATTGGGAGGCACCAATGTGGAGGAGAGCCTCTAAATATTGTTCCTATTACAAAGGAGCAGGTCTTGTAATGCCCATTCTGTATGTATGGACTAAAACATTTACCCCTGTGGATATACATGAAACTACTGCCTAACTTTTGAACGGTTAGGGTCAACATCATCATAAATATCATGTAAATAAATGTTTTCGTGGCATCATGAACCATGGTCGCACTGATCATATGATGGTGGCGGATGAGGAGAAGGAAGAGGAGTACATCAAGTAGTCAAAGTCATGAAGTGTGTACCCATGTGTGGGTGTGCGGAGGTGCATGGCAATTTACCGGCACAAAATTTAAATGACGCTATCATTTGGTGGTGGTGTGGTGAAATCAGGCCCAATCCAACCCTTGTTCATCTTGATCAGACTCGGCCTGTCAGCATTTTCAGTTGACAGGCAGGTGCGTTTATCAGTAATGATTCCACCTGCGGCACTTAAAACACGCTCTGACAAAACGCTAGCGGCAGGGCAGTCCAGGACTTCCAAGGCGTAGAGAGCCAATTCCTGCCACGTGTCCAGCTTGGATACCCAATAATTATAAAACACAGAGGAATCTAGGAGCACTTTTGTACGATTGTCAAGGTACTCCCTCAGCATCTTCGCAAACTTTGCAGTCCTTGTGACACTACCCCGCAACTCAGGGCCTGTGCTACTGTAGGTGCTGA